>JANAVB010006389.1:20386531-20667072 GCA_029216955.1 Iris pallida
TTTTGATAAACTTGGTGATGCCTTTAGTGACTTACTTGAAGATCACAAGAAGTTGCTTAGCAAGTATAAACATGCAAAGGATAAGATCAAGACTCATGAAGTTGAGATTCATAAACTTTCATGTTTACTTGATAATGTTAGAGATACACACCTACGGATAACACTAACGAGGTATCCAAGCTTAAATTAAGCTTATACGATGCCAAATCTCTTATTGAGAGACAAACACGTGATATTACAATACTCAATAAAGAAATCTTAGATAAGAAAAAGAAGTATAATCTTGCTGTTGTAAGAATTGATGCCTTAATTGCCAAGTATGATAATATGTGCAATACCTCTAAAAGATTAGAGATCAAACTGGGAAAATAAGCTGTTCAGCCTCAAACCCAGTCTCACAGTCACAACACATACACAAGACAAAAGATTGTTCAACACAAGAATACACATCACAAGAAAAACACATATACTCATGCTGCTCACAATCATGCCTTTATGTACACTTATTCACATGTAACATGAAAAACATCCACACATACACATGGTACACATAGACATGCTTTTATGAACACACATTCTCATGTAGCACGACAAACTCATAGACATCACTATTATCCTGCACCTAACACGAAAATACATGCTACATGTCACTACTGTGGTAAACATGGACACACTTCACCACAGTGTAGAATTAGAAGACTGGTTGATTTAAAATTATATGCATGGGTACCAAAGACTAACCTTTCAGGACCCTCAAAGATTTAGATACCAAAGGTCACATCTACTCGTGGTGTTGGTGGACCTTCCTTCATCCTCTAGAAGCAAGTGGATTCTCGATAGTGGGTGCTCGAGACACATGACTGGAAATACAAATCTTTTTACAACACTATCGATGAAGAGGGAAGGATATGTATCCTTCGAAAATAATTTGAAAGGTTATATCATAGGTAACGGTACAATTGGTCATCCTCCTTCTCCCATCATTAAGGATGTCTGTTTAGTGACCGAGTTAAAGCATAACTTGCTTAGCAATAGTCATCTTGCTTACCATGGATATGATATTAACTTTGGGAAAACTAAATGCTCCATATATGATAGATCATCTGGAGACATCACTTTTGAAGGGATAAAAGAAGATAACATATATATATTCTATCTTTCTAGAGATACTAACAATGCGTGAAGATGTCTCTACGCTCACAAAGATGAAATACTAATATGGCATATGCGTCTTGGACATGCAAATATGGATACCATATCAAGACTGTCAACCAAGAAGCTAGTGAGAGGACTACCGGACATTACCTTCAAAACGGATACAATATGTACTACTAGACCTTTGTAACAGCTTCATATGGATTTATTTGGTCCTAGTAGAGTAGCCAGTCTTAGTGAAAAACTCTACGCTTTTGTAATTGTTGATAATTTTTCTAGATTTACTTTGGTTTTTTTTTCTTACAAACAAAAGTGATACAATTTCTATTTTCAAAGTTTTTGCTAAAAAGGTTCAAAACAAAAAAGGCTTCATGATTACTCGAATCCGAAGTGATCATGGCGGCGAATTCGAAAACTTCGATTTCAAAAAGTTTTGTGATTCAAATGGTTTTAATCATGAATTTTTGTGTCCTATAACTCTCCAACAAAATGGTGTTGTGGAGTGGAAGAGTAGGACTCTTGGCGATATGGCTAGAGTCATGTTGAATCAATTTTCTCTTCTGAAATATTTTTGGGCTGAAGCTGTAACTACAACATGCCATGTCTTGAACAGGGTTTTGATTCGACCTATTTCGAAGAAAACTTCCTATGAATTTTGGTTTGGTAGAACACCAATTATTTTCTATTTTCGAGTGTTCGGTTGTCGCTGCTTTATCCTGAATACCAAAAAAAACTTAGGCAAGTTTGATGCCAAAGCTGACGAAGGTATTTTTCTTGGTTATGCTGCCAAGAGCAAAGGATACAGAGTGTTCGACAAATGCTCTATGATTGTTGAAGAATCTGCTAATGTAACCTTTGATGAGAATAATAGTACATCTGCTCTTCCCGATGACGACGATGACATACACATCAAACCATCAACTTCTACACCCATAGATACAACACTTGGAACCAGTTCTCTGGAAGGCTTACCAAAGAATTTTTACTTCACACCATCACATCCGAAAAACTTGGTAATAAGTGAGGTCTCAAAACGAGTAATTACTCGATCATCAGTTAGAGACTCTATATAGCTAGCACTGTATTTATTTCTCAAATAGAACACAAAAATGTTTTAGAAGCCTTCTCTGATGAATTTTGGATATCGACAATGCAAGAAGAACTCAACCAATTCAAAAAAAATCAAGTTTGGGAACTCGTTCCTAAACCTGCTGATCATTCGATCATTGGTACTAAATGGATCTTTCATAACAAAGTCAATGAGGACGGCTCAGTCACACCATTTATGTGGATGACATCATATTTGGGTCTACTAATAAAGTTTTGTGCCAAGATTTTGTCAAGTGTATGCAGAATGAGTTTGAGATGAGCATGATGGGGGAGCTCAACTACTTCCTTGGACTGCAAGTCAAAAAATAATCACAAGTAGTCTTCATCAGCCAATCAAAGTATACAAAGGATATGCTGAAGAAGTTTGATCTTGACAACATCAAACCAATCAGTACTCCGATGGCTACTACAACAAAACTATAACCTGATGAAAGCGGCAAACCAGTTGATTAACGTAAGTATCGAGGTATGATTGGTAGTATACTTTATTTAACTGCTAGTTGTCCCGATATCATATTTAGTGTTTGCATGTGTAGTGACCCGCTCCGCCCTAGCGGAACGCCGATTCAAACGGCAAGTACAACGACTCAAACGAGCCGTCGACCCGAAGAGTTGGCATCGACCTGATGAAGAATCGATGCAAGGCTTACATTGGCCCGTCAAGATGAATCCAGACTTAGACTTTCAAAGGCGCGCTCGGAGTATCGCTCGGCCGATGCGAACATCGCTAAGGTGGGTGGCTCCGATGAACCCGTCTTTGCTTAGCCTAGACACATAATAATACGGACACTATCACTGAAATAGCTAGGCGATAACACCGCGCATGCTAATATTACCCAACGCACCTAGCTAAGGGATTAATCCCATCTTGCATGCTTGTATAGAATATGGAAAGAAACATGGAAAAATGTGAGAACTCTCGTACCGCGCCCTACGCTCGTGCTACGGCACAAGCTTACGTTCAAGTCTTTTACGCGTTCAACAATGAAACAATGAATGGTTTACAACAATGACTGGGAAGACTATCAACATAGTCGTTCCGAGTAGAGTTTAGCAACATTGAAAGTATGGGACCGATGGGTCGCCAAGGCGACTCCCGCACGAGGAGTTGCAAAATGTATGAATAAATGAATGAACGAATAAGTGAATGAATGAATCAACGAATGAAAGAATGAATATGTAAATGAATCGATGAACAAACGGACAAGTGAAAGAAAGAAAAGAAAGAATGAATGAAAGATAAGAAAAGAAAGAATGGTTAGCGACAGGTGTGACGGGCACGTGCAACGGGGCTTGCTACCCGCGCTGCACGGACGCCAACCTGGTCGATAACGCATTATGGCTAAGGGTTAGCCTACGGCTCGGAGATAGCCGTTAAGTTAAAAGATAAGATAATACGAAATGGTCGTGGACAAACGGCACGAGCGTTGTGTGGAGTATACCGTGGCCGTGGTAGTGGAAGGATTCTGCGGCACGGACGTTGTGTGGAGTATACCGTGGCCGGCCTAGGCGGAATCAAAAGTCGGGGCTTACGGGCTGCCTGGTGCGGGCTTGGGCACCGGGAGACGTAAGTGCAGGGTATTTCAAGAGACTTAACGGGGTGTACCAGCCATCACCCTACGCTAAGTTGAGAAATACCAAGGGAAAATGTCCAAAATGGCTTGTCATGCCAGCGACCGGTGCATATAGATTAAGTGGGCTTTGCTGGTGGCTATCCACATGCAAGTCCTTGCATTGAAATCAAAGTAGTCTAAGTTAAATGAACAAGTGCCTACTGAACGGTTTGAAATGTATCACACCAAATGACAAAGAGTACTTCATGCAGACGAGTTAAAAGAACACACGCCTACGATGCGCTAGAATCTGAGGCAGGAACACGCCCTTTACAGTGAATGCTTACGTGTATCATGTTAAGTTAAAATATATGAACTGTTGTCTAACTTGGTTTACTTTGGACAGGGAAGGCCGGACGTTAAGTATGGGTAAGTCGTGTATGTATTTCCATGCGACACTTGAATTTGGCAACACAGGATAGGTTATGACATATGCCATGAAATTGATCCTAAGGCAAGATTAGAAAGATAATGAATGATAGAGATGCACAAAAGTAAATAGAACGTGTTTGGTAATGATGGCGTTGTGGGCGAGCTAGCCTCCCCACCAGTGCATAACAATGTACTGATAACCCCACAGTCTGCTTGCAGGAAGCAGGAAACGTCGGCGGGTGCGGAGCTTTCCTCGAACGTGCTAAGGCGCGGAGCTATCTCTCGAGCCTTGGAGCGTTGCAAGGAGCTGGAGCACCATATACAGGACATAATGTATTGGAACATCGCCATGAATCATTCCATCTTGTAAGCCACTTGGCACGTCTTTTATGTTTCAGAGAGAGAGAGAGCTTGAGCGAATTGTAATATCGGCCTAGCGCCGCTTGTAAACTTCTTAAATATCAATAAAGAGTTGAATTCGCTTCAATTTTGTGTTCGTTTACTTTCCGCTGCAAATGGGGACACTCTGTGCGACTCTGTGGCCTAGCTCAAATCGGCCGTTTCTGGACTTGGCCTTGCACGGGCGCAACCTAGGCCCGTGCGGCATCACGCCTTAGCGAGGACGATCGCTCCTACGGGAGCGGGGCGTGACAGATTGGTTTCAGAGCACGGCTTTACGTCCTTGGACTTCATTTCGATTCTCTCAGTTTTGAAAGCTCGGTTTTGAAACAAAAGAAGTGTACGCTCTCTCTCTCTCTCTCGTTGTGCCTTGGGATGTTCCATACAATAAGTCTAATATTTTCGAAAGCTCGTACGAGTACTCGGTTGGACGGGATCTATAGGCGAAGGCCTTTGTGCCACTACGACGGACTTGAGTTGGAAGGAACCGATGCTAAGAGTTAGCAAAAATGCAGTGCGTGCTTGAATAACCTTACGCTAACAATGCCGAACGATGTTAAACTTGACTCGATAGAGAACACATGCTAAGTTAACATGTCGCGTGCGTGCCTGACTAGTCTTGCGTCAACCTAGCAAGTGAGCGTGCAAACTTGAATATAGTCCGCACGGGATGGTTATGCGGTACAACTTAGTCCGCGTGTCATGCACCTCGACTTCTGGTGCAATCGAGTTACGAGCGATATCAAGTACCGCTCGGTCGGAAACGGAAATACACTTAGAGTGTATATCGATAGGAACGCTATCAAACTAACGCTTAGGTGTGCACGAAAGATTTATTAGATTTTTGAGGATTTGCATGAACGACTTTGTACGTCGAGGCGACGTGAGCGATTACGCTAGAGATTCGTCAAACGAATCTGAAGGATGTCTTAGCGCATGACGCGAACATGATTGAGGAGTAGATCGTATGGCTTGAATCCGAGTGGTGTATGTGATAGGCTCGGAGAAGAATAAGAAAGAGTGTCGACGACTAGTCGAGTGGCTCGAACCCTGAATGGTGTATGGACGTCATAGAAATTGTTCGAGTAAAACTAAAGGATTTACGGATCGTACGAGTATGTTGGCAAGCGATGCGATCGCGCAAAGCCTTAGAACGTGTCACGCTTAGTTGGTCGTGACTTCAAAAGTCCTGAACGAGATATCGCTGGACAACTTGTTAATGGGCAATGCGAATTAGGAAATGGTTCGGAACGATGAATGAAAATGAATGGTCTTGATCGAGGAAACTTAGAGGATCGCGCGTACGATTTTGGATCGATTCAAATGAATTGTGACTTGAGTTTGAACAACGGACTTGAAACTCTTGAGGAATAGCAGTTGAACTTGATCTTGAATATTAAATAAAATTGTGGAATATCCAACTCGGACAACAGCATCAATGCATGACTCGAAATCGGTTGCAAAGGAAGATCGTCAGGTTACGCATGTCGTCGATGGTATTGAGGCGTATCAAAGATCGATATGCGATAACTCGGGGGTACTCTGACTCGGCAAATAATGATCATGCAAATGTCATTGTTCCGTTGGATGCTATACTTGGGATGTTAAAAATGTATCGAGGAAAAGATAGACTTGGCTCGAGGATTTTCTAGTTGAATGAATGACAGTCGGACTATCAAATAGAGATCTTGGCTTGGATGAAAATAAAATGTTTGGATTGCTTCGACGATAACCCTAACGTCGACATTCTTGTCTTATGCGAGTTCAACTCCAGCCTCGCACATGCGTCGCGCTGATTAGGGCGATCACTCCGCGTGAGCGCTAGTATGGTGATTCATACAGCGGGGGTGATTGAACTAGCATGGCGTGATAATTTGTGTGCTTCGACTTGTGGTTTGATGCGAAGGTGGACTCGAAAATGACTTAGCGTACATGACGATCGAATTTGAGGATTGCGTAGGTCCAATCCGCGTATCAAGAATGAATTCGTCTAGACGCAAGCAAGAGTTACGCTCCGATGAGAATGATTATTCCGCGGGAGCGTTGCATGGTGATTCATGAACCGCCGTGGATAATCGGACTCGCGTGAGATTGGGACGCAATGTATTGTCGAGCTGGATGACCTCGTGATCGAATACATGAATTGGTTAGAATGGATATGTGAAGTATGTCGATTAGGTGATTTAATGGATTCGAATATGCGCAACGAATACGTTGATGCAAATAGGTGATCATGCTCGATGTTTAGAAATCTGAGTGACGCAAGCTTGGGTAGAGAACCCCGTACTACCGACTTTGGTTTGACCCTAGGATTGGGGTCAGTATTGGCATTATTGTTGGGGAACTGTGATTCCAATCCTGACATTGACTTAGCCTCAAAAAGAAATAGCCTAGCGGATAGGCGGACGACCCTATACCGAGTGATTGAACCTGTGCGATTGATATTAGAGTATCGTCTGGACGGACAATAGACTTGGGGCAACAAGACTTAGAGTAGGACGGAAAATTAGGAGTGTGCGTGAACGACAACGAGAATGGCCCCAAATGATGGGAATGATAGGAATGGATGATGCGCAAGTAAAGTTGAAATAACGAATTGAATCATTGGTCGGAAGACATACTCGATGATAGTGCAATACTTGGTCTCGAATCGGACGGGAATTACTTAGACTTGGCCGACTTCGCTAAGAAGAAATCGTATTGATTTTGTTGACAAGAGCGCTTGAGAAGCGAATCGGATCATCTCGAGGACCGAGATAAATGATATGTGATACACGCATGAGTTCGGTTTTAAATCGAAGTTAGCAAAAACGATCGGCAAATCAAAACTATCACGAGTAGCTTGTTCGACTTCGCTAGTCGCTAAGCTTGGTTGAAATATACGTATTCGGGGGACGCCTTGAATGCGTGCACGATCCAAACTCAGCGATATGATGAACTCGAATGCAGCTGCAAGTGGGTGTTGAGATGCGCATGAACGAATGAGTGAGTTTGCCTCAGCCTACGACTCTCGTGTTTGAGAATTTCAACGAACCTCGTACGACCATTTCAGTCCCATGACACAAAGAAATAGCAACCAATTCGAAGAAACTCGACGATTGAATAAGTAACATCAAGTCAAAAATGAATGGACAGTCATTCGATAAAATTCATCAAACACATGCAACGTAAAACTTGGAAGGATAACCATGCATAGTTCGATGCCATCGAACGATAGAGCTGTTCGATAGAATTGTCTAAGAAACACGACGACACGAGTTAAAGGGAACGGTAGGATGACCTGCACTCAGGAAGTCTCGAGGACGAGACTTGTTTTGAGTGGTGTATTATGTAGTGACCCGCTCCGCCCTAGCGGAACGCCGATTCAAACGGCAAGTACAACGACTCAAACGAGCCGTCGACCCGAAGAGTTGGCATCGACCTGATGAAGAATCGATGCAAGGCTTACATTGGCCCGTCAAGATGAATCCAGACTTAGACTTTCAAAGGCGCGCTCGGAGTATCGTTCGGCCAATGCGAACATCGCTAAGGTGGGTGGCTCCGATGAACCCGTCTTTGCTTAGCCTAGACACATAATAATATGGACACTATCACTGAAATAGCTAGGCGATAACACCGCGCATGCTAATATTACCCAACGCACCTAGCTAAGGGATTAATCCCATCTTGCATGCTTGTATAGAATATAGAAAAAAATATGGAAAAATGTGAGAACTCTCGTACCGTGCCCTACGCTCGTGCTACGGCACAAGCTTACGTTCAAGTCCCTTACGCGTTCAATAATGAAACAATGAATGGTTTACAACAATGACTGGAAAGACTATCAACATAGTCGTTCCGAGTAGAGTTTAGCAACATTGAAACTATGGGACCGATGGGTCGCCAAGGCGACTCCCGTACGAGGAGTTGCAAAATGTATGAATAAATGAATGAACGAATAAGTGAATGAATGAATCAACGAATGAAAGAATGAATACGTAAATGAATCGATGAACAAACGGACAAGTGAAAGAAAGAAAAGAAAGAATGAATGAAAGATTAGAAAAGAAAGAATGGTTAGCGACAGGTGTGACGGGCACGTACAACGGGGCTCGCTACCCGCGCTGCACGGACGCCAACCTGGTCGATAACGCATTATGGCTAAGGGTTAGCCTACGGCTCGGAGATAGCCGTTAAGTTAAAAGATAAGATAATACGAAATGGTCGTGGACAAACGGCACGGGCGTTGTGTGGAGTATACCGTGGCCGTGGTAGTGGAAGGATTCTGCGGCACGGACGTTGTGTGGAGTATACCGTGGCCGGCCTAGGCGGAATCAAAAGTCGGGGCTTACGGGCTGCCTGGTGCGGGCTTGGGCACCGGAAGACGTAAGTGCAGGGTATTTCAAGAGACTTAACGGGGTGTACCAACCATCACCCTACGCTAAGTTGAGAAATACCAAGGGAAAATGTCCAAAATGGCTTGTCATGCCAGCGACCGGTGCATATAGATTAAGTGGGCTTTGCTGGTGGCTATCCACATGCAAGTCCTTGCATTGAAATCAAAGTAGTCTAAGTTAAATGAACAAGTGCCTACTGAACGGTTTGAAATGTATCACACCAAATGACAAAGAGTACTTCATGCAGACGAGTTAAAAGAACACACGCCTACGACGCGCTAGAATCTGAGGCAGGAACACGCCCTTTACAGTGAATGCTTACGTGTATCATGTTAAGTTAAAATATATGAACTGTTGTCTAACTTGGTTTACTTTGGACAGGGAAGGCCGGACGGTAAGTATGGGTAAGTCGTGTATGTATTTCCATGCGACACTTGACTTTGGCAACACGGGATAAGTTATGACATATGCCATGAAATTGATCCTAAGGCAAGATTAGAAAGACAATGAATGATAGAGATGCACAAAAGTAAATGGAACGTGTTTGGTAATGATGGCGTTGTGGGCGAGCTAGCCTCCCCACCAGTGCATAACAATGTACTGATAACCCCACAGTCAGCTTGCAGGAAGCAGGAAATGTCGGCGGGTGCGGAGCTTTCCTCGAACGTGCTAAGGCGCGGAGCTATCTCTCGAGCCTTGGAGCGTTGCAAGGCGCTGGAGCACCATATACAGGACATAATGTATTGGAACATCGTCATGAATCATTCCATCTTGTAAGCCACTTGGCACGCCTTTTATGTTTCAGAGAGAGAGCTTGAGCGAATTGTAATATCGGCCTAGCGCCGCTTGTAAACTTCTTGAATATCAATAAAGAGTTGAATTCGCTTCAATTTTGTGTTCGTTTACTTTCCGCTGCAAATGGGGACACTCTGTGCGACTCTGTGGCCTAGCTCAAATCGGCCGTTTCTGGACTTGGCCTTGCACGGGCGCAACCTAGGCCCGTGCGGCATTACGCCTTAGCGAGGACGTTCGCTCCTACGGGAGCGGGGCGTGACAGCATGTGTGCTCGCTATCAAGCCAACCCTAAGGAATCACACATGATCGCAGTTAAGCGTATCTTTCGATACCTTAAAAGGACTGTTACGGTGGGCTTGTGGTATCCAAAACCACATCCTTTGACTTAATCGGATATTCTGATGCCGATTTTGCTGGATGCAAATTCGACCGTAAGAGTACCAGCGGTACGTGTCATTTATTAGGCAAGGCTTTAGTCTCTTGGTTTAGCAAGAAACAAAATTCTTTAGCACTCTCTACAATAGAAGTTGAATATATAGAAGCAGGACGTTGTTGTGCTCAGATTTTGTGGATAAAGCAAACCCTTGAAGATTATAATTTACAATTTAAGCATATACCTATATTCTGTGATAACACTAGAACAATTAACCTGACTAAGAACCCAGTATGTCACTCACGCACTATGCACATAGAAATTAGACACCATTTTCTGCGTGATCATCAATTGTATGGCACTATTAATCTAGAGTTTATTGATACTGATCATCAGCTAGCATACTTTTTCACAAAACCACTTGCCAAAAAGCGTTTCAACTTTCTTCGTCGACAATTAGAAATTTTGGATAAAAATGTCATACAATAAATTTTACATGTGCAAATAATTATTAAAACATAAATGTACATAGTGCAATAGTTTTGGGTATAAGTCGAAAGGCCCCTTCTGACAACAAGGCGTAAAAGCCTAAGCGACACGGTGTACTAGTCTTCGGACTACCGCTAGCTAGGATCCGGCCCCTACAGCTAACCTGAGGTGATTTACCTTTACTGATCATTGATTAACAAAGTTTGTCGCATGGTTTAATTTATTTTTAGACTTATATAATTCATCATTGTTAACTCAAGACCATCTTTTATCTCTTCTATCAATATGTTTTAGTTTATGACTTCAGTTTATCATTTCATATGTATGACTTCTAGTTTCTTTATTTTAGATTATCAAAACTGCTAGCTGTCTCTATCAATGGTTGGTTATGGTTATAGTTGTGTGATTGCTATCTTCACTTTGTCTATTTTTTCTCTTTTTACTGGGGAGCTATAATTTATTTTGCTAAGTGACAAAGGAGGAGAATAATAGATATTTGATTGATGTGATCTTCTATATGATGTTGGATATTATGAATTGTGTTGTGCTTGGATAAGAAATTTGTATCAGGACGAAAACCAAAATATCTATTTGCGGGGGAGCTACTTCATGTTTTACTCCTTTCAATATGTGTCCAAGTATGAATGTTGCGACATACAAATATCATTTTATCAATTATCAAAATGGGAGAGATTGTTGATCCAAACTGGATCACAGTTAACCAAATTTAGAGAACTAACAAAACGATATCTGATATGATCCAAGATGACACGTCGAGCTCAAGACAAGAACATCATCTACAATATATCAAATTTAAGACAGACGTCATCGACAATTTGTTTCATTGCAAATGTACTTGTACTGAGTTTGTAATTTTTTAGTTTATTGAGTCTAGGAACATGTACGTTGAGTCGTACTGAGTCATCTCAATCCTAGACTTACTTCTCCAAGCTCCACAATACAAAACAAGACAATCCCTGAACCAAACCAAACCATTCTAGCCTATATAAACATTCTGGCCCAAGGGAATGAGAATTCGGGCCGAACTCTGCCCTAGGCAGAATTCGAGCCGAACTCTGCCCCCTAAATTTTAGGATGCTAATTTTTAGGAATACCTTGATCTAGGCTATCCAACGTTCAAATTTTTGAATATTTGAGACAGAATTCTCGCCGAATTCTGCCTCCTCAGACTAGTATATATAGGGCTTGATTTCTCTCATTTTAAATCATCTCTCACTCTCAATCTTCTAAGCCAAATACATTCTAAGCGTTCTGTTAGGGTTATATACTAAAAGCATCACTTTTGTAGTAACCTTATTTCCTTAAATTTTGAATGAGAATCATATGGGTAAATGTTTGAATATTGTATTTGTTGCAAGTGTTAATGCAAATGTCTGATATTCTATATTGTAGATAATATGGTGTGTGGTGTCACACAGAAGATCATATTATCATTTTCCTATGGAGTATATAAATAGTTCACAACCTAGATGGACTTGGACAATCTATTGGAAAGGTTGTAGTGTAATCTGGTATTAGTCTATCTTGACTATAGGTTTACACTAGTACACTTTGTGTGTATTGAACAGGACCACTTGAGGTTGTTCTCTTTGTACTGACTACATAAGAGAACAAACACCTCTGTTATTATAGATGCTTGTGCTCTTAATTCGGATATAATAACGGACATGTATATGCAGTGTGCATTACTTTGACTCATAAAAGAGTGAGATTCATTATGGATCAACAACCTCTATGAATTGGGTAATAACATTGTATGTATGATGGGCTGTTGATTATAAATAGAATCCATGTCCCAATACATCGGGTTGATGATGTCCTCTTAAGGAGCTTATAAGGATTGTCATGTAAACCCTGTAGGTGGATTATATCTGACATAACAAATAAAGTTGAGCGGTACTACTTAAGGATAAAAGATGTCGAATCAATATAGTTGTCAGTAACTTAATTTGATCGACGGACATACGATATCTTAACATGGGGAGCCAAACGAGCATATAATAAAAGGAGCCCACAAACATAATTTGGGATTAGGAAGGTAGTACAACAATAGCTCATTAGTGGACCGAGCTATTGTTAATGGGCCTGGATTGTGTATTCGGACTGAACACGGGATATCCAGATCCGTTAGGAGGCCTAACCCTAATTTCTCCTTATGGTCCCTGCCGTAGCCTATATATATCCTCTATTCTCTGGCCGCCAGATTACTGATCGAAAATCTGAAATTTTCTCTAAATTCGTGATTCACGTAAGGAGAGAAAGAGAGGGCTGCCAAGGAGAAGAAAAGGTTGGGAGATCGTCGTCCACACGACGTCCAACTCGAGGAAGGAATACATGCAGAAGATCTTGGGGTCGTTCGCTCGAGATTGCCAGGAATTACTTGTCTCCTTTCCGTCGCAGGTATAATTCGTGAACCCTAATTTCCGTCTACGAAGGGTTAGAACACGTATTAGATCTGTTTAGCTTTCTATCGATCAATACGCACACCAAAGGAAGGGTCCTAGGAATCCCCAGTTCCATCAATTGGTATCAGAGCCACTTTGGATCTACGTATTGATTGATACGTCTATGTTGTCCAATAAAACCTGCGCTGTGTAATAGTCGGTAGATGTAGATCTGTTCTAACTCGGTTTTACAGGCATCTTAGATCCAACTATTATGGTCTAATGCATGTTTTTTTTATTGTGTTGTTTAAACCACGGACATATCGTGGATGTTGTTGTTGCTGTGGATGTAATTAAAATCACGAGGGTTAATCGTGCTTATTATTTTAATTTTTCAATCTAGATTATGTGTGGACTCCTTCGGGAGGCATAGGATTGATGTAATTTTAATTATTTTTGATCAAACATGATGGCGATGGTGGCTATTTCTGACGCCGGACGAGATGCTGGTTTTAAGCAGTCCAGAGGCAGACATATGATTTTCGATGAAGGAATCGACAGCCAAAACCTTTAAAAAAATCGGGGCGCTGCCCCGAATCCCGCAACCTGACCGGGCAGGTCGAACCCCGAATAGATCTGCGCAGCGCCAGATTTTGGATTCGGATAGTTGAGGATGGAGCAACAAAGATGACCATAATAGTTGGATATTTTCTCTTATTTTTGTCATTTTGCTTTTTCTGATTATGCATGTTTATTATTGTGTGGTTGTTTTTTTGAAAAACCAAGCCTACATTAATAATGGACAACATGGACATAATATCAACTAGTAGAAAAAACCCTTATTGTTAAATAACTAAGTGGGAGAGGATTTTTATTTAGTATAAATCATATGGTCTCCATTACTGGTTTGTAGGTGATGTAATTATACTTGCGTGTTGGCTTTAGTGCTTTCCTCCATATCGGATGAGTATAATTATGGATCACCAGTACAAACTTCCTTAGGGATAATTGTAGAAAGTTACCTAGTATGTGTTCACTTCTCCATCTGAAGGAACTCATTATAAGGTAATGGACTTAGTATTAAGTAATGGTATACACTTAGATACAAATAATGGTATCCTCCCCATCGGAGTCACTGCTATTATTTGTATGACCAGAGCAAGACCAGCATATTAATTTTATTTGTCATAAAGTTATATTGACATGATAGTAAAATTAATAAGAAAAATCTACTTGAACAAAGTTGAATTTGTATACGTCCACACTATCGTGGCATGCTAAATTCATGATGTTCAAGGTGTTGGTGAATTTCTTATTATTGTTTTGAGGGAATCAATATTTAGTTAATTCAAAAAGTTTTTTTTGTCCTACATAATTTTATTTATGTGATTCTCAGGATTTCAAAAATGGGTTCTTTCAGTCCACTTATGATGATTCTTAAAGAAAACAAACTTACTGGACCTAATTATATTGACTGGAAACATAATTTGGACATTATTCTGACTGCTGAGGAGTACAAATATGTACTTATTGAGGAATGCCCACCTAAGCCTGATGCTAAATCTGATGAAGAGGTCAAAGAGGCTTATAAGAAGTGGAAAAAGGCAGATGAGATGGCGCGGTGTTACATTCTGGCATCTATGTCAAATGTACTGTAACATCAGCATCAGGCCATGGCCATAGATTATGACATGATGTATAACCTCAAGGAACTCTTCAGACATCAGAGTAGAGCAGCTATGCAGTTTGTGATAAAATGTTTGATGAATACAAAAATGGCTGAGGGTACACCAGTAAGGGATCATGTTCTCAAGATGATGGGTCATCTGAATGAGATGGAGATCCTTGGAGCTGAAATTGATGGAGAATCCCAGGTCGATATCATTCTCGGAACTCTGCCTAAAAGTTTTGACAATTTCTGCCTTAATTACAACATGAACAAAAGGTTGTATAGTTTGGTAGAACTTGCAAAAGAGCTACAGGATGCTGAATCTCTCTTTAGGCAGAGTGGTCATGTTTTTGTTTCTGAAAAGGCTTCTACTTCTAAGCCAAAAGGCGGTAAGAAGAAGAATAACATTCAGAAACAGGCAAACTCAGCAAAGAAGGGCATGGGACCTCAAGGCGCGATGAAAAAGCCGAAAGGCAAATGTTTCAAGTTCAAAGGGTCAGGACATTGGAAGACTGATTGTCCACTTCTCAAACAAGGGAACAAAGAAGGTATATCTCATTTACTTGTAGTTGAAACATGTTTAGTGGTGTTATCTACCGGCACCTGGTGTGTAGATACAGGAGCCACTAATCATGTCTGCAATACATTGCAGGGGTTCCAGGAAACCAGACGGCTCAGTGATGGAGAGATATGCTTGTTCATGGGTGATGCTACAAAAGTATCGGTCGTTGCATTAGGAGATGTTACTTTATCTTTTTGTAGAAATAAGTCTTTGACATTGAGAGATTGTCTTTATGCACCTTCACTTAGAAGGAATTTAGTTTCTGTTTCTATGTTAGTTAAGGATAGATATTCAGTTTATTTTAATGACAATATTGTTATTAGAAAGAATAAACATTTTATCTGTTCTGGTGCATTGGTTGATAATTTGTATGTCATTAATCCTATTTCGCCCACAATACAACTTATGGAAATGAATAATATGTCATCTAACTTAAATAAGAGAAAAGAACCTTCTTGTATGAACCAAACATATCTTTGGCACTTGCGATTGGGGCATATTAACCTAAGAAGGATTCAAAGACTGGTTGAAGATGGACCTTTGAGTTCATTTGAAGTGGAGGCACTACCAGTCTGTGAATCCTACTAGGAAGGTAAAATGACCAAAAGGCCTTTTACGGCAAAGGGGTATAGGGCCAAAGATGTGTTGAAATTGGTTCATTCTGATTTGTGTGGACCCATGACTATCCAAGCTAGAGGTGGCTTTGAATATTTGGTCACATCTATTGACGATTATTCAAGGGATAGATACATTTATTTGATGCGCCGTAAGTCTGAGTGCTTTGAGAAATTCAAAGAATACAAGGCTGAAACGGAGAAACGTCATGAAAAATATATCAAGTCATTACGATCAGATCGTGGTGGCGAGTACCTCTTTGGAGAGTTTAGGGATTATTTATCAGAGGCTGGGATTGCATCCCAATTGACTGCACCTGGAATGCCCCAACAGAATGGTGTAGCCGAAAGAAGGAATAGAACTCTTATGGAGATGGTTAGATCAATGATGAGTTATTCGGATTTGCCAGATTCGTTTTGGGGATATGCCTTAGAGACTGCAGCTTATATTTTGAACTTGGTTCCTTCTAAGTCAGTACCTCTTACTCCCACAGAGCTGTAGATTGGGCGTAAGCCTAGTCTGAAACATGTTCGCATTTGGGATAGTCCAGCACATGTGCTGAATGAGAAAGCAGATAAGTTGGAATCTCGTACAGAAGTACGCTTGTTTGTAGGCTATCCAAGAGGAACGAAAGGAGGTTTATTTTATAGTCCTAAGGATCAGAAGGTCATTGTTAGCACCAATGCCCGATTCTTAGAGGAAGACTATGTGATGAACCATAAACCCACAAGTAGAGTTGTTCTAGAAGAACTGAGACGTGAGACACCAAGTATTTCAGTACCAACAATACAAGAGAATGAACCACAAATAACTGCACAACGTGTCACAAATGTTACACCACAACCGATAGTGCCTCGTCGTAGTGGGAGGGTTGTGATACAACCTGATAGATATATGTTCTTGGGAGAGTCGTCAGACTTCGTCCCTGAGGAACAAGATTATGATCCCTGTACGTACAATGAAGCACTCCAAGATAAAGATGCAGAGTCTTGAAAAAAAGCAATGATATCTGAAATAGAATCTATGGATTCTAATCAGGTCTGGGAGCTTGTAGAACCACCCGTTGGTGTAAAAGCCATTGGATGCAAGTGGGTCTATAAGAGAAAAAGAGGATCAGACGGTAAGATTGAAACCTTTAAAGCTCGACTTGTAGCAAAAGGTTTTACTCAAAGAGAGGGTATCGATTATGAGAAAACCTTTTCTCCTGTAGCCATGCTTAAGTCTATTCGGATTCTTTTATCTATTGCAGCTCATCTCGATTATGAGATTTGGCAAATGGATGTCAAGACAGCTTTCTTTAATGAAAGTCTTGAGGAAGACATCTATATGAAGAAACCAGACGGGTTCATTGAAAAGGGCCAAGAGCATCTTGTTTGTAAGCTCAAGAAGTCCATTTATAGACTTAAGCAAGCTTCCAGATCTTGGAACATATGTTTTGATCAGGTGATAAAATCCTATGGATTTGATCAATGTCAGGATGAATCATGTGTATACAGAAAGTGTGACGAAAACGTGGTGGTGTTCCTAGTACTTTATATGGATGACATCTTGCTCATTGGAAACAATGTGAAGGTATTATCTGATCTAAGGGTATGGTTATCCAAACAGTTTGATATGAAGGACTTGGGAGAAGTAGGTCACATCCTTGGGATCAAAGTTCTACGAGATCGCAAGAAAAGGATCTTAGGCTTATCCCAAGCTTCCTATATCGATACTGTACTAACTCGTTTTAGTATGCAAAATTCTAAGAAAGGTTTCTTACCTTTTAGACATGGAATTGCTCTATCAAAGGAGCAGTGTCCGAGGACACCTGAAGAGATAGAGAACATGAAGGCAGTTCCTTATGCTTCAGCAGTAGGAAGCTTAATGTATGCAATGCTATGTACGAGACCAGACATCTGCTTTGTTGTAGGCATGGTCAGCAGATATCAGTCTAACCCAGGACAAGAGCACTGGACTGCCGTAAAGCATATTTTGAAGTACCTGAAAAGGACTAAAGAGTATATGCTAGTTTACCAGGCAGATAGTTTAGTTCTTTTGGGGTATACAGACTCAGATTTTCAGTCAGATAGGGATTCCAGGAAATCTACCTCAGGTTATGTGTTTACTTTGGGAGGTGAAGCCATTATGTGGAGGAGTATCAAGCAAAAATGTATTGCTGATTCCACCGTGGAAGCCGAGTATGTGGCAGCCTCTGAGGCAGCCAAAGAAGTGGTTTAGCTCAAAAACTTTCTGTTGGACTTGGATGTGGTACCTAGTTTGCCTAAGTCTATTACACTTTATTGTGATAATAGTGGTGCATTTGCAAACTCAAAGGAACCACGAGCCCATAAGACAGGCAAACACATTGAGCGCAAGTACCACCTGATACGAGATTTCGTAAAGAAAGGAAAAGTTGCTGTGATCAAGATAGCATCTGCCGACAACCTAGCTGATTCCTTTACAAAGAGCTTACCAGCTAAGGCTTTTGACAGTCATGTTGAGGGAATGGGAGTCAGATGTGTAGCAGCATGGCTTTAAGTATAAGTGGGAGATTTGTAACAGTATACTGAAAAGTAATGCTTTGAGTATAAGTGGGAGATTGTTAGGGTTATATACTAAAAGCATCACTTTTGTAGTAACCTTATTTCCTTAAATTTTGAATGAGAATCATATGGGCAAATGTTTGCATATTATATTTGTTGCAAGTGTTAATGCAAATGTCTGATATTCTATATTGTAGATAATATGGTGTGTGGTGTCACACAGAAGATCATATTATCATTTTCCTATGGAGTATATAAATAGTTCACAACCTAGATGGACTTGGACAATCTATTGGAAAGGTTGTAGTGTAATCTGGTATTAGTCTATCTTGACTATAGGTTTACACTAGTACACTTTGTGTGTATTGAACAGGACCAGTTGAGGTTGTTCTCTTTGTACTGACTACATAAGAGAACAAACACCTCTGTTATTATAGATGCTTGTGCTCTTAATCCGGATATAATAACGGACATGTATATACAGTGTGCATTACTTTGATTCATAAAAGAGTGAGATTTATTATGGATCAACAACCTCTATGAATTGGGTAATAACATTGTATGTATGATGGGCTGTTGATTATAAATGGAATCCATGTCCTAATACATCGGATTGATGATGTCCTCTTAAGGAGCTCATAAGGATTGTCATGTAAACCCTGTAGGTGGATTATATCCGACATGACAAATAAAGTTGAGCGGTACTACTTAAGGATAAAAGATGTCGAATCAATATAGTTGTCAGTAACTTAATTTGATCGACGGACATACGATATCTTAACATGGGGAGCCAAACGAGCATATAATAAAAGGAGCCCACAAACATAATTTAGGATTAGGAAGGTAGTACAACAATAGCTCATTAGTGGACCGAGCTATTGTTAATGGACCTGGATTGTGTGTTCGGGCTGAACACGGGATATCCAGATCCATTAGGAGGCCTAATCCTAATTTCTCCTCATGGTTCCTGCCGTAGCCTATATATATCCTCTATTCTCTGGCCGCCAGATTACTGATCGAAAATCTGAAATTTTCTCTAAATTCGTGATTCACGTAAGGAGAGAAAGAGAGGGCTGCCAAGGAGAAGAAAATATTGGAAGATCGTCGCCCACACGACGTCCAAATCGAGGAAGGAATACGTGTAGAAGATCTTGGGGTCGTCCGCTCGAGATTGCCAGGAATTACTTGTCTCCTTTCCGCCGCAGGTATAATTCGTGAACCCTAGTTTTTGCCTATGAAGGGTTAGAACATGTATTAGATCTGTTTAGCTTTCTATCGATCAATACGCACACCAAAGGAAGGGTCCTGAGAATCCCCAGTTCCATCACCTTCCTCTTCCAATCTACTAGCCACAAAACTTTCTAAGCCCCAAGGTGCTCAAGTACGATTCAGCTAGAAGTTCTGTGCAAGAGTTGTAAAGAAGTTACTTGGACAATTCCAAGTTTCGTCTCTGCGAAGTTGTAAAAAGTTGGCGTGCTCTTTTGAGTAAAGGCACGTGTGTGTACCCTATTTCATAAATAGTAGATTTCAATCCTGAGCGAGAGTTCTCAGGCCTGGACTAGTCCTCTACGAGAGAAACCAGGTTAAATTGCTGTGTTTGCGTATGCTCTTCTGATCTCTATTAATTTTCGTATTACTACTCTGATTACTTACTCTCTTGGTAGTTGCTTTCTGTACTTGTTATAGAGTTGAATTTTTAATTGGTTATTATTGACACAAACTCTATTCACCCCCTCTATAATTGCCTACACGTAACTTCAATAGATAGTTTATTCTTAATTCTTATATATGATATTTCTTGTTCTCTTGCTCTTTTACTTACTTACATCATTACTCATATCTTGCTATATTCAAGTACTTGTTGTATTATCTTGTATATTCTCTCTATTTAATGTTACATAGCCTTTATAATTTACTAGAACTGTTATTAGAGCTGTACTTCGCTCCAATTCTGATTGGATATATTTTTCCAGATGATTTAGATGATTGGTGCCCGACCTACTACGGACCACAAGATATAGTAGGAGTAGATAATGAGACATTGGCTCAGGAGGCACTAGCTCCAGCTGAGGAGACACTAGTAGAGACTCGGTTAGATTAGCTGTTAATACTGGATTTGTCTCCAGTTTTTTGACTCTTTTAGCATGTTATTATTTTGAGACTATGTTATATTGAGATAGTAGACTCATAGATTCTGGTTGTGGATTTGGGATTTATGTTATGCTACTAGACTTATGGATTATCATATCATATCTTTTATGTCTTTATTGTGCCATTTATCTTCCTTATGGTTATTGTAATTGAGTATGAATATTATCATTATTGTCCTTCTTCTGGAGCTGTGCATTGTAGATTGTCCTCATAGTAGACTTGTTTTTATCATTATTCTTACGTACCACGAAATAAATTTATTTAGGGGCAACTCCGGAGGTGGCCAATTCTTCAACTAACTTCTTCTCATCATTGTTTAATCTTCCGACATATGGATGACCAGTAAGTGTCTTCGTAATAGTACGATTGTGCATCCCATTCCTGACTTGAATTATCCACTTTCCATCGTCTGTGCATACAATGGCAAGCTTAAATGGACAACCACATTTCTTTGACCTAGTTGTTTTCTCGGGGACTTTCTAGCGGGAAGTTCATCTTTTTTACGATGAACCCTAAACACACCCCCTCTTGCGCATCCAAGTTCTACACTTTTATGATCCGTCCGAGATCGTATTGATCTTAAGATGACAATGACTATGTTGGATTGCCTTCCAACTTGTCTACACCATTCTACTACTTTGTTATGAGATTCAAAGCCAATATTCGTCAAGAATAAATTGCCAAAATCAATGGCAATAGGAGATGGTGTGCCCTATAATCAATAAAAAAGAGAGGACAATTAAATACACAAAATTTGAAAGTGCTTATGTAACATGGTATCAAGAGAATGTTACATGTAGGACATGTCAAAAATTTTGGCAGTCCTAGTTTGGACTTGCTATACAACAAGTCCATTTTAGGACTGCCAAAATTATGGCAGTCCAACATACATCTAGGACTGCCAGAAATTTTGGCACTCCTAAAATGGACTTGTTGCATTTTACGACTGCCAAAATCTTTGGCAGTCCAAGCAGTATGTAGGACTGCCAGAAATTTTGTCAGTCCTAAAGTACATCAAGTCCTTTTTAGGTCTACCAAAAATTTTGGCAGTCCTGCATACGCTAAGACTGCCAAAATTTCTAGCAGTCCTGCATACTGCTAGGACTGCCAGAAATTTTGGCAGTCCTAGTTTGGACTTGCTATACAGCAAACCCAAATTAGGACTGCCAAAATAGGGTTTGACGAAATTGGTCGGTCGGGGAATTATCAAGACTGCTTCGGAAGGAATGTCGTGTTCTTCGGAAGGACCGGGCTGATCCATTAATAGATTTGATGGACCAATTTCTTCTTTAAATATGATTTCACCCATAATTCCTACATTGTTACATAGAATTTAATTATTTGGGGAGAATCAATTACTTAGAAAACTTTATCATCCAAGTTTGTCAAAAACATATCAAATAAACTACAAATATTCGTCGAAGATCTACGAAATTGGATTGGAGTGGAGTTGGGGACCACAAATGGGGACCACAACTTTCTAGGGTTTGGAGAAAGAGAAGTGAGGAAGGAGACAAGAGAAAAAAAACAAAATTGACTTATATACCTACATTTGGGCTAGTCCTGAGTAATTTTCCAATGACAAACTTGTAAATAAAAAAAAATTTGCTAGCTCTGAGTAAGAAGTGAAGTGCCTTTATAATTTGCCCAGAAAACATAAATTACTACCAACTAGCTATATGCACATGCTTTGCACATATTTTAAGCTTATTTTAATTAACTTTTTGTATTTGAAAAAAATGGTATTATGTCATGCCCCAGAACCAGAATACTGGCAAGTAGGGACGGACAAGGCCAGCTACGTATACCAAAGTACTCCAGTACTCCGAAACAACGTATAAGCTGTATAGATGGGGGTCACTGCTACAAACCAACAGTCAATCCTAGGTCACAAAATCCTAGATATCTCAGTCTCAGACAAGAAGTAAGGTACAAGAATATGATCATCATGCATATAAGACAGTAAAGCATCCCAAACTATAATATATAGATGATCATTAAGCTAGTAATACAAAATGAAGAACTAGCAAGACTGAGTAATACATGATCAGCTCTAGCTGCAGTCTAGAAATATAACATCATGTCTAAGCCCGTAGGCCAAATGTCAAGTCCAAAACACGAGCTAAACACGTGCTCGGTGGCTAAACGCCTCAAAAGAATATGTACAGAAAAGAGTGGGTAAGAGAAAGAATACCCACTCAAGTCCCCTGGTGCTCCGGGTGGTCACCATCGAGAGAAAGGTCTGGAAGATCCTCGGGCTCCTCAACTAGATCTGGTCAATGCAAAACCAGTGGGGTCAGAACCCCAATAGCAAGTACCACAAAGGAAGCCAAACTATGAACTAAAACCAGCATACAATTCATAACATCTCTAAGATAAAGCAGTAAACGAGACTAGAATAGTAAATTGGTACCACAGTATTTACGAAAGAAAACTGGAACATGCAAGTAGGATAGCAAGTGAATACATAAAATAAACTGGACATATGAGCATATGGTGAAGCCGAGCATGTTAGGGGTGAGCATTCGGTTTATTCGGTTTAAACAGAACCGAATAATCCAAAACCGAATTGGACCGAAACCGAATAAGCAAAACCGAAACCGAACCGAATTGGCCCAAAACTGAATCAAACCGAACCGAATTAAATCGGTTCGGTTTTCGGTTTATTCGATTTATTCATATTTTTTGAGCTTTTTTTTGTTAATATATATAGTAACTAAATATACATAGACATAGTTAGTATATACCTATATATATTTAGTATGTACATATATATGTTAATACTTATATATATATATATATATATATATATATATATATATATAAATTAATTAATTAAATTTTCTTATTCGGTTTTCGGTTTTGGACCGAAACCGAAACACAAAATCGAAACCGAAACCGAATAAGAAATTTTAGTTTTTTCAAAACCGAAACCGAACCGAATTTTTTTAAAACCGAACCGAACCTCTTATTCGGTTCGGTTCGGTTCGGTTCGATTTTCGGTCCAAAACCGAATAATGCTCACCCCTAGAGCATGTAGTAGGAAGAATAGCATGTAAGGAAAGACAGGAAGCTAAGTACTACAATAAGATAAACTGGAGCAAGACTAGACTAGACAAGAATGGACTCCATCCATCAATCACGGCCAAGCAATGAGTACGGCTTGATACTTTAGCTAACTAGGGTTGCCACAATCCTAATTACTAACACATGCAAGTTTGAGAAATCCAAGTCCAGTTACCTGCCTGCTACTTCCTGAATGATCCAAGCAAAAGAAAAGAAGTATAGCAGACACACTGCAGTAAGATACATGTGTCCTAAGGAGGTGCCCCACTCGACGGTGTGCTGGAAGAGTGCTCATCATGACAGATAGCTCCAAATCCCAAGTATATATACATATATATAGGGCCAAGATCAAAGGGGCAACAGGTAACCGGAAAAGTCTCCAATGATCTAGATAATCAAGCTAGTTGTTTAGTCCTTAACATTTTCTTGTTGGATTCTAGGTGTGGCATTCCGCAAAATTCATCCTAGACATGAGACATGCAAGACTTGACAAGACAAGCAAGATTGTGCACTACAACAAGCCACAACAAGACATGACAATATCAAGACAAGAGTGCGCTACGACGAGCCACTATCAAGGAGCTAGACATGTACTAGAATCAAGAGTGCGCCATGACAGGCCACTATCAAGCAAGCTAGGAAAAGACATGTTCAAGAGTGCACCACGACGGATCACTATCAAGTAAATATTGGATATGGCATAGACTGCAAGGTACAATAATTCTGGGAGGACATGGCAATACATAGTGAGTATAGAGAACATATGAACATAAGCTAGAGTCAAGTGTATATAGGGTGTACATTCATTCTCTAAGTATACAAGGTCATCTAATCATGTCAAGAATTCATTATAATCAAAGAAAATATCAAAAACGGACAAAAACGGGCAGAAACGGGCAAAAACAGCCTAACCGGATTATCCGACGGATTTCTGCGATTTTCGACGGATTTTTCGAACCGTCACAGAAAGTTGATTTTTGAAAACTCAAAACTTGTTTCGGCCATAAAAACTTCGTTTTAAATCGAAATTCGGATTTTCAAAAGTCAAAACTACATAGAATTGAATTTCCTACAACATGAGAGTATTAGTTTTCACAAATTCAAAGATATGATAGATCAATACCTCAAAATACTCCAAAACAGAGGTTCTCGAAACACCGAAACGATTCCCGATTGCCACCAAACTCAAAATCCATGTATACTAGCTAGGTAAGGACCCCATATATGTATATGTGACCAAGATCCATGATGATAACTCTAGTATCACTCTTGATACCAAGTTTTCTACTAAGTCACTATTGGGTTTTAACAGAAAATCAATTCTTGTTTAATTAAATTTTTGGAAACATGCACATATATGAGAATCATCAGGAAAACACATTTAGCAAATTGAGTTTTGGAAAATTCTAAGCATTTAATACCAAGGAAAACAAAAATGACAATAGATTACTATTGTTCAAGAATTTAGCAAGATGTACTTGCCTAAGTTAAGCTCCAAGCCTAATCTTCTACTCCACCACCAAGAGGGGCACGAAACCACACTCTAGACCTCAAGGCCAAGCTCTTGGCAAGCTCCAAGGGAAGAGAAGGGAAGAAGAAATGAAGAGAGAGTGAAGAGAATGAAAAGAGAGAGAAGAAAGAAAGTGAAATGGTATATATATATAAGGGGGAATTAATCTTAGCCGTTGGATCATGATCCATATGAAAGTCTAGATCAATCATGGCCATTCAAACAAAACCATTTATCCATTGGACAATAGAGTGCATCTACACTATTCACGAAAATATCTAAACACTATTCATGAAAATATCCAAAACACTATTCATAAAAATATCAGAAACCGAAAATATCAAAAGTGTAGAAAACATGTCCGGACGGTATGCCGTCTGTATACTCCGGTATACCGACGGTATGCCGATCAAGGAGAAAATCTATAGTTTTGGGAAAAATTTAAAATATTTCGGAAACCAAAAAAATACGAAATACGCTGCAAAATACGTATCCGTATATAAATACCGATACTGTGAGACGAGTCTCACAACTCTCCCCTCCTTAAAAAAATTCTGTCCTCGGAATTTCCTAAAGGTATCAAAAGCAAGCAAGAAATCCAAGAAAACATGCTATCAGGATCAAGATGGGAAACTCATAAAGCATGAAATCCAACTAGAGTAATGTACAAGAAATGTAAAAGCAATTTAAACATATGTAAACAACAACATCATGTATTCCTACAATCACACAAAAAGGTAGAACATAGATATACGAAATAAGTATACCTCACGAGTCAAACAGATACGGGTAACGAGCTCGGATATCATCCTCGCGCTCCCAAGTCGACTCGCCCGATGAGTGATGATCCTAGGAAACACGAACTAATCGGATAGTCCGGTTCTTGAGAATCTTCTCCCTCCGGTCCAAAATGGATATGGGCCTCTCCTCATACGATAGGTCGGTACCAATGACCAGCTCAGAATGATCTATGATATGGCTCGGATCCGGAACATATCGACATAGCTGAGATACGTGAAACACGTCATGTACCTCGCACAACGTCGGTGGAAGAACAAGGTGATAAGATACATCCCCTACTCGCTCGAGAACATCGAACGACCCAATAAATCTAGGGCTAAGCTTTCCCCGTACGCCAAACCTGATGACACCACGGGTAGGCGAAATCCGAAAAAATACGTGGTCGCCGACAGAGAACTCAAGATGGCGTCGATGCTGATCTGTCCAATGACGCTGTCGATCCTGAGCTACTCTGAGATGCTCTCTGACCTGCCTGACTACTCCAACTGACTGAGCAATCATCTCTGGACCAAGCATCTGCCTCTCTCCAATGTCATCCCAAGCTAGGGGTGACCTACATCTCCTACCATACAAAGCCTCGAAAGGAGCCATCTGAATGCTCGCCTGGAAGCTATTGTTGTAAGAGAACTCCACCAAATGCAAGTGATCCTCCCAAGAACTACTGAAGTCAAGAATGCATGATCGAAGTATATCCTCCAAGGTCTGAATCGTACGCTCCGACTGACCATCTGTCTGAGGATGGTATGCTGAACTGAAACTCAAACGGGTACCCAAACTCTGCTGAAGACTCTGCCAGAAATGAGAAGTGAATCTGGAATCCCGATCTGAGACTATGCTAACTGGCACCCCATGCAATCTGACAATCTGCCTCATGTACAAGTCGGCCAACTGCTCTGTAGACTGACCAACTCTGAAAGGTAGGAAGTGGGCAACCTTCGTGAGTCAATCCACTATAACCCAAATGGCATCTCTACCAGTCGGGGTTCTAGGAAGACCAGTCACGAAGTCCATTGTAATATGATCCCATTTCCACTCCGGAATCGGTAAAGGCTGAAGAAGTCCGGCCGATCTCTGGTGCTCAGCCTTGACCTGCTGGCAAACTAAGCATCGAAAGACAAACCGAGCTATCTCCCTCTTCATACTATTCCACCAGAAATGCTGACGAATATCTCGGTACATCTTCGTCCCTCCAGGATGAACAGAATACCGAGAACTGTGGGCCTCCGACATAATCTCCTGTCGAATATCTCCACTCGGCACACAAAGACGACTCCCAAATCGGAGTGTCCCATCCTCATGGATGCACAACTCTGCTCTGCGCCCTGCTACACACTCTATTCTGAGCTGCTGAAGCATGGCATCCCGTGACTGAGCTGCTCTGATCCTATCTATAATGGTAGACTGAACCTGCAAGCCTGCCATCATAGCTGCCTCACCAGGTAGCACTACCTCAATGCCCATCTCCTGAAGATCCTCCAGAAGGTGACGCTGCTCCGTCAAGAAATAGACTCCGGGTCTCCTGCTCAAAGCATCTGCAACGACGTTTGCCTTCCAGGGATGATACTGAAGATCAACATCATAATCCTTCAGTAACTCAAGCTACCTCCTCTGCCGCATGTTCAGATCCCTCTGGGTGAACACATACCTCAAGCTCTTATGGTCAGTGAAAATCTCTACTCGATCACCATACAGATAATGCCTCCAGAGCTTGAGGGCAAACACAACTGCGGCCAACTCAAGATCGTGCGTCGGAAAGATCTTCTCATGGTCCCGAAGCTGCCGAGACGCATAAGCTATCACTCGACCGTGCTGCATAAAAACACAACTAAGTCCCCGGCCTGACGCATCACAATACACCGTGAACCCACCTGGTCCGACGGGTAGTGTCAGAATAGGAGCTGAAATCAAACTCTGCTTGAGTTTCTCAAAAGAAACCTGACAAGCATCTAACCACTCAAAGCACACATCCTTACACGTCAGCCGTGTCAAGGGTGCGGAGATCCTAGCAAAGTCTGCCACAAACCGTCTGTAGTAGCCTGCTAATCCCAGAAAGCTGCGTACATCTAAAACTGTACGAGGTACTGGCTAACCCTCGATAGTCTCAACCTTCTTGGGGTCCATCTCAACACCACCTCCGGCAATAATATGACCCAAAAAAGAGACTCGATCGAGCCAGAAATCGCACTTGCTGAACTTCGCGTAAAGCTGATGGTCCCGAAGAATCTGAAGAACCACGCGAAGATGCTGCTCGTGCTCTGCCTCAGTCCGACTATAGACCAAGATATCATCAATAAACACTATCACAAATTGGTCTAAGTAGGGCATGAAGATGCGATTCATGAGATCCATGAAGATCGCTGGCGCATTGGTCGCTCCAAAAGGCATAACAAGGAACTCCCAATGGCCATATCGAGATCTAAACGCTGTCTTGGGTATATCCTGCTCTCTGACTCTGATCTGATGGTACCCAGACCGCAAATCGATCTTCGAAAACACAGCCGCTCCACTAAGCTGGTCGAACAAGTCATCTATCCTGGGCAAGGGATACTTGTTCTTTACGGTCACCGCGTTAAGCTGACGATAGTCAATGACCATACGCGATGAACCATCCTTCTTCTTCACAAGAAGGGCTGGAGCTCCCCAAGGCGATCCACTAGGACGAATGAATCCCTTGGTCCTAAGCTCCTCAATAGACTGATACAACACCAACAACTCTGAATGAGACATCCTGTAGACTCTCGCTGACACTGGCTCTGCTCGTGGAACCAAATTAATATAATACTCAATCTCCCGAATTGGAGGCATACCCGGAAGCTCCTCGGGAAACACATCGAAAAACTCGCAAACTACTCTGGGCAACTGAACCTCCTCGGCTACTGCCATCCTCATGACCGCTGGTGAAGACTCCACCTCGCCTCTAGAGAATAAGAACTCCTCCTCATTCAGAACACGAAAGATAACCTTGCCAGCATGGCAATCTATCGAAGCGTGTCGAGCACTCAACCAATCCATACCTAGGACGACATCATAATCGCCCATAGGAAACTCTATCAGCCTAACAGGAAACTCTCTCCCACATATTATGACTCTACACGAGGCATAGACTCGGTCTACTCCTACTAGACCGTTACCAGTAAGTATATTCATCCTTACAGGCAAAGATTCTGGCTCTAAACCAATATGTGTCACAAATCGTACAGATATAAACGAATGCGAAGCACCATAATCAAATAAAGCTGAAGCTGAATGAGAGTGAACAAGAATGGTACCTGCGACCACCTCCCCTGCTGCTAGCACCTCCTCCATAGAAAGCGTGAAAGCCTGACCCTGAACTCTGGTCGCTGGACCCCTCTGCCTCTGAGCCTGAGCCTGATCATACTGCTGAGGCCTCTACTGGAACTGCTGAGACTGCGTCGGTAATGGCCTCTGGGCCTGCTGCTGCTGAACCGGCGCTGGTGCTCTAAACTGCTGAACTGCTGGCTGGAAGGATGCTGATCCAGCCGAACTCCTCCTGGGACAAGCCCCTATCCTGTGGTCCGGTGCTCCACAGGCTAGGCACAAGCCCTGTGCCCTACGGCACTCTGATAAGACATGCCCTCCCTTCCCGCAATGGGAATAAGCAACTGAGGAAGACTGCCTCTGCTGCTGAGGACGCGGCTGAGACGGCTGCTGAAAGGAAGCTGCCGGAACCGGTCCCCTCGGAGATCCAATCGTCAAAGCTCGGACTGCTGGAGCTGGTGCTGACGATTGGGAAGAAGATCCCTTCTGAAAGTGAGGCCTCTTCTGACCTCCGACTCTATCAACGATCCTCTACGAGGTGTACTCATGCCTCCTCGCCGCCCTCATCACTGCATCAAAAGTTTGGAACTCATGCTGCTCAACTGCCAGTATGATCTCCAGATGAAGCCCCTGCTGGAACCTCCTCGCCCGGTCCAACTCGGTCGCCACTAAGGAAGGGGCAAACCGACTGAGCCTGCTAAACTCTGCCGCATAGCCGTCGACGGTCCTGCTCATCTGCCGTAAGCCAATGAACCTCTGCTGCAGATCATAACGCGATACCGCATCAAAATAGCGAGTCTGAAACCTCTCGCTAAAATTGGCCCAGGCTACTGGTGCCCTAAGAGACACCTCATGAGCCGCCCACCAGTCGCGGGCCAAATCCAAGAGCTGCAACCTGATAACTGCCACACGCTCCCTAGCCGGAATCCCTGCCGCCTCCAGAATGGCCTCAGTATCCTGAAGCCACGCATCAGACGCAATAGCATCCTCTATACCATAGAAGTACGGGGGATGAAGACGCCTAAAGCTGCTCGCAGAATTGTAGACCTGAGCACCACCTCTGTCCAAAGCCGTCTGGACAGAATGGGTAAGAACATCACTCTGACACTGCTGCGATGCCATGAAATCTCTCAGAACATCCACCAGTGCTCAAACAACACCCTCTGGCTGCTCTGGCTGAACTGGTACTGCTGGCTGAACAGGAGAAACTGGCGACTCTGCCCTTCGGTCTACTCTAGACTCTGCTCCCGAATACTGAGGATGCTCCTCCTGAACCGGCGAAACTAAGGGATGCTGATCTGCCATCGGCAAAGCCCGAACAGGCCGATCAGAAGGACCAGGAACGGTGCCCCTGAAAGTTTAAGGACACAAGGATCAGGTCGAGGGAACAGAAAAGATCAACGATCAAAGCAAATATCAGGTCAAAGATCAGATGTAAAGAGTAATATTGAGGATATCAATAGAGAAGAATTCATGACTGAGATAACTACCAGCAACCCCCACATATCTGATAAATCAGACCTGCATGGGCTACCACTAAAACCTATGTCACGCCCCAGAACCAGAATACTGGCAAGTAGGGATGGACAAGGCCAGCTACGTATACCAAAGTACTCCAGTACTCCGAAACAACGTATAAGCTGTATAGATGGGGGTCACTGCTACAAACCAACAGTCAATCCTAGGTCACAAAATCCTAGATATCTCAGTCTCAGACAAGAAGTAAGGTACAAGAATATGATCATCATGCATATAAGACAGTAAAGCGTCCCAAACTATAATATATAGATGATCATGAAGCTAGTAATACAAAATGAAGAACTAGCAAGACTGAGTAATACATGATCAGCTCTACCTGCAGTCTAGAAATATAACATCATGTCTAAGCCCGTAGCCAAATGTCAAGTCCAAAACACGAGCTAAACACATGCTCGGTGGCTAAACGCCTTAAAAGAATATGTACAGAAAAGAGTGGGTAAGAGAAAGAACACCCACTCAAGTCCCCTGGTGCTCCGGGTGGTCACCATCGAGAGAAAGGTCCGGAAGATCCTCGGGCTCCTCAACTAGATCTGGTCAATGCAAAACCAGTGGGGTCAGAACCCCAATAGCAAGTACCACAAAGGAAGCCAAACTATGAACTAAAACCAGCATGTAATTCATAACATCTCTAAGATAAAGTAGTAAACGAGACTAGAATAGTAAATTGGTACCACAGTATTTACGAAAGAAAACTAGAACATGCAAGTAGGATAGCAAGTGAATACATAGAATAAACTGGACATATGAGCATATGGTGAAGCCGAGCATGTAGTAGGAAGAATAGCATGTAAGGAAAGACAGGAAGCTAAGTACTACAATAAGATAAACTGGAGCAAGACTAGACTAGACAAGAATGGACTCCATCTATCAATCACGGCCAAGCAATGAGTACGGCTTGATACTTTAGCTAACTAGGGTTGCCACAATCCTAATTACTAACACATGCAAGTTTGAGAAATCCAAGTCCAGTTACCTGCCTGCTACTTCCTGAATGATCCAAGCAAAAGAAAAGAAGTATAGCAGACACACTGCAGTAAGATACATGTGTCCTAAGGAGGTGCCCCACTCGACGGTGTGCTGGAAGAGTGCTCATCATGACAGATAGCTCCAAATCCCAAGTATATATACATATATATAGGGCCAAGATCAAAGGGGCAACAGGTAACCGGAAAAGTCTCCAATGATTTAGATAATCAAGCTAGTTGTTTAGTCCTTAACATTTTCTTGTTGGATTCTAGGTGTGGCATTCCGTAAAATCCATCCTAGACATGAGACATGCAAGACTTGACAAGACAAGCAAGATTGTGCACTACAACAAGCCACAACAAGACATGACAATATCAAGACAAGAGTGCGCTACGACGAGCCACTATCAAGGAGCTAGACATGTACTAGAATCAAGAGTGCGCCATGACAGGCCACTATCAAGCAAGCTAGGAAAAGACATGTTCAAGAGTGCACCACGACGGATCACTATCAAGTAAATATTGGATATGGCATAGACTGCAAGGTACAATAATTCTGGGAGGACATGGCAATACATAGTGAGTATAGAGAACATATGAACATAAGCTAGAGTCAAGTGTATATAGGGTGTACATTCATTCTCTAAGTATACAAGGTCATCTAATCATGTCAAGAATTCATTATAATCAAAGAAAATATCAAAAACGGACAAAAACGGGCAGAAACGGGCAAAAATAGCCTAACCGGATTATCCGGCGGATTTCTGCGGATTTTCGGCGAATTTTTCGTAGTGTCACAGCAAGTTTTGTGGTGCAAGTTCGTATTTTTCGACGGATTTCTGCGGATTTCCGACGGATTTTTCGAACCGTCACAGAAAGTTGATTTTTGAAAACTCAAAACTTGTTTCGGCCATAAAAACTTTGTTTTAAATCGAAATTTGGATTTTCAAAAGTCAAAATTGCATAGAATTGAATTTCCTACAACATGGGAGTATTAGTTTTAACAAATTCAAAGATTTGATAGATCAATACCTCAAAATACTCCGAAACAGAGGTTCTCGGAACACCAAAACGATTCCCGATTGCCACCAACTCAAAATCCATGTAGCTAGGTAAGGACCCCATATATGTATATGTGACCAAGATCCATGATGATAACTCTAGTATCACTCTTGATACCAAGTTTTCTACTAAGTCACTATTGGATTTTAACAGAAAATCAATTCTTGTTTAATTAAATTTTTGAAAGCATGCACAAATACAAGAATCATCAGGAAAACACATTTAACAAAATGAGTTTAGGAAAATTCTAAGCATTTAATACCAAGGAAAACAAAAATGACAATAGATTACTATTGTTCAAGAATTTGGCAAGATGTACTTACCTAGGTTAAGCTCCAAGCCTAATCTTCTACTCCACCACCAAGAGGGGCACGAAACCACACTCTAGACCTCAAGGCCAAGCTCTTGGCAAGCTCCAAGGGAAGAGAAGGGAAGAAGAAATGAAGAGTGAAGAGAATGAAAAGAGAGAGGAGAGAGAAAGTGAAATGATATATATATAAGGGGAAATTAATCTTAGCCATTGGATTATGATCCATGTGAAAGTCTAGATCAATCATGGCCATTCAAACAAAACCATTTATCCATTGGACAATAGAGTGCATCTACACTATTCACGAAAATATCTAAACACTATTCACGAAAATATCCGAAACACTATTCATGAAAATATCAGAAATCGAAAATATCTAAAGTGTAGAAAACATGTCCGGACGGTATGCCGTCTGTATACTCCGGTATACCGACGGTATGCCGATCAAGGAGAAAATCTATAGTTTTGGAAAAAATTTAAAATATTTCGGAAACCAAGAAAATACGAAATATGCTACAAAATACGTATCCGTATATAAATACCGATACTATGAGACGAGTCTCACAGTATTATAATAGCAAACTACATGTTTTAAATTTATTTTTCTATATGTATAACTAATTCTCCTTATTAAATTTAATGAACAATTTTAATAAGTATAGTTAAATAAGACATATTTGGAAGATAATTTCTTTTTTTGAGGTGTATTTTTCTTCGATTTGGCAAATGTCGAGGAGGAATTGGAAACTACACCTTCGACGCTGGGGTGTTGCTACCACTATTATACAACGGTATAGATAAGAGCATCTCCAACCCATTGTGAGTTTGAAAAAAAATAGTTGCCACATAGGAATCACCACTTCTTATTTCAAAATTCTTTCTCCAATGCAAATGTGAAATAAATTGTGAAATTGACATGGCAATGGCATGTCAAAGACAATGTGAAGTTGGTTGTCTAGATCTAGACAATAGACTTCACAATGCTTTACTTCCATATCATCAATTATGATAAAAATATTTATAAAAAAAGGAAGAAGTGAAAAAGTTGTCTTAGAAGTTGGAAAAAAAATAATTTTATTATTTTCTCAAACTTTTGTATTGGAGAATATTTTTTTTATCTTATTGTCTTGTGTAAATATTATATTGCTACATAGAAAAGACGTTGTCGTAGGAATCACAACACAAAACAAGTTAATAGGGTTGGAGATAGGGGTGTAAAATGGACAAAGTAGTCCGTTGTCCGTACGTGTCCGGCTCGATAAATGGTTCGACCGCGGAACGTCCGATTCATTAACGAACAAAACTTGGACATTTTTTTTGGTCCGATTAAAAATCGGACCCGGACACGGTCATATTCATGTCCGGTCCGAATTCGTCCGCGAACAGTCCGATAGTGGAGACTCCTTTTGGTTTTGTATCAATTATGTCAAAATATTTTGGTTTTGCATCAAGTTTTTGTTGTCCCGTCTCGATTTTTGTTATCATTTTTCTATTGTTTGTTGTATTCTATAACCTTCAATTGTATTTTCTTTCAACTAGATTTTTTGAACCAACTATTAAGGTATCTTGATAAAATAATAACTTTTGGTAATATATTTAATTTGTCCGCGGACCGTCCGATTGAATTAACAAACAGTGGTTGTCCGTGTTCGTTCGGCCCGAACTTGAACAATGAACTGTCCGTGTCCGTCCGTCCGAACTCATTTTCATTAACAGACCGAACACGGACTGTGGACTGTCCGTGTCCGTCCGGTCCGTTTACACCCCTAGTTGGAGATGCTAAGATAATCGGAGTCGGAACCCATTAAACCCAATTTATGTACATCTTGGAGAGTCATAATGGAAGTTTGTGGCAAAGAAAGGTCCGCGTGCACTGATATTTCCCCCAATACGGCACCGAATTTCTTGATCAATAGTGTAAGACATTCCTTCCCTCCCTCTTCTTCTTCTTCTTCTTCTTCCCATGGTGGAGCGTTGATGATGGATCACTACAGGACTTTGGGATTGGGTTTGGACGCGAGCAAGGAAGAGATAAAGGAGGCGTTCAGGAGATCCGCACTGAAATTCCACCCTGACAAGCACTCCCGCTCCTCCAGAGAGGTCAGGGAAGGAGCCTCTCTCAAGTTCAAGCAGGCGTCCGAGGCTTACCAGGTCCTCATCGACGACCGGAAGCGCGCCGACTACGATCTCAGCCGACGCCTCGGTAGAACACCCTCGTCTACTTCTTCTTCTTATTATTATGGCTATGGAGGAGGAAGTAGTAGCAGCTACTATAGACCTCCTCCTCCGCCGAGGCGAGATGGTACGTCCGGTTTTGATGCCGGGTCCGTCTTTCGATACGTTACCCGGCGTGGGTTTCTTGTCAATGTCGCTTTTGCAAGGTATCCCCCTGGTCTTACTGAATTATACATTCGAGTTAGATTTAAAGGGTGTTTGTTTTTTGGTTTATTTTGATAGGGTCTTCTATAATATTGATAATTTGAGTTTAGGTTTCCATATTGTCAATAGGATTTGGGTCTCGTCATTGACCGTCCAAAATGGAGACATAAACACGAATTTTGAATAGAGAAATTTTGAGTGGCACCCCACTTTTGTTTACTATATTTACAGTGCACCCCACAAGTTTACAACAATGTAAGATACCCCCACTTTTGACGTTTTCCGTCCAATATGGACGGTCAACTGGGTTGACCCAAATTTTTTGACAAAAATACCCCTGACATGTTGTCTTCTTCACCGTATCTCTCGTCCCCCCTCGCCGCTGCCCCCCACCCCACCCCCCCACCTCGCCGCTCCCGTCCCCGACCTTGCTCATGGTTGGCATAGCACAAGCTGATGAAGACCAGAACATAGAAGATTCGGAAGTAATTCAAGGCTCTTCCATTAAGTCAAGTGCAGAGGAAACTTTTCCTGAGAAAGAACAAGTGTTGCCATCTATTGACTTGGAGAAAATTGAAGTAGAGACCACAAAGGGCACTGATGACATGATTGGCATCGAAAAAGCTGGAGAAATTTTTCCTTTTTTCTTTCAGAAGAGTACATCTAACTCTGAGATGGTTGTCGAATCCCTGGCTAGTCTTGAGACAATCGCGAATCCTGAGGTGGTTACAGACATGAAGAATGAAGTTGAAGCTAATATGGATGATGCTGGTACTCCTGTCGAGGAAGGAACACATATGGAACAAAATTTGGTCAATTTGAAGGAAGAGCATGCAAGAGGAGGAGGGGGATCAGAAAGTTCTTCCATCGGTTAATGACATTGAGGACATGTTTGCTCTTACAGAAAATGAGGTAATTTCTCTAAAGCAATTATATTTCTTGCATGCTGTTTTCTTCCTTGACATGCTTATTTCTTGACAGAACACTGAAAGCGGCTGCGCGCGTGGATCTCACTGCGGCGAGGTCGGGGAGGGGGGCGGCGCTAGGGCCCGGCGAAGGGGGGCGGCGGAGGCACGCACGGCGGGGAGGGAGCAGACACTGAAAACATAGGAGGATACGGGAAAGAAGACGGGATTATTTTGGTCAAAAAAAAATTGTCAAAGGGGATGACCGTAAGTTGGGAACGGAAACCGTCAAAAGTGGGGGGTACCTTACATTGTTGTAAACTTGTGGGGTGCACTGTAAATATGGTAAACAAAAGTGGGGTGCCACTCAAAATTTCTCTTTTGAATATTAATTATACTAGACCCTAGAACTAAAAAAAATTATGCGAGAATTGTGTGACTTGGGTCATTTAGTTTTGTCATGATCAAATCGAGAATGACTTCTATCCTGATCTCACCGGCCACAACTCTCTGGCAGCAGTTTCGATATGTATCTTCAAGATGTCTTTCTTTGATGTCTCATTATTGAACGGTTGTAACTCAAGAGTAAGGCTGAAAATCGAACGAACGAGCTCGAACAAAGAGTGTTCAAACTCGGTTCGACTAGACTATCGAACGAGTTTGAATCGAGCCGAGCTTAAGATCGAACCCAAAATTGATGTTTGAACTTGGTTCGATTAGAGATTCGAAAGGCTCGAGCTCGACTCGATTTAGCTCGCAAGTTCGGACGAACACGAACCGAGCCCGAGCCAAGACCTCCTCCTCCTTGGTGATATAGGGGACATCTCCAGTTTTCACTCATTGGGAGGGGAAAACTGTAGTAGGAAGCTTTAGCTATGACAAAGGGTGGCTTTGGCAGGAGGGGTGCACTTTGCAGGAAAAACTGTTGGCACAGACGTCAAACGGGAGAGTGCTGTGGTGGTGGAAGGAATGATAAGGTGGTGGAGGTGCCCTGGAAGGAATGACAGGGTGGTGGTGGTGCCGTGCTTCCATTGTTATATGTTTTCATTATAATATTAAAGGAGTGTTTGTTTTGTTTGCCAAATGAGCGCATGGGGAGCTACAAGCCTGCAATTAGTTGAGGTTTGGAGATTCAGAGGAGTGCATCTTTTAATACAACATAGGAGACTTAAGAGTTATGCCCACTCTTAAGTCTCCTTCTTAGCTGAGGTTTGTAAAACGTGTACACGTATATATATACACATAAATTTTGAGGGGCCCCACATGTCATACATAGGGGGTATCAAGTTTTGATACCCCCTACTGTATCAAAGTTTCTCTCCTTCTTCTCCTTCTTAGCTGAGTTTTGGATTGGAAGAAGTGCCCCCTTTTTATCCGAACGTAGGAGACTAGGAGTCAGTTGACACTAGTATACTCTAGTATATCTACTAGGTATATCTACTAGCAGTCAACTCTAGTATATCTACTAGGAGTCAATGAGTCATAGGACTCCATACATAATAACTTAATATCATTTATGGGGACCCGGACCCAACGTGTGGAATTGTGGCTATGGACGGTTCATTTCATCATTTTCATGGCTCCACTCCACACGTTATTTATTATATACTATGTCAATGTCATATGTGCTCCACAGTAGTCCATACCACACAATATTAACACAAAAATCCTAAAGGAACTCATGAGTTCTATTAATAGCCGTTGGATGCATCTGAGTCCTTAATTTTTTTTTCAAGGACCTAAAAAAACAGCCCCTAAATACAAAAATAATACCACCTATACGAGAATTCGAATCAAGCTCGAGCCCGTTCACGAACAAGATCGAGTCGAACAACCTATGTTCGAACTCGGTTCGAATATCTCCGAACATAAAAAAATCAATCGAACTCGATACCGAACAGTCCACGAACGAGCTTCGAACCGAGCTTTGATCGAGCCGAACATGAGCCGAACGCGAACCGTTTGAATCGTTTTACAGCCCTACTCAAGAGTCCCTAAGGATTGTGTCGATGCTGAGATCAGGATAGAAATAAGCACCAGTGTCACAAATCTCATTCTTGATTGATCATGAGAAAATTAAATAATTCAAGTCACACAATCCCCACAATACAAAACTAAATAACCCAATTCACACAATAACCCTCACATTTTTTCGTATAGTTTTGTGATCGTATAATATTCAAAATTTGAGTTTAGGTCTCAATTTGGACGGTCAGCCAAGTCAACCGTTAGGACGAGACCCAAACCCTATTTTGGACAATATGGAGGCCTAAACTCAAATTTTAATAATATACGAGACCCTAAAACTAAATAACCCATGTTTTTTTATACAGTGCCCTGATCACTTTAAAGTGCTCAAACACATGCTAGACCTACAAAGTTAAGGTGTTTTTTTTTGCACTTCTATAAGTGATGTCTTTTATAAGGGGTAAATTGTAAGTCTGAATCTTCAGTTTATAATTTACCACTTAGCTTATAATTAATCCTAATCTTTTTTTCTTCATTTTCTTTATTTCTAGAAATACAAAAACCTAGTTTAAAAACTTCTCAAATTACCAAATAATTTCCGGTGTCTAAACTAAGTATTTGGCTTAAACATTAATAGTTAAAATAATGCTTGGTGCCAAAAATACTAGTTTTATTAAATAATTTACAGTAATTGCTATTTGAAGGTACTTGAGGATGAAAGAGTTTTATGTTCGTGTTGATAAACGTATTTGATGATGAACTCATGTTTTTTTTTTCTTCTCATTTTTACTAGTGAATTTGTGTTCAAAATGATGTCATAGTATTAGGGCATAATTGTCAATTTATACATTTATAATGCACTTTAAAGTGATGAGGAAACAAACAACGACACTTTAAAGTCAATTATATAGTTATGAGAAATTGGGTATTCGTGTATATCAAGGATTGACATTGGTATTGAAAGGTTTAAGCAATAGTGAACTGGGGTTTATACCTTTGACGCGTGATTGAACCATTTTCTCCTACGATCTTCTTGAGCACGGTCGTGGAAGCATTTTACACGAGGATGTTCCTTAGTTCCACACCTGAGCGATATCTTAGTTCCACCCTACAGCGATCTCCCGTAAGAGATAGACAACATGAGAGAGAGAAATAAACTTGAAGGCAAACTTTAGTGGAAAACGAATTAGTATTCTCCATATAAGATTACCTCTTCTTATATAGGCAAATAGGAACCCTAATAGGTGCACCACACATACTGCAGTAGACCCGGCTCATATGGCCGGCCACCTATGGATGAACCAGACCTGTGCTGGACCGGACCAGACTGGTTCGATTCGGCTCAATTGCCAACATATTTTCCCAGTTCCACTTGTAGATAATGGGTGCACCATTGTTACCAGGATCGTGGGTCGCTTTGGTACGTGGTACGGGTACGGATACGCGGTACGGTACCTCAGCCGGTACGCGGTGTATTGAGGGTAGGCTTATTTGGTACGTTATTTGGGATCGCTGTTCGTTTTTATCTGGGTCGTCTTTTGTACCATATACAATTATATAGAAGTATACACTATATAAAATAAAAATAAAAATGATTAATTAACCAATAAATATTGAAAATATATGGCAACAATTCCACAAAAGTCAACATTTTGTATTAATACCACCTACAGAAAGTGAAATTTAAAATGAAATTTATAAAAAAATATTATGTAGAATAATTAAAAAAACGTTACATATAATAAGAAAAAAAAAGTTACATTGTGTATACGAGTCAACATAATTAAATAATATATTGAGCTAGTAAAAATTTACATTTATATAAATACTAAAAATATACAAATAAAAGATACATATTATATATATATATATATATATATATATATATATATATATATATATATATATATATAACCCAGATCCTCTCTGCTAGGGTTTTCCCTATGGCGGTTACTACGCCTCCCCCCTGCCCCCCCAGATCCTCTCGCGGAGGGGGGGGGGGGGGTACGGCAGCCCGGAGGGAAGGGAGGGGGGGGGGGGGGCGGGCGGCCCCTCCCAACCGGTGGCGGCAGCAGCAAGGTGACCCCCCCAGGCGGGGAGGGGCCGGACGGCGGCAGCAAAGGGACCCCCCCAGGCGGGGGGGGGGGTCGGGCAGGATAGGAGGGACCCTCCCCGGCGGGGGGGGGGGGGGGTCGGACGGATCTGGTGGGACCCCCTCAGGCGAGGGGGGGTTACATCTCGGCGGGGGGGTGGGGGGTGGTCAGGCGCGGGTGGAGGCCCCCCCACAGGCGGGTTAGGGTTGGGGTTGGCAGGCGGGTTAGGGCCGGGCACCGGTGATGGGGCTTCGCTTGGAGGGGGGAAGGGCGGCGGCGGCGGCGGTGGGACTGACCAAGGAGGGAGAGGGTCGGGGGCTACGGCAGAAGTATTCGAGTTCGGGTCGGGATCTACGCCGGAGGTGGACAGGTCTGGAGAGGCAGGCTGGCAGACGGTGGTGAGACGACGGGCTGGAGGATGACGAGGGGCTCAGACCGAAGCCTCGGGTCGGACGGGACCTGGGAATTATAGGAATCGACCATCGATAGGCACAGTTGATCCCCGACGTCGAGGGAGAGGTACGGTGCGCACTGTGTCGGGATGGCGGCCAAAGGCGACGGCGGCGGAGAAGGCTAAGGGAGTTGCTATTGATGCCGGTAGGCAAGGCCCGGGATCTGCGAGACCTCCATCCAGGACTCACACTGAGGAGCAGAGGCCTCGGTCATGGAAGGAGGTGTGCACGCCAGTGGAGACGAAAAGTCCATTGTCGATGGAATTTGTTACACCGATGTCGGTTGGAGGACTCCGGGCGTATTTTTCCGCAGAAGAAATAGCGGAGGTTTCAGATTTCTGGAAGAACACATTGGTGCTATATGTGTTAGGGAACAAGCCGTTCTATGGCCAAATTCGGGGTTATGCGGAGAGAGTCTGGTGACCCAAAGGCAGCATGGAATTCTTCTATCGGGAGAATGGGTTTTACTATGTCAAATTTGGGCTAGCGGAGGATGTGACCAGGATTTTGCAGGGAGGGCCATGGTCTTTTGACGGGAGGCTCATCATATTGAAGGAGTGGACGCTGGAGCTGCGATGTGAGAAGGAGGTGCTGAATGCTATTCCCATCTGGATCCGATTCCCAGAGTTTCCAGTGAAGTATTGGAGCATTCCGCTCCTCATAAGACTCGTCAGCCTCGTGGAAAAACCGATCAAGGCAGACGAGGCCACTGTTTTCCTCACCCGACTGATGTATGCCAGGGTCTTTGTGGAGATCAAGGCGGGCTCGGAACTACCCAGTATGCTTGAATATCAGGTACCGTCCGGGGAGGTTCTGACACAGTCGGTGGAGTATGACTGGGTTCCCCCTATGTGTTCCTATTATGAGTGCTCTGGGCACGCTACCAGTGCGTGCAAGTATAAGGGGAAGGAGGTCGTCAGGCCACCGGCGGCTCAGATGGAGGCATCCGGGATGGAGACGGCTCCAAGCCACGTTCCTAGGGAGACGGACACGGTGATGGAGGTCGACAGGAGTCTAAAGACAGGATCACCGCAGAGACAGGAGAGTACGCAGGGCGTGCTGGTCACTTTCAGGCCACAGAGGAACATGGTGACCAGGGGTATGAGCGCAGCTGGCAGTAGTCAGAAGGTGATGGAAGCTTCCACGGCGATCATGGTATACAGCAGCAGGAAAAGACATGTTCCGGCTACACGGGAGGATATCCCCCAGGCGAGGGATCTGGACGACCAGACTGAGGCTAATCCTGACTGGACTCTTACCCTTAGCAGGATTCAGGCACATATCGCTCCTTCCTCCATGGTGGATGCAGACATTGAGCAGGCGGATGAGACATTTCCCTCGAGTGTTGATCCAGACAAGTTTCAGGGGGACCCCTCATCTATTAATTAATGTCGGTCCTAGCATGGAACATTAGGGGGGTGTTCCATTGGACGCTGGAGAGAGATTGGAGGAGTTCTGAGGAGAGAGGCATGTGACATAGCTATCTTGCTGGAGATGAAGATCAGAGGGGCCGCGATGCTCTCGCGTAGGACTCCGGCAAACTGGGACCACATTCATAACTTAGATCTTTGCGATATGGCAAGGATCTGGGTTAGGTGGAACCGAGATAGCTGGGAGGGGGTGCAGATCCAAAAATTGGAGCAACTCATTGGCATTTCTTTTGAGAACAAAGGTGGGTTCCGCTTCATCCTGGGTGCTGTATACGGACACAATGATCGGAGACTCCGGGAGTCCTTGTGGGAGGACATAGTACACCTGGGTCATATGGCGGACAGCATGCATCTTCCTCTGCTCATTATGGGGGACTTCAATGCTATGCTGCTTCGCCAAGAGAAGGTGAGGGGTCGTCCTGTTCCGGATTCAATCTTATATGACTTCCAGAAATGTCTGCTTATGTCTGGGATGAGGAGACTGGAGAGAGCTGGCCATATCTGGACCTGACACAACAAGGTTACACAGAATCGGATTGCATGTCAGTTGGATCGGGCCTTAGGCAATAGTGAATGGTTCCGGTGCTTTTCTAATTCGGTGGCGGAAGGTCTTGCGGCTGGTACTAGCGACCACTCTCCTATTCGAGTGGGCCTATGTGAGAGACCTACTGTGCGGTCGAGGCCTTTTCGGTATAACAATAGCTGGTACCTGTCGGCTGGATATGAGGAGGTGGTTATGGGGGAGATGCAGCACTTCCGGGAAGGCACGGCTCAGTTCCGCATGGTTCATAAACTCAAGCAGATCAAGCGAGTGCTCAGGGGTTGGGTGAAGATGAGACCGCAGTCTTCTCTGGTGGAAAAGGAATTCGAGCTTCGGGACACTCAGGTGGCTCTACAAGCTGACATTCTGAACGGAGAGTTGGCGGCTAAGGAGAAGACCCTGATTGAGGAGGTCAGCATTATGAGATTGCAGAAGGAGATTAGTGCGGCACAGAGGGCTAAATGTACCTGGCTCAAAGATGGAGATCGTTGCACCAAATTCTTCTATGATGTGATCCGCACCCGTCAGCACTGGAACAGCATCCCCAGGCTTCTGAATGGCGAGGGACGTCTGGTAGGGGACCCGGTGGAGATTCAGGAGGAGGCCGTCAGATTTTATTCTGACTTATACCAGCAGACGGATTACACTAGTACGTTTCCAGCCCTTGTCACGAAGAGGCTGGTGACGTACCATGGAAATAGCCTGCTATTGGCTCCTGTGAGATTGGAGGAGGTGGAAGACATTGTGATGAAGGCTAATCCTAACAAAGCTCCGGGGCTTGATGGCTTCTCTTCAGGGTTCTTTAAGCGACACTGGGGTGTGCTTAAGTTCCCTGTTTTAGAGGCGGTTCAGGAGTTCTTCGCGGAGGGCAGGCTTCTGAAGGAGATGAACCACACTTTCTTGACGCTGGTTCCTAAGAAGGAGGGCGTGACCTCGCTCGCAGACTTTAGACCCATTGTTTGCTGTAACTTTCTTTATAAGATTATTACTCATCTTATGTGCAGGCGTATGGAGGGGATTATGCAGGGTTTGGTGTCCCAGAATCAGGCGGCTTTGATCAAGGGCCGATCGATAGCGGAGCACAGCCTACTTGCACATGAGATGGTAAGAGAGCTCAGCAAACCTGGGGGATGAAGGCTTGTGTGAAGCTTGATCTACGGAAAGCCTATGATACGGTCAACCGAGACTTCCTGTGTCACTTGATGCTCGCCATGGAGTTTGACGAGAGGTGGGTTGTGAGGGTGAGGGAGTGCATTTGCTCCCCTACTTTTTCAGTCCTCATCCAGGGCATGCCACATGGCTACTTCAGGAGCAACAGGGGGTTGAGGCAGGGTGACCCCCTCTCACCGTACTTGTTTACCTTGGTGATGGAGTATTTCACATGCATGATTGACACGACGGTGCATAGCAAGAGGATCGTCCCCCTATTCCGGTTGGTGAGACCGGTGGTCTCACATCTGATTTATGCTGACGACTTATTGGTGCTCCTCCAGCCTTCCATGCGGGGAATGAGAGCGCTATCAGACATTATGGAGGAGTTCAGAAGACTTTCTGGACTTCAGTTAAATAGGGAGAAAAGCAGTCTACTTCAGTTCCCGATGCACGCTCAAGGAGGAGAGAGCCTTCGCTCTGGGAGTGGAAAAAGGTGAGCTCCCAGTGAAATACTTGGGGGTTCCGCTGATGGTCAACTACGCCAGAGAGCAGGATTGTCACAGCTTGGTGGATTTTGCTCAAAGGAGAGTGGAAGACTGGCAGGCTGCGGGTCTATCATTTGGCGGGCGGATTGAGTTGGTGAGATCGGTTATTGCTGACATCACGATGTTCTGGCTCCAGTCTATCCAGATCCCGACGGCCACTATTCGGAAAGTGGAGTCTATCTGTGCTGATTTCATCTGGAGGGGAGGGATGCATGCGATCTCTTGAGACCAGCTATGTCGTCCTCGGGAGGAAGGTGGAGAGTGGGGCTGAGGCCTCTACATGCGGTCAGGAAGGCAGCTTGTGTAAAGATGGCCTGGAGATTCATCAGGGGGGTCGCTTTGGGCGGAATGGATGGCGAACAGATACCTAAGGCGGACTAACTTCTGGGCCTGCAGGATAGACAATAATTTCTCGGTTACGTTTAAGGCCATTCTGAGGTGTCGGCCGATGCTTAAGACCGCTATCTGCAGGAACATGAAAGATGGGACGATCACTGATCTATGGCTTGATCCTTGGTGGGGTTCCAGATCCTTGCTAGAGATATTGGGAGGACAGCTGGACAGAGAGGCGGGCAGGGGGCTCACATGCAGTCGGATCATCCGAGATGGGATATGAAGGCCAGAAGGATATCCTTACACAGCTCAGCTAGCCGAGGAGATCCGCCTTATTACTATTGACGATAGCCAGCATGAGGACTCCTGGAGCTGGGCCGGCCCAGGTTCGGGGGGAGGGTCAGGACTATTCTGCTTTCACAGCTGTTATGACATGGTTCGGACTCACCACGACCGGGCTGAGGAGGTGGACTTCATTTGGGGTAAGGAGATCGTCCGAAAAATGCAGCTATGTGCCTACCGTCTTTTGCGGGACAGATTGATGACGAGAGACAGACTCATCAGGTTTGGGATGCAGATTCCAGATGCCAAGTGTGTGCTATGTAACGGGGAGGACGAATCTATGGGGCATCTCTTCTTTGAATGCCCGACGACCTGGCACATATGGACTGAGCAGTGCGTACAGCTGAGAGGAGGAGTTGGTGTGGATAGAGACATCAGGAGCATTCTTAGCTGGATCCGAGATCACAGAGACGGGGATCCGGGGTGGGCCAGAAGAGCCAGAGTTCGTCTCGTCGCTTCCGTTTGGCACATCTGGAAGGAGCGGAACAGACGTATTTTCGAAGGCATGACTACACCTCCTATTGAAATTCTACATAACATAGAATTCGATGTATCAGTAATGGTCCCATAACATTAAATTTGGGGCATGAAAAGTTGTGATATTAGTGTATTGTAATACCTTTACCGCTATGTGCGAGGAATAAAATTTACCCTTATTCCAAAAAAAATATATATATATATATAACCCAGGGGCCGGTCCAACATGTTTGGTTCAATTTTTTTTTGTTTGGTCCGGCCCAATACCCGGGGCCTAACACCTAAAAACCAAACCTAATATATGAAGAGAGGATAGGAGAGAGAAAGCAGGCGCCTTCGTTTCTTCATCCGCTTCTGATTCTCTCTCCTCTCCTCCGCGTCTACTTTCTCTCTCCTCTCCTCCATTTTTCTCCCCACCTCCCCACCTCATCACCTTCTAAGCTTCACTTCTTTTAACTCAACCAGCACAGGCGGAGGCGAAGGCAGCGGCGGTGGCTGCGGAGAAAAGTAATTTTCATCTAATTTATAAAGAGTTTAGTCTCATATTTCAATTATTTATGCTTTTTTTTTAATCTTGATTTGATGATTGAATTTCTATAATTCGATTATTTCGACGAATTGGATCGCGAACGCACCCCGTTCGGGATCGTTCGTCCCAATTCGTAGGACGTAGGAGGGTGGCGAATTAGGCATCATTGGGGTGTGCTCATCCTTTTCTCTTGTCCTAAATATGATTATATATTCGTGCGATGTGCAATCGTGTGTACTTGCAAGCAGAAAACCCTATACCAAATCCCCTAATGAACTTACTTAAGGATAACTCCTATCACAAAATACAAAATCCTGGTGAGAAACTCATGCACCTCAGATCAATTTGTATTGTCTTATCTAAATATCAATTAATTCTCGATGGAGAACATATCCAAATAACATGGTCTTGTTGACTCGGTCATACTTTTTCACAATTTTCGGATGTGCACAAGGCTTACGAGTTCATGATCATAAGATACTCTTCATGATCTTCCTCCCATTCTCCCATTTACGACAGTTGTTTCTCTTACCAACTTGCTTTTCCAATTACAGTTCTTTGATATACGATATTGATCTCATCGTACAAGGAAGCGCGTCAAAGTAGCAGTTGTTGACTTCGAGCTTAACTGTATGGACCGACGTGGTTAATAAAAAATATTGACGAAATTAATAAAAAAATGCAACTCCTGACAGGGTTACCTATGGGTGATGGCTGGCGAGGAAGCGGACCGAGCCCCCGTTGGGATTGGTGGTAGCTCAGAGCAATCACGAAGCAAAAAGGGTCGACCCCTTTCGTGGGGTTGACGACGGTCTGTCGTCGGGGAAAGGGATCAGCACCCCTATGCGTAGTCGGTCAGCGTCGACGTGGCCCATAGGCAAATATTAGACCCCCCTTTCATAGGGTCCAGGGTGGTTGACGCGGTCGAGGAGGATCAGTTGTTAAGTCCTAGTCCCAAATATATAGGACAAGGACACGTGACAATAGCCAACTATATATCAAGTGGACTCTAGTCCAACTCGATACATATATGTTGTCCAAGGTCGGATAATCTAATCTATTTATAAATCACTACGACTAATCAATCGATATTATATCTTAATTCACGGAATATGAATATCAAGAATGAGCAATATCTACTAAAGGTTTGCGGCCGAATAACACACTTGTTCTCGAATAGGCCCAAGAGAATAACATAGACCTACGAACACTAGGCTATATAGAATAACATATTAATATCTAAAATGCGAAAGATATATGGTACAAGTATACTAAATAATACCTGAATCCGAGTAGAAAACCATCATCGTTCCTCAGGGTAAGCTTCGAATAATCCTGCTCACTTAACCTGGAAGAGAACCATGTCCTTAGAGGGATGTAACAAGATACATAATAACATGCCATTTGTAAAATAATACAGTCACTACCGGGAAACAAGGATACAACTATGACTAATCTACATGAAATATAATTGTTGGCAATGTTCGCACACATGAGCTGTCACACTAGGAGGAATAAACGGGCAACAAGTAACGCTCAACCGAAACGCTAGCGGCTATCAAGTATATATGGGGGCTCGGACAACAATAGTGCTCAATAGAGATGTTAAGGGGTGTGCTACGAAGCTCATATGCTTGTGTCGTGTCCACAACATGTCCAATCAAAATCTAATATCTATGGACGATAGAAGAGAAATTCATGTCATGTCTATCACAAGTAATACATGAGGAATTCATGAGTCCATGAAGCAATCGTCTGAGTCCACGAACGATACTACATCCATAACTATAATTAAGAATGACTGATGCACGTCCTAATCGTTCTAACAACAAATTGGACACAACGAGACGTGCCCTAGCATGAATGGAACATTATACCATGTCCTGGGGATTTGTCCATAAAAAATAAGTACATCGTGATAATAAAGTATCATTCATGTGTTCGGTAGTCCACAACACTAGCTAGGTCTGTATCGATCCCGAATGACAGATTGCACCCAAGTCTGTCTCGGAGGCCGATAATCGATTCACGTGAGTCATAACATCTATAAATAACAACAAATAAACATATGATATAACTTTAGAAAGAATCACAATGTACACTTGCATGGTCGAAGTTTGGTAAACGGTCGACGTATTTGACACGATCGTATCAGACACGGAAGGCACAAGAACCGAGGCTCAACTGCGTCTAAATGCTAAAACGGAGGTGTCCACGAGTTCGGAATAGCATCGTAAGCTCAGAAAGCATGCCCATAGGTCAAATTTTGGGTCAGAAGAGGAAAAATGTCCTTTCAGGGGCAAACTGGGGTCCGCAGGTGACCTACTAGGTACCAAAAAATGGAGCCAAGTTAGCATGTGTCCAAACGAGACATTATGTATCTAAGAAAGTCTAAACGATGACATGAACTCACCAGAGCTATCCAGAGATGTCAGAAGTGGATTCCGATGAGCATATTGCAAATGCGTTAACCGTGTTAGTTTGCGAGGCTCGTAGTGTCGATCCGGTCGACTATTATAGAACTTAACGATACTATATTAGGGCAAATTCGACGTTGCGAATCCAACGACGGAGGCCTCATCGTTATTGGATGACCGTACAATAAATATTGATTGCATATTTGTCGAAAAAATTGACGATTTCTGACGGATAGGGACCAAATTCATCGTATACGGTCGATGATTTGCCGTTCCGTCAATTCGTACACGTCATGGGAGTCCATACATGCGTTTCGATCCCTTGTGCGTGATGCGACGGCCTGGATCGATGGGACGACGTACGTATGGAGAAGACTTCACTGAAACAAAAAAGTGCCTCTGTTTCGGGTCAAACTGACAGGTTGGGGCGTGTCTGCAGGGGCTTCGGCAGTCGCAGGGTTCGCGGGGATGGTTTCCTGGATTTAGAGGGTGACGACCTCGAAGCTCTCAAACAGGGGGTCGGACCTCTGTTCTGCTGCTGCTGCTGCTTCATGCGGAGCAGAGGCTGCACGCTGGCAGTCGGAATCGACCAGTGAAGCCAAGGAGTGGCTCGACGAGGTGGGGGTGAGACTTGGGTGGCCTAGAAGTCGATGGCTAGGCCCGCTGCTTCTGCTGCACTGCTCTGCGTTTCCCTTTGCTTCTGCTTCGAGTGAATGCGGGAGGACGGAAGCAGTCGAGGGTGCGAGGCTGTGGTACGACTGCAGGGTAGTCGGACGTTTAGGTGGTGATTGTGTCGAAGAGGTCTATGGAGGAAAATGGTGATGACAGATGAGTATGATAGCTCTGGGTTGAGTTCTCGATCGGGGATTTGTCGAAGCTTGAATTCATTTGAGAATTTGATAGAGTGAAATCAAGAAATATATATACATGATTTGGATGCAATTCAATTTAGGATTTGATAAGTTGTATTTGAATTAATTTTAGCATAACTCTTGAATTGAATCCGAAATTGGATTCGATCCCCCAGTAAAGTGATCAGTTTTTTTTTTTTTTTTTTTTTTTTTTTTTTGGGGTGGGGGTGGGGGCGCACTATTCATTTCATTTTTTTAATTAACTTAACTAATTAAGTACTTAGGGTAATTAAATATTATCTAATTATTATTTCTTTAGTTATTTTACTTTTCGTTTATTTTATTTACATTTTTTTTCTGTTCTTTCTTTGTATAGATATATGAGATTAATTATAAGGTTTAATCTTTTTAATTTTACTTTAGAGTTTTCTTATTACTAGATTATAAATTCTCATTACCATTTACTTAGAAATTTAAGAAGGTTTACGTTTTATCCACCTTAGAAAAATTTTGCCCTCGAAATTTAAGGTAGGACGATCAACATGCAGAGAAGGATTTGAACAAACGTTCCAAAGAGAGATCACGATTGAAATAGATAGATGGAGATTCGTTCATCTAAGGTTCTAAACAGCGGTAGGCGGGTGCGAGGTGGAGAGAGTCCGCCTACTGCCTAGGCCGCCTAGGCGCTTGATACATTTTGGACACTTTTTACTATTTTATCACTGTTTTTTTTGTATAATATGCATATTTTAAGAGTGTTCCATGCATAACTAAGTTGTAGAACGAAGAATTATGAAGTTTTAGTTTTGTAAAAGTGAACCATAAGCCCATAATGCTTGCAAAATCTTTTGACCAAAACATCTTGTTAGGTATTGCTCTGTCTAGACGTCCGCCTACGACGCCAAACCTCCGTTGGCCGCCTACTCCACCGCCTACCGCAAAAGCGGTGCGAAAAGAGACCGCCTACCGCCCAGACGACTGTCTCAACCGCCATTTAGAATACTGCGTTTATCACACAAAGTGAATGATAATGAGAGCAAGAATGAGAGAATCGAGGATAGGCGGCAACTTCATGGATACAAGAATAGTCATGAGCCCTGAATGATCCTTCTATCTGAAGGCTATGCAGTTAAAACGGTTTTTTCATGATAACGGTCCAGTAGAGTTATTGATATATCACTGATATATCAGATTTACAACGGTAAATATCGCTTTGCATTTTTAACATAATTTTTATATATGAACAACATACTTAATAGTTATCTATTATAAAATATGCAAGAAGAGCTTCTTAAAGTATTAAAACTAACATGTTCATACCCAAACTAACATTATAATATAAAAAGTACCACTTCAGAACGGTTCAACTAATATGAAAACAAAAAGATCCTAATTCAACTTTCAAGTTTCAACATCTAATAATCTTCATTAGTCTCAACTTCAACTTTATTTTCTTCGTTTTCACCATCACCATCACCATGTTCTACACCTCCTTCCCTAGTTTGTTCATCTTCTTCATCCTCCATATATTCATCATCGTGAACAAGTGAGGAGAGTGAATCTATAACACCTCGTGGCCTTGTACTTCTCTCTACTCGCTTTTTGGTTTTAACAAAACCTAATCGTTATATATCGGTTTTTTTTCAAAACCAATATATACTGATATATCGGTTATATCGGCCGATAATATCGGTACTGATATTTTACCCATTTTTTCACCAAAAAATCGGTGCCGGAAAGATACCGTTATATATCGGTTATATAATCGATATATAACGGTTTTTAACTCTTTAGTCTGAAGGTGATGCTCTCCTACAGTCTGGGTCTCTCCCTATCCCCAATTTAACCACCTAGTTTTCTAGGATACAACTTACCAATCATCAAGAAGGAGGGTCCATCTTCTAGCTTTCCTCAAGTCTTTTGGTCTAGAACTTATTCCTAAATTAGGCTTACCTACCATCGTTAAGCCTACTCTACCATAAGTCATCCTATGACCACTCCCTTTACACCCCCTAAGTGAAAGCCTCAAAATCAAATGAAAGGGTAATCTGTTACTATTTCTATAAAAGCTCATATCCAGGTAATCTGTTACTATTTCTATTAAAGCTCATATCCAGTATCGATTATTACCTTATCGTAAGTATAATATTGCCATGCCAAGCCTTTTTACCCAAGATAAGATCCTCAAGTCTTATTCCTCGAATCATTAATTTGATACTTACAAAGTTAGAGGTGATGGTAATTAACCCGAAAATCTAAGTACGTATTCCTGGGAGTCATACCCTAGGTACCTGGTACTCTACCATCACATTCTTGCATTTTATTCTATATAGCTACATGACTAAGCTAGACAGCTCCTATAAGGTATTTCTAACCTGAGCTATGTTTAACTGATAGGTGAAAGAAACCGAGGTCAAGTTAGACAGATTCTAGGCCTATTATCCTCGACGAAGTACTTACCTGTTGGGCGATCTTCCTGTCATGGTTTAGACGATCGTTCTAATTCTGGTCTACTATCTGCCAGAAGTGTCTACCCTTGATGTAATTCAAGCACAGTTCTTCAATAAGATATTCCTCGGTACTCCTATACATCCCCCGCTTACCCTTCCCAGTCATAACATAACCTTATCATACGGTTACTTGATCTACCTCACCCTATTAAAGGTTTTCTCGACTAGGCTCCTACCATATTTTGATTTCATTCTCTTATTATAAGTATAAGGTTGCCAAACTATTTACTCAATATAATTCTCTTAGTATGTATTGCTCACAATATTTAATATAGATTTCTTATGAGGCTATATGAACTGTAACTACCCTATCGATCTAACCATTCATTCTACTAATCACTCAACCACTACGATAAGACAATCTACCCCATCTAGCTATACATCTAAGCTAAGCAGCTAAAGTACTTCTAATTCAAACTCATATCTAGGAGATTTGATAGGGCAGGAGGTTGACTCATTTGATTCTAAGTTCTTTATGTTAATTGCTAAACTGTTACTTTATTCTAGTTCGTTTATCTATGAGAAGTGTCTTTCCTAGCTATTCCTAACTTCGGGTAAACGGCTTCTCCAGAACCATTGTTCTGACAAGCATGAACTTTCTGACGAAGATCTTCCTCTGAAGTGAACCGCCAAGTACGAGCGTCCGTCACTCAGAATAAGAGACACGAGAAAACAATGATAGACGAGGTCAAGAAGGGGAGGATCGAGTACAAATACGAATTCGAAAGACGATAAAAGAATTCAAGGAAGTTTCAAAACATATTGTGGAATTCAAGGAAGTTTCAAATCAGATTGTGGATTGAGATCCTAATCATGCTAATGCTAATGCTAATGCTAATGCATGCTCTTTCGGTACAATAACATAACTAATGCAATATGATCTAGATCTGCATGGGACACCACAAAAACTATGTCAGACCATAGTCTCATGTGGGAATGACTAGCTACATATCAAGTAGACACCAGCCTAGCCGAATACGTATATCTTGTCCAAGGTCGAGTAATCTATTTATAAATCACTACGACTAATCAACATTATTCTAAATGGCGGTTGAGACGGCCGCTTAGGCGGCGCCTAGGCAGTAGGCGGTCTCTCTCCGCATCGCTTTTGCGGTAGGCGGCGGAGTAGGCGGTCAACGGAGGTTTGATGGCATAGGCGGGCGCCTAGGCGGAGCAATACCTAACAAGATGTTTTGGCCAAAAGGTTTTGCAAGCATTAATGGGCCTATGGTTCATTTTTACAAAACTAAAACTTCATAAATCTTCGTTCTACAACTTAGTTATGCATGGAACACCCTTAAAATATGCATATTATGCGAAAAAACAGTGGTAAAATGGTAAAAAATGTATCAACCGCTTAGGCGGTAGGCGGACTCTCTCCGCCGCGCACCTGCCTACCGCCGTTTAGAACCTTGCTAATCAATCAATACTATATCTCAATCCACGTGATCTAAATCTCAAGAATGAACAATATGTGCTAAAGGTTTGCATCCTAATAACACATTTATTTGAATAGGCTCGAGAGACTGACATATGCCTACAAACACTAGGCTATAATAACAAATTAATATGTAAACCACGAAAGATATATAATACTCAACAATACTCGAACCGAGAAGAAAACCATCAATGTTCCTTAGGGTAAGCTCTGGATAATCTTGCTCACCTAACCTAGTAGAAAATCAGGTCATTAGAAGGACGTAGCAAGATACATAATATTATGCCATATGTAAAATAATACAATCACTATATGTAAAATAATACAATCACTATAGGGAAACAAGGGTAAAACTATGACTAATCTATATGAAAGACAATTAAGGACAATGTTCGCACACATGAGCTGTCATGCCAGGAGGTCTAAATGTGCAACAAGTAATGCTCATCTGAGACGCTAGTGACTATCAAGTATATATGGAGGCTCGGGTAGCAAATAATGCTCATGTGAGACGCTAGCGGTCATCATATAAGGGGACGTGCTACGAAGCTCATGCACCTAGTAATTGTTGTAGAAGAAAGAGACCAGCACCACCATGCGGGGTCGGTTAGTATAGGCGGGGCCCGTAAGCAAAGATTAGACCCTCTTTCATGTGGTCTCGGGTGGTCAACGAGGTCGAGGAGGACCAGTATGCCCTCTCAGGACTGTTCGGTGCATCGACAACTACTAAGAGGGTAGCTACGGACGCCCTCGTAGGGTTTGGTTTGATAAGTGCAATAGGAAAAGGGACTAGTGCCTATAGTTTGCATTATTAGCCAATACCAATATGATACAACTTATATCGATACGATTTGACATATCCCAATTTGATATCTACCGGTTATTGATATCGACATTATATGTCTCTTTTCCAGTCAATGTGCAGAGAAAATTGACTGAGAAAGATGAATCAACAAGGGTGTAAAATCATAGTAAGACTGTAAAAGCATGTAAATGAATAAAATTTATTGGTAACCAAACGACAAAGGTAACTACTATTTCATTCACTTTTGAAATTACTAAGAAACAACACAGAAATCTTTAAGATTGCGGCTAAGTGTATAAAATATTTTTCCTAAATTTTTATTATTTATTAATAATTATTTGTTTTATGATTCCAAAACTATGATACTTCGATCAGAAACCACCGATACTACATACTTGCTAGTGTCGGCTTGTGGGGCCAGTTAACGTCTGCGACGACCCGAAGGCATAGCGGACCCCTTTCGTGGAGTCGGACTTGCACGACGCAGCAGGGGAGGAAGACCAACGTCCCCTTTTTGGGCCGGTTATTGTCGCCAATGGCCTATTGGTCCGAGCAACCCCCTTTGTGGGATTGCGCTCATGCAATGAATTCTCGTTCTATTTTTTGCGTTCCTTTCTCTCTAAGATCAAAAATAAGTTTTCTCCACCATTATCAAACCATGTGCAAAGAATTTTACATAATCTTTAATTTTGCATAAAAATTAGGGCATCAAAATTTATAATACCGATCTCAAGAAATTAGATCCATACATAAACCCCATGGGTCATTATAAACACAACAAGATCACAAACACAAACCTTTGGCGTACGCATGGACAATGACAATGTAAAGAACATAAACCCTAAAATTTCTATCATCCACTAAAGATCAAATAGACCATGAAACCCAAAAAATTTAGGATTTCTAATAAGAGAGAATGAGCCATTGGTCTCTCTTACCATATGTAAGACCACGGATCGATATTGGCATCAAAGAGTTTGAGCGGAAGCGAATTAGGATTATACCTTAAACACGTCGTTGAATCGATTCCTCCTACGATCTTTTTGACCACAGTCGTGGAAGTGTCCTACACGAGAATGCTTCTTAGTTCCACCCTGTAACGGATCTCCCACAGGAGATGGAGAAGAGAGGAAGAGAAATAATGTTGGAGGCAAGTTATGATGAAGGAACTAGGGTTCTCTATTTGCAAGCACCTCTTCTTATAGAGGCAAATTGGAATGCTAATGGGTGCACCCCACATAGGCGTACTTACCACATTGGACCCGGCCCATATGGTCGGCCACCTATGGGTGAACTCGACGCGGTCTGGACCGGACCAGACAGGTCCGGTTTGGTTTCATTGCCAACAACTTTTACAACCCACATGTTATCTGTAAGCATCCTTGGCTTTGAACCTGTCTAAAACATGAAGTCATACTGCATGCACTTCCTACCTAATTTACCTACAATCATATGATCATAGAACTTCAATAGCCAGAAGCTACCTGCTTTACCTTGCACCTGACTAGCAAAAGGCCTCTCTTTGCATCCCAAAGCTGTGACTAGCTCACCTAAACTTGAGCTCTGTCTCAAAGAACTTCGATACGAAGGAAATAACCTGCTTGAACACCTCTTATTATATGCTCATTATAATTTGGTCTGGTTTGAAGACATGATAAAATGCTTACTTTCTTCTAAAGTGGGCCTAAGTCGAAATGACCATAATTTGAGGAGACTATATCATAGAAATCCTTTAAACTTTGACATCAACTTGAGGTCTGCTGAAGCAGTGGACAATTTTCTCGGTTTAACAAATAAAGTTTTTATGAGAAGAACACCAAAGGTGAATTATAGGGAACTAGTGAAAATTGGCAGAGAGTTTAGAGGTAAGTTTTGCATAAAGAAGCTTAAATTTTTAGGTCAAGTTTTTCATAACAGGAGGAAATTGTATGTGGTTTCCCTTTAATTTACCTTAGGATAAATGATAAAGTTCAGTACAAAGAACAATATCACGTGAAAATTTTAGAGTAATTAGCTTAATTTTTGAAAGATGAAGAGACTTAAATCCTAAGTGATAGTTGGTGAACAAATTATCATAACTATGATGAGCACAGGTAGACAACTTTTCCTGAGTATCTATGTAAGTAAACTAGGACCGGCCAACACAACGCAATTAAATTTTTTTGTACTGATCACCAGCATTGTTTATTGTTTTGTAAACACTTAACGAATCTAACCATATGGTGTTTACTAAACAATCGAGGATCGTCCTAGGAGCTAACTTACTAAAGATTCTTACAAAACCGCGCATGTTTTGTTAGAATTTTATTGAGGACTCATCTTTTGGATAATTAAGGATCGTCGAACATTTCGGTGATTTTTCAGATGACACAAACCCTTTTCGTGATTAACTTATTATCTCATCGATGGTCGTCAAATACTTTGATGATTCAATTTAGATGACATGGATTTGATTCAAATACTAGATATTACAATCATATTCTAATAAAGATGCTTATTCATATACCCTGATGACATAGCAAGACGTACTTGTGTCCGGCCTCTAAGGAGGATCTACACGAGTCTCCGTCCAAATAAGAACTAGCTCGGAGATCTCTGCCTGAACGACGAACTCTTGCTCACACCAAAATCCAAAAGAATACAAAACAGCTTTGAAGTCCCAAACTCTCGAACACAATCTTGCGTACTACGAAAATCCAATCGTACTGAACCATGAACCTTTTCATTATCACGTGCATCATTTACAACAATGAACACTTCACAGGTCACATGCGTAAAATCGTCGAAGAAAGAAGTTATTCCTCGAAAAAATAACCAACTATTGATATCTGCTGTTTAGGAACCATAAAATTAAGCGGGTTTTTGGTTTGCATGTTATGCTAACAACATAAATGGAACCCCCTGTGTTGGGTTCTTGCACTACTTGGGATTTCTGGAGAATACTTTTATGTTGAGGGTTACCTTTACCCTCCATATATATGAGAGGTTAGGGTTTCCATGGGCAAGGGGTTTGGCCTCCTCATGCCAAGATTTGTTCATGACAAATATTGTAATATAAGGAAATCTGTTCTCAATTAGATTACAATCAGATATTTATGAGATCTTTTATATATGGGGTTTTAGTAGTTTTACTATACCCTAATCTTGTTAGGAATAATATGATCTCATGAGGAGTTGACTAAGTCAAATTCTAATAGGGTGCTGTGAACCTAATTGGATTGATTCAATTAGTTAACCTCTGAATAACTCAAAACCATGAATCAATTCTTGGTTCCTTTAAAGTAAATTCACTTTCTGGTTGGACTGACTTATTTGTGTGAGCCCCATTGCACTCAATATCATGATGGCTTTAGGTCTATCCTTGTACTTGGTCCATTAGTTTACTGATCGATATACTGGTTGACCGGTCGAAAGAACGAGTCCAAAAAACTATTTTGGATTTCATATTACAAGTTAAGGTTGACACCTAATAGTATTTTATGACTATTCATATGATGCAAGGTTGTAACTGCACCCTAAGTGTATAGTTATCGGACAATATAATCTTTCTGACCAGTAATATCCTGACTAGACTAGGGATTTAGATATGATATCAAATCCACAAGTGTCTAGTACCGTGTATCACAAAGGATTGCTAACGTCCCAATCTATGAACAATAAAAACAAATTTTGTTTTCATATTTCCTTGGCCAAGGACTTTCTTGAGTGTAACAACATCGGATAATATAGGACATTCTCTCCATAGCATATGCTAGATAGATGCCTTAATTACTTACTATAATCTTAAACAATTTGCTTTCACCCAAGGACTACACCTTAGTGAGGTGCTTAGAATCAGAGTGAAGCAGTATCAAAGTATGATTACATGCCCACAAGATGCCATGTAATCTCAGTTAGATGACTAGTTGGACCATTGACACAAAGGAACTATCCATTGACATGTATCATACATTATTCCTTTAGGGATTTCTTTGTTGAGTTGTTCAACGAATTTATTCTCCGATGAGCACTTACATTCTTGCTTAAATGTTTATCATGATAATGATTTATGAGACGAGTCACCCCCATCATATGAGTTACATAAAATTACTAGATTTACAATGGTTTGGATCTCACTAGTGTGATCACATCATATGATAATAGTTCCAAAATTTGTTCTTATCATTCTAAGGACTATATAATATATCGTTTCTAGCAGTGAAAAATAAAGCAGTAAAACATGATAAAGTACAACCAAGTTCTTTATTACTAATCAACATCTCCATAGATGAAATGATATATGTATACAACTGAAACTATCTGTTTCAATCTATATGTTTGTGCAAGTCTGAAACTACCGGTATCAGTCTATGTCTCTGCAAGTCTGTATCAGTTTACAATTTTGGCCGATACAATACTACCAATACCGATACGGTTTGATATGTCCCAATGTGATACCGACCGCTACTGATATTAACCAGTACCAACCCTGGGGTCTCTTTCGCAGTCAATTCGGTAGAGAAAAATGAACGAAAAAGATGGAAAAAATGAACAATAGTGTCGACGCAATGATTCACTGACAATGTTATAATATATCGATAAAATCTTTTATTGATAAATTATAATCATTACCATTTGTCGAAGTTGTATATCTATAATTTTACAACATTCATCCATATTAATATTATTCTATTTAGAACAAACCAGAAACGACATATAGTATATAAATGTCTAAGTGTATCAAAATTTTCGTAGTATAACAAACCTGAAACGACATATAGTATAACAAACCAACCAACAAGGGTGACTATTATTTCATTGAATTTAGAAACTACTAATAAACAATACAGGAAATACATAAAGTTACAACTGAATGTATAAAATATATTTTATTCCAATTTTTAGATATTTTTTAATAATTATCTGTTTTCAATACCAAAAAATCCTATACTTTGATCTGAAACTGCGAACACGCCAATCTCAATACTCATACAAAGGGTGAGATACCGATACTACGAATCTTTCTATACTAACACTAGATTCTTGAAAGTAAATTGATCCTTCGTCCCCTAACTTTGTTAGTATGTTATTTAGAAAACAAGCCGGACTTACTAACATTTACCATATTGTTTATAACAACAAAAAAGATCCTGATTTTCACAAGACAAGGCACTATAATATTGTTACATAATCATCATTTGGATTGAACACTATGACATCTGTTAGAAGTTGCATTTAATAATCTTCTTTTGCCAGTGCCTTGCTAGGAGGAGCAATACTTATTGAGAAAAGCGGGGAAGCACTATGGAAGATGAATAATTCTGGGGTATATTACCTAGGACTTATCCTTTCTATTATGCCTTTCATGCAATGTTTTTCATAATGTTTTACAGCATTCATCCATCATGAGAGTTCTTAATATCTATTATAGAGAGAACATACATCATACAACTATACTAGTCATTAGTCATCTCTTAATTTGGTGAGATGCGTTATGCGTATTTTTTGGCATTTTCAAAGTCAGGCACTTGGTTTTGATATCCAATTCTAGAAGGCTATTCACTTTAAGTACTTTGAACTATCAACTTTTGGCATTTTAATTTCTGAACTATTCTTTTGAGCACTTAGCTACCACGAATGTTTGCACGTGCAAATTACATGACCTTGTTTTGAATCCTTTGCCCCTAAATGTGAGAAAAACTACTCTCCTTTGAGAAAAAGAAAGTTGTAAACAATTTTAAAACCCTAAACCTAAGCCCCCCTGTCCCGGCCAGGCACACCCCCTCCCCTTGCCCCGTGTGCACTTCTGCCTCCCCACTCTGCTCGCTATCGACCGACATGCAGCCCACAGCCGGCCGAGCAGAGGGGGAGGAGGAACTGCGCTGGGGGTGGGGGATGGGTTTGGCAGTGGGAGTGGCAGCGGCAACAGGGGCAGGGGAGTGGCTAAGGTTTTTGTTTTGTTTTTGTTTTTAGTGGACAATGTTTTTTAACTATAGGGGTATTACAGTCTTTTTGCATTTGACATTAGGGATAACTTGCAATAGAATGATATTTCAAGGTAACTAAGTGACAAAATACAGGGTAGCAACTTGGAAAATGTTCAGGCTATTAAAGTGCAATTGAACAGTTCAGTGTGTTTATGAAAATTAGCCTTCTAGATATCATACAAGCTAAATTTGATTCCATGTTGGTAGAAGTAGGTGTTAGTGAAAGGATCTGGGATTCCAAATGTGTGATACTTGATAGCGTTTTTTGTGACTGCTAAAAAGTTCACCATTTAACCTTATGATCTGTAAATAGTGATTGTAAGAGGAAATAATCTACTCCTTATCCTAGGTCTGGCACTTTTCAGACCAGATTTGTGCTGCTTGTTTCCTCCTGCAAAATTTCACCCTTTTATCTATAAATAAATAGTTGTTATCCCAAATTTTCTTTACTTGCTGTTCCCAGTGTCATCCAGAGGGACAATGAGAATAGTCTTCACGTAGTTGGTTTTTACACCCAATACAAACAACTGAGGAAATAATTTAAGGAAATTAGGAAAGTGAAGCTATCGAATTTTCTTTAATTGAAACTACATGCTGACAGACTGGTATGACAGAAAACTATGCCCTTTTACATTATAATCCTACTCCAGGTAAGATAACAAAGGTAAATATTTCTAGTTGTTGGAAGAGAAGATTTCTCCTGCCATAAACTATTCCGGGCTGAGACTAGGCTCCTTACCTTATCGTCATATCATACTAATATGTGATGCCTATGCTTCTAATTCAAGCCAATATTTCGCTCTTATTCTCGGTCTTTGCTAATGTGCTATTATTTAGTTGTCAAATATGCCACCCCTATATCTTAACTGCTGTCGGACACATTAGTGGGATATTGTGTTCATTACTCACATCTGGCTATGTGCTACTCTTCATTTTTACACTATGCGACCCCTATATTCAAATCATTGTGCCACATGTTAGTTGGAGTTTGTGCTTGGAGACAATGGAAGAATGTGGAGGAATAAGGTTGTTATCTCTCTGTTCTCTGGGTCTCTCCAGTTATAACGAAGATGCAAGTATTTTGTTTCAGCTGTACTTGTATTCAGTATTGCCCTAATTTGGTCAATTCACCTTGAAACCAATTTACCAAGGGCAATTCTGGTCCTTGCGGCTCTGCAAGGTTTAGGCCAATTCACACACTGCTCAGGCATATTGTAACTTCAAGAATTCTTTAACAGAAAATAAACCACAATAATAACTTTATTAATTCTCTGTCACGTAATGTTTACAGAACTTCATGCTTTCATATTTTCTTACACGATAGATTCCTAATAAGATTAGGATAACTAGTTCTATACGAATCCTAACTAGCAATCATATCTAAAACAAACTCATATCCATCTGATACATAAACCTCTAATGGGAACCCAATACCAATAAATAAACAATAATGATAACTAATTAGTATTCTATCTAATACAAGATAATTAATTTGGATGCAGTTAGGAAAGGAGTTTTGGTTTCCATATTAGGATTGGGTTATTGTTTCCAACACAACAATCTACCGGGTCATCATGTTTGGCTTTCAGATGTTTTTCAAGTTGATAATCAGCCTGGACTAACATGCTTGGCCTCGTTTTCTTATTACATTACTTCTGTACCATCTTTTTAATCTAGATTTTTTATATAGGCTCCATCATCTTTATCACATAGTGCATGAGTAATCCTTCATTTCCACCATTGATCAATTCAGGACCAATTATAGACCCAGTGATATTCCATGTATAAAAACAATCCTATGAATGAACTCTGGAACAATTTGAGTTTGACTATTTCACTCATAAAAACTTCCTTGTATTAGGTGGTAAACATAACCTCTCGTACCCATGAGATGATAAGCTTAATCTCAAAGCTGATTGAAACATCCTGCTTATTTTCCCGTGAAATCTACCTTAAATCATCTGTGGAGTTCAAATATGTCGGACAATTCGGTTTACAACTTTCAATACCCTACCGTATGGATAGAATAATAATCTTAAGGCATGACCTATGATGAATGGACTTCATATACATTGACATTGGTGAGGTGGAACCCTAGGAGCCCAAGATGAGAGACTGTAAAGATGGTGCAAGTCAAAAAAATTGTTCAACAAGGGAAGGTGTGTGAGATTCTTGCTTGTAAGCCAACACCATCTTCTGCAGGCCGGTTTCAGAACAAGGGAGAGGAAAGGGGGATGGAGGGAGAAGGGGAGGGTGAAAGGAGAGGAAAGGAGTTGGCACTATGGCCAGCCGGCCTCTGATCGCCCAGCCCTTCCACCACTAGCTGGTGGACGACCGACAGTGAACATGAGCAAGAGAGAGAAGGGGTTGTTTAGGTATTAAGAGATTAATCGACGTATGGATAGAGTAATAACCTTAATGCATGACCTATGATGGATGGATTTCATATACATTGACATTGGTGAGGTGGGACCCTAGGAGCATAAGATGAGAGCCTGTAAAGATGGTGCAAGTTAAAATAAAATTGATCAACAAGGGAAGGAGTGGGAAGATGCTTGCTTGTAAGCCAATGCCGTCTTCTACAGGCCGGTTTCATAACAAGGGAAAGGAAAGGTGGAGGGAGGAAAAGGGGAGGGTGAAAGGAGAGGAAAGGAGTTGGCACCGTGGCCAGCCGGCCTCTGATCGCCAGTGGACCAGCCCTTCCACCACTTGCTGGTGGACGACCGACAGTGAGTGTGAGCAAGAGTGGTTGTTTAGGGTTTAAGAGATTAATCAACGGTTGATAGGCGATTTCAATTGGTTAATCATTTCAGTCCTTTCCATCAGATAAATTTTGTTGCAAGATTATAATACAAAATTAGAAAAAAGGTGTCACAGTGCCACAAGGCTCCCACTTATGCAGGATTTGGAGACAGTCAAGATGTACGCGGCCTTCCCATATATATGGAGAAACTGTTTCCGTGACTCAAACCTTCCTCCAAGGTACAAGCGACGAGCCTTACTGTCGCACCAGACGGCGCCCTCATTTATAATACATAATTTTCCTGATTAAAATTTCTTTATTCTCCTTGACTACTTATATATTACCTTTTTACATCATGCAGCAGATACCTACTTGTTAGCAATTAGAAGATAATCAGTTTACACTTTCTGCTGCTAGTTGTATCTTATTTCCTTTGTTTATTCTTGTCATGCTCCTTGCTTGAGACTACCATGCTGATGTTGATAAGTTAATAGATAACAGAAACAAAATGTTATTGTTCATGCTTGCCATTGCTTCATGTGCTATTTTGTACTGCTCTGTTAATCCTTGTATAGACCTTGCTGCAAATAATTATCCCACTCTAGAATGTACCACCAATTAATGTGAGTAATTATGCCAGTTCCACTACTAGCATTATTGTCAGGCTGAAGAAGTCATAATATAGTAGATGTGCTGATAATGTGTTGATATATCATCTTTTTGTGGGTTGGATCCGAGTTCTGATAAGTGCTAGCTGTCACCCAGTAATGCGTAAAATTGGAACAATAAGATTTTGGTTTTTCTGCGCAGAAATCATTTGAAGAAGCATTGCAGTCTGTTGAGAAGGGCAAGATACAGAAAGAGAAGAATTGATCTCTCTTGTTGCTCGCATTGAGGACAAACTACAGAATACACAGGAATTCTTCTCTTGTTAAATATTTTCAGTAAGATAGGAGATCCTGAGTAACACTAGAATGATTCCATTTGTTCTTTTTCTTTCTTGTGTAACTTCTTTCTGGAAATTATAATTTTCAACTAAATTGGCTTGATGTTGTTCTGGGTTTCTCTATCCCTTGTTTGTATATGTATATTCTACAATCTATATAGTGGATGCAAGTCGGTAGATAAGTATGTAGATATATATCGGCTATCACCTGCTCTAACGATACCATTCTCAGTTTTCGTTATTTTGGTCGAAAGTTGGAGAAATTGGTTGCAGATTAGAGTTTCGATTTGGTTCCTGTGCTTCCTCCCGCAGTTGTTGCTTCAGTTCACCGTCAAAAGCTGGCTTGGGGAAAATTTCTACACTAATTCCCCTGAGTGGAATGCTACTTACAATGGACTGTAACATATCTCTACCTTGGAAGGCTATCCACAGTTGTCTATCTTCTGGGAGAGCCTTGTCAATCTGAGGAAAGTCTATCCCATGATATCGGTAAGAGGCGCCATCGACAAAGATATTGCAAAGTTTACATGAATTTGGTTTTAAATATGTGAAGAAAAATCAATTTGCATTGTATTAAAACTTTCTTTCTGGTTTGGGGGACTTTTTTGCGCAGAAAAGAGGGCGAATAGATTTGAGCGCAAACAATGCTCACACGCAATTTTCTTCTTGAAAGATGACAGTTTGTCAATGTTCATTCAAAGTTCAAGGGTATCTAGTTGCCCTCTTGCATATATTTTTGCGTTGTCGAATTTTAAGTTGAGGCAAGTGTCCTAGTGCAATTTTCCGCACGACCAAACTTGATGCACGGGACAGAGTCTTCCTTGTGTGCGCGAAGTAAGGGAGAGTATACATGCACAAAATTTGAGTTTGACAAGAAACTCATTGTGTGCGTGTACAGATTTGAGTTTTTTGTGTGCGTGAATTGTTTTCTGTGTTCTGCTTCCTTCTCTTTTCTTTCCTTCTTTTGATTTTTACAGTATGTACAAAGAAATAAAAGAAAACTACAAAGGAAGAGCAGGGCTCTTGCTCTTCATACTTGCTATCACTTGATGCGCTTTCTCGTAAGTAGTGACTCGTGGTCTATTTGCGACTAAAGAGGGATTCTTGTTGCATCTTTCCGTTGCATTTCTTTTTCGGAGTTTAAGACCTCTTTGGCGCAATTGCTGATTTTGGATGGAGCTGGAGCTTGAAGACGAAGGGCACTGGGGCAGAGTTTTAAACAGAAGAAAGAAGACAGTAAAAAATTTCATAAAAAATTTCTCTCAAACCCATACTATTTTCCTTTGCCTAAATGACTCTTCGAAATTTGCAACTAACATTGTCTTTTGATCACAATGATCTCTACTAACGCCTCGGAGATTGGACATAATCAAACGAAATCAAAATTTAATGCTAGCTGACAGTTAACGACGCACAGATTGCACAAAAAAATGAGCAGAAGATCACGCAAGAAACCGTGCCACAGTTTACATACAACTATATTTTGCGCTGAAGACATTTCTGTGCACAAAATTAAGGAATTTGAGTTTCCTTTGCTTCTCAGTTCAAAATGTTTCGAATTTATATAAAAATTCGAAAACTTTAAAGGGGGTCTTGTAGAAGCATAGAACTTATGCGCACATTTTCGGTTGCAAAAGTTTCCCGACGCACATTTTGTGCCCAAAACTATCGCATATTTTGAGCTCAAACTTACTCGCCACAAAATTTATCTTCTGCCAACCAAACAGAATTCTGCACTGGTCACATAAAAAGAAAGGATATTGGTTCAAATTCTCTCAAATAAATGATAGTCGTCATTGAAGAATGAGCCCTAACATTTTTTGACGTTTTGCGTGCCCCAAAATGTACGAACATTGCATAAAATGAGAAGGAAGTTATTACACTTTATTGATTGCCAATGGACAATGCCACGTGCCGGTTTCTGCACACAAATTTGATATTCTTGACAAAAGCAATGTGTTTTGTGCCATAAAACATAGATTTTTCTCTCTCCTTAGTTGTCAATGAACATTTGGGAATCCGAGGAATACGGCACATTTATTACGCAAATCATGACTAACGTGTCAGAAAAGTTATCCCTACGATTGGAATTTAATATATATTCCTTGTAACTGCTGCCACGCTTCATACAAACTGAATTATTTGCGAGCGTTTTATACATAATGGATGACACTTATTTATTTTTTTGCACAAAAGAAGCAAAAACAGCCAAAACAGTAGATATTGCTTATTTTCTGCGTAGAATCTCAAAAATGGTCGTTACAGTATTGATAACTATAAATAATTTGGGATTAGTGCCATTCCAGAGGATCAAAAGCTTGGATCTTGAGCCTACTTGCTTCCAAACTCTTCTCATCAATATTTGTGAGTTCGAGACTTAGCAAAAAAAATTCTATCTTCGCCTCGGGTAGTCAACGGAGCAAAGAAGTCGCGTGTCAACTCGACCTCCATTGCTACTCTTCATCAGATTTTATTTTTTTTACTTGTATTTAGAAATTCTTGTTGTAATAGAATTCTATGTACTTATATAAGCAAATAAAAGTTTTTAAACAAAAAGTTGAATAAAACTTTTGTTCATGGAAATAGAGATGTCACTTAAAATACGAATTATATACATCATGAGTTAAACACTTACACTCTCATATCACAAGGCCTTGCGAAGGAGAAACACAAACTGATCACTTTTTGTTATTTATATTACAAAGATTTCATACGGTGTGATCTAATTTATTCTTCCCCGACTAATGTTCTATTCTACAATCATAAACAATTTCTAATTCTATTATCTTATTAAATATGTCATTTTTTGACTCAGGTAAGTATCTCAATCTGTGTACTGTAGGTATTACATGAATAGAAGAATACTTATTCATCAAAAAAATTCTATTCATTGCAATATAACACTATTAAGTATTTGTATAAGTGTAAAATATCACGTAATACTAGAATACAGCTCAACATGATAATTCTATCAAATGAGACAAGACATGGTATATATCTCGATCCATGTAGCATGTATCATGTAGTACGAGTATACAACTCAACATGATATCCATCTTCTGGAATAACACAAAAACAATTGCATTACATATTTATATGCTTGTGTGTTAGCGTGTTTGTCTTACAAGTCCAAAACTTAGACGGATCGACCCTAGAAATATTCAGTATTATCGAGAGTCTATCTCTATCAGATATATGACTAACTAAATTAAGGTTTAATTAATATGATCAAAATCATTGATCTTTGAAATTTGGCCATCTTTCAAAATTCATAGAATTTAAGACGGTCTCCTTTGTATTTCAAGCTATAACAATTTCATACGATATAAATATAATGTCCCGGAGCAACTTTTCATAGAATTTCCCATGGGTTAACACCACTTCGATGGAATAACTCACACTAGACACACGCAGTTATAATCAACCAAGAAAATCATAAATACTAAGAAGAAAGAAATTTATTCTGGGTTAACACCCCTTTGGCGATTTAGCAATAACTATTGATTTTGCTAGAGTTGTTTTTTCGCACCAATAGAAATACGTAAGTTGGAAACATATAAAGTTCAAAAATAAACATAACAACTGATAGTACTTCAACTAATAGTACGTTCATGTATACACAAATATTTAGAGAGTTAATATTCTTACCTGATATTGATCATTTCATCAATTCAGGTATCGATAAACCTTGTAATATAAAACCATGCTTATGTTACAAATTCTGATACTTATCAAGCACAAGTAAGCAAATATGATATTAAATACTAAACCTCAAAGCAGACTTTCCATTGATTTGAAATAAATCCTCCAATTTCATTTCCATGATTTAGAATTAAAATACAAGTTTGATTTAAATCGATATTCCTCAACTCCAATATATTAAATCTCCGACTGTCCGATATATAACCCTAGATTCCTCTATGTCATGTGCAGCACCATAAATCATCATTATAAGAATATTAAACTTATATATATATATATATATATATATATATATATATATATATATATATATATATATATATATATATATATATATATATATATATCATAAATCTCTGACTGTCAGACCGACGGCTACGGGCAAGGGTGCTATATATATATATATATATATATATATATATATATATATATATATATATATATATATATCATAAATCTCTGACTGTCAGACCGACGGCTACGGGCAAGGGTGCTATATATATATATATATATATATATATATATATATATATATATATATATATATATATATATATATCTGAGATTTATGATATATATATATATATATATATATATATATATATATATATATATATATATATATATATATATATATATATATATCATAAATCTCAGATATATATATATATATATATATATATATATATATATATATATATATATATATATATATATATATATATAAATAAAAAAAATATATATATATATATCATAAATCTCCGACTGTCAGACCGACGGCTACGGGCAAGGGTGCTAACCCTAAACTCACGCCAGGGGAGGTAAGGCGGACGTGCGCATGAATAACGAAGGGACACGTCGAGCTACTATGAAAGAGAAAGGCAAACATCCTATGACGGAGAAGGTGGTCAGTAAGTCGTAGGCTGATTGTTGCCGGTCTGGTGTCAATTCAGACGATGGACACATGCAATTTGTCCCTCTGATGAAGATTGCAACCGGGGAACGGGCAGTATTCACAGAAGAAGATCTTGCAGAGACTGTTGAGTATTGGTGTAATACGGTAGTCTTGTATGTATTAGGTAACAAGCCGTTTTATGGCCAGATCCGAGATTATGCCAATCGCGTGTGGCGACCAAAGGGGACCATCAAATTTTTCTCTAGGGAGAATGGATTTTACTATGTTCGTTTCACGATCAAGGAGGATATGAAAAGAGTTCTTCAGGGAGGGCCTTGGACCTTCGACAGTCGCTTAATTATCATGAAGACGTGGACTCAAGATCATCGCTGCAAAAAAGAAGTTCTGCACTCAGTTCCGATTTGGATCCGCTTCCCAGAGCTCCCGATTAATTATTGGAGTATTGGTATGCTAACGAAGTTAGCTAGTATAGTGGGAACCCCTATAAAAGCGGATGAAGCGACTGCATACAGGACAAGATTGGGCTACGCTCGCATTTTTGTCGAGATTTCTGCGGATAAGGAGCTGCCTCAGTTCGTGGAGTATGGAGTCCCACCAGGGGAGGTGTATAGATAGCGTGTGTTGTACGAATGGGTACCTCGTACGTGCCATACATGCCATTGTCTTGGACACTCATCCAGAGAATATCGCTTGGCAGCAGAAAACCAAGTCCCGGAGGCAATAGGGTGGTCGCTAATGATAATAGTGGAGAAAGACGAAGTCATGGGATGGAGATCGAGATAAACATTGGGCTAGGCAAGGTCCCTAGTAATAATGGTTTGCCTCACAATATGGAGACTAATACGGGTGGGGTGACTGGCGAGGTTAGTAGTCACAGTTTGGTGTTCCAGGCTTCTGGGGCGGAGATTCAAAATCCATCGAGAGGGGCTCTTGTGAAGCAGCGAAAGGTGGTTGGTTATGCTCGTGGAGGACCGTGACGACATGGAATTCGAGGTAGTTCACATAGAGAAGGCTTGGCTAAACTACTGCTTGGCAATTCAAGTCGGAAGCGGCTCGCCATGTCTATACATGAGGATGCGGGGTTATCTACCCATAATGGGATTGGCTGGAGGGAGGCGTTATATGTGGACGACCCTAGATGGAAGGAGGTCCACCCGAAGTTAGTTGCAATGCGGTGGGAAGAGGTCCACGAGCTGGCTGATTGTGCAGCAGAAGAGACTGTTGACGTCCCTGGCGACAGTCTCGACAGACATATTGGGGAGCCCGATATGAACCCATGTCATTGATCTCCTAGAATATTAGAGGAGTCTGCTCTATTGGAAGATGGAGGAAATGCTATGATGTGTTAAGAAGGAAGAAATATTCTATAGTTGTACTTCTAGAAACCAAGATTAAGTCATCTAAAATGTTGACTCCAAGACCTCTTCGTCGTGGCAGCATATTCATAACTTACATATCTGCAACATGGCTCACATATGGATCCGATGGGATGCTAGTTGCTGGGATGTGCATGAGGACCATATGTCGGAACAACTTATAGTAACACTTTTTACTAATAAAAGGGGATTATCCTTCCAGTTTGGTGCGGCCTATGGACATAATGATAGACGCCATCGTGAAGTACTTTGGCAGGATATAAATCGGATCAGCATATTGGTAAACACAGTGTATCATGTTCCGCTTATTATAATGGGGGACTATAACGCGCTTTTATGCCAACATGAGAAGGTTGGCAACAGGTCGATACCGGAGCCAATTCTCCAAGACTTTCAACAGTGTCTCCTGCTCTCTGGCTTGCAGACTTTAGGTAGAATGGGACACATATAGATGTAGCATAACAAGTCCACTCGATAATGTGTCGCTTGCCAGTTGGACCGAGCCTTGGTTAACCATACTTGGTTAGACAAATTCCCATTAGTGCTGGCAGAGGGCCTTTCCGTAGGTACTAGCGACTATAGTCCTATATGCATCCGACTACTGAAACGTACTTGTCACTACCATATTTTAGCTTGAGGGTATTTTGGTCATTTTTTAAATTTTGAATTTATTTTGAATTATTGAAGTGATGATTGTTATTTTTGACTTTTGTTAGTAGAGACTTTGGAGACTAACCTAGATGTTGACTCTAGCTATAGTGACTTGATTAGAATGGTGGGACCTTAGTCGAACTTAAGTCAACCCAAGTTAAGTCACTTAGAATCAAGTTTCAAATATGAGGATTAATGATTAGGTTCATAGGCTTTTGACTCATGAATTGATTTCCATGACCATTGAGACTTGGCCCAAGCCCACTAGACTAAATCCTAACCCTAATTTCTTCCTTTAGTGGTCGGTCACCTAGGGATTCCCAACCCTATATAATATCTTTTCCTTTGGTTCTTGCCTCTTTTGTATTGAATCAACTTGTGGAGAAGGAAATGTATTGCTATTCTTCCCCAATCCCTAACTTTTCTATTTTAATTCCTTTTTGAATCTAGTTTCTTGCATTAGAGTCTAATACTACTTTATTTTCTGATTATGGAGAGAAATCTTAGCTTTTGAACAATTTGGAAATTTGGGCTAGCAAGGAGGATCACTCTATTTTGGGGCTTTTTTTTGCCATTTGACACCCTATAGGTAAACCCTCTAAATTGTGTTTTTATTCTAATTTCTTTGCATCCTAGCCTAGATCTAGGTGTCCTCTAGCTGTGGTGTAAGTTTTGTGTCAAGTTGCATTGATTTCGTGTCCTATCGGACACATATCAACACCTAGTCCTAGGTGTTTGTGGAAATGTCTCAAGGGATTTTAGTTTGATATTTCTGAAAAGTGTTTGAATGAAATTGTTGTTTTATATGTGCATGTAAATTTCCCCCATGACTGAGTCCTACTTTGGGCCGTGTCCATGTCCAACAGGACACGAACTTGCCACTGCACACACGCGGGCAGTGTCCTGCTGCCCGACCCTTCGTCCTCTTCACACAGGATACGTGGACACGTAGGATTTTGGGGAAATGTTGGGGCAATCACTGACACTATGCTCCAAAAATTTGGGAGCATATGATGCACGACACGAGAAAAAATCGTGCCCGTATTGGACACGTACCGAGTGCACACTGTCACAAAACGCGCACTGACACGCGTTTCGTGTCCACTCTAGACACGACTTGGACACGTCATGGTGTGTCGATTGTGTAGCCCTACACGTGGGCAACACGTGTGCATGGCCATGTGGCATGAGGTGTCGTGTGTCGTGTCCACGAACTCAGTGAACACGTGCACGAGAACTATGTACTGTTAGTGTAGACACGAGTGTAGAATGGTTTTGGACACATTGTGTCCAGTTCTTGGACACTGGAACACACCCACAACACACTCTCATATGACACATGTATTACCAACCATTAAAACCAATTATTAAGTTATTTTTGAATTAGAATTTGTGAATTTTCCTAATTTCTGATACTAGGCTGTCAATTGTTTTTCCTGAGATTGCAATGTATGTTCAGATGTCTTTTGAATGATTAAATTGAATGTTGGTTCACAAATACATATCTGAGATTAATCTACATGTTGGGTTTTCATGTTGGCATGGGATTTTGGTTTCGAATTTGCATTTGGACTATTGAACTGATAAACTGTTTAGGTATACACTGTCTTTTCCTGAGAATTGATGCACTGATTTGCAACACTGATTTATGGTTGGTTAATTTGCAATGTGGGTACACCTATATACATCTGAGATTAACCTAAAATGCTAGGGTTCATGTTAGCATGGTACTTGGGCTTTCAAATTTTATTGAATTGGTAAACTGTAATGTATACCCTGTTTTCTGAGAATGATAAACTGTTGGGTACATTGATGTTGTGTACAATGATGCTCTACACTCACTCACACCACTGATAGCTACATACATTACATTCAAGCCTGTGATTTACCATACTGTCACATACTCTAGAACCTGAGAACATAATATTCATACACACACTCATACACTTCATGCAAAAATCTGAGAACAATATTGTCACTCACCCATCTACATCTACCTATACACACACTCATACATATTATGCAAAATCTATCAACCAATCCACTGTTACACTGTACACACATCCATGTACTGACACTCACCATTACACAAACCTGAGAATATTGCATACACACACACACAGGAACCACATTCATGTACACACACCTACACACAAGCATTGCACTGTTAACTGAAACTGTCATGTATGCACATTGACACCTATGAACACACAGGACACACACACACACACATGTGTTTGTCACTATATATATATATATATATATATATATATATATATATATATATATATAAAATCTTGTGTGATAATATGTGATAATATGTAATATGTAATCTTGTGTGATAATATGTAATATGTATATATCTATATATTGCCTATAATTTTAGTATATATATATATGTGGAAATTAAAATATGTGTGCATGCCTATATTATTATATATGGCATAGAGCCTATGTAATAAAGCCTATGTGTATATGGAAAGTATACACATGAGTATTGTGTGATGTTAGCTTGTGTGACTTGTGAATGATGTGTGCTTGCTATATATATATATATATATATATATATATATATATATATATATATATATATATATATATATATATATAAAATCTTGTGTGATAATATGTGATAATATGTAATATGTAATCTTGTGTGATAATATGTAATATGTATATATCTATATATTGCCTATAATTTTAGTATATATATATGTGGAAATTAAAATATGTGTGCATGCCTATATTATTATATATGGCATAGAGCCTATGTAATAAAGCCTATGTGTATATGGAAAGTATACACATGAGTATTGTGTGATGTTAGCTTGTGTGACTTGTGAATGATGTGTGCTTGCTAGAATAGACTGGTTAGACTTAGTGAGACTTGTTTGGGTTAGGTTTGACATAGTTGACCTAGTTTGACTAGAGTAGTTGACTAGAGTTGACTAAAGGTTGACTTTAGCCTAGATTGGCCCAAACATCATGTAGAATGTATCGTAGCAGTTTATTTTACCAATTTGGATATTTTGTGACTTGTACTATTTTGAATAGGAGCCAGACACCACTCCTCAGGCAGTATTTTATTCAGATACTCAGGATATCAGACGAGTACATTTTTTGACCGTTTCATACTTGCTAGGACTATATTCTTGCTCTAGATTACTTTACTTGATGCTGTCACGATGAAAACACGGATTAGTACTATATGGATCTTTTTATACGATGTTATCTCCCTCGGGAGCATCAGATACATCATGTCATGTGCGTTTTACTTTTATCATGTATTCCTGTGCTTTCACCATTTATGTGCACTCTCGTAATTCATGTACTCTCATGTTCACGGAGGCCCCATGTTTATATTCATGTGCACCTATTTATGGGCCCCCATGTAAAATCATATACAATAACATAACTTGAACGGATCCTTGTGTATTGATTAGGGATGGGGGAGTAGAAATAGTCATGTGGACATTTCCAAAGTAGTGTAGCTATGTACAACCTCTCATGTTTATTATCAAGCCGTTCACATGTCTATCTTGTACTCTAAATCACTAGTTCACTGTAGCTCTTTACTTATAGTAGATATTTCTTTACAGTCTTCCCTTTTACTTCATGTATACTCTTCAGCGTTTCATGTATCTTACTCTATTGCCTGTATTATATTCCTGTTATGATATGAACTACGTGAGATGTACTGTGCTCGCTCCCGTCCTAACTTGACCTATTAAAATATTACAGATGACCTTGAGGAGCTATGTCCCACTTACTATGGAGCAGGCCTAGATGACACATGTGAGCTGGACTCTCAGGAGGACCTAGCACTTGCAGAGGATATTACCCCAGTAGTCTAGGCTAGTAAGCTAGACCAGTATCTTATTTATTATTGTCTTGATTGGATACACTTGTACTTATTTGGGGATTTATTATTCTGGATATTGTGGAGTTGTTTATCTTAGATATTTAGTTCTCTCTCTTATCTTGTATTTCTTTTGTGGATTCTGTTGATTATCTATCTATCTTATCGTACTTTCTTCCTTATTTGTGATTGAGTTGTACTTTATATTATTCCTCCATTAGGAGAGTATAACTGTACTGGTACCTTATAACTGTTAGATGTATGTGACCTAGGACAACGTTCTACCGCCGACACTGCGGCGTAGGCTGGACGTAGGAAAAACTCTTAATTAGCTTCCTTTTATCTAAATTTGCTGCTTATTGTCTTTCCTTGAATATAAACTGTCCTCCTTTGCTATTTCGACTCATTCTCAGAAATTGTTTTCTTGTTTGATCTGTCTCTAGGATGGTTGAGACTAGATCATATCGCCCAGGTCAGGGGGACACTGATGAGAGGTCTGCCACCTCTCGTCCTCAGCAGTCAGCCCCCGATGCCGTAGCCCCAGTTATGCCAGCTGGGGTGGGTGTTTCAACGGCATTCGGAGGAGCCCCTCCACCAGTTCGTAGACCGAGCCCGATGATTCCAGAGATGCTCCAGCAGCAGCAGCCACCTTTGGGGACCATTGATGCAGTCCATTTGTTCACTTTCTTCCAGCAGTTCATGGAGGCCCAGAAGGCCCAGCAGCAGCGTCAGACGACAGAGTTCAATCGGGGCATCGATCTGGCCCTGACGACAGTTGAGAGGGCAGCAGCTCAGCCTGCAAAAGTTCAGCAGCCGCATCAGCCGAGGAAGAAGGGCATCCAGGACTTCCAGAAGATACACCCAAGGGACTTCAGGGGTACAGAGGGCATTTTGTACGTTGATGAGTGGATTGAGCATATGGAGGAGATTTTGAGGCTGGCAGAGATTCCAGTGAGGCTACAGATCGAGGCGACGGCCAGTATGATACAAGATTTAGCTCGCACATGGTACCAGACCGATCTGAGGGTTGGTACGACTGGGTAGACTTGGGCAGCCTTCAAGAAGCTGTTCAAGGAGAAGTTTTTTTCCGACGCAGCGCTCGGTGCCCTTGAGACTCAGTTCGAGGCCTCAGTACAGGACAATCAAACTGTAGAGGAGTATGCTGGAGAGTTCTGCCGTCTGGGCAGGTTTGTCGAGGGGTTATCTGAGGCGACGAAGGCCCGAAGATTCCGGAAGGGACTAGTCAAGGAGGTGAAGTCCTATACCAAGAGTGCCCGCAGTGCCACTTTTGAGAAGATCTTGGTGGGTGCCATAGCTGCAGAGGATGATCTTGAGCTGAGGCTCAAGAGGGGGCGAGACACCTAGGGAGCCAGTGGTAGCGAAGGACCGGCCAAGAGGCCGCACTTTCAGCAGCAGCACCAGCAGAGACAATTCAGCCGCAACAGTTCCAGCAGTCGAGACTTCAGCCTGCTTAGCATCAGCAGCAGAGGCAGCAGCAGCAGGCCCCGAGGCAGCAGTCTACTAGTTGTACCTTCTGCAGGAAGCCGGGGCATGGATGGACTGAGTGCAGGAAGAGGCTGGGGAAGTATCTTCTCTGCGGATCGTCAGAGCATCAGCTGAGGGACTGTTCCCTCTTCGCAGGCAGAGCAGCACAGAAAGCAGGCACTACTAAAATATGATCTATTAGCGACGTAATTTAGCGACGGCATAAAATAACGTCGGTAAATATGGAATATAGCGACTCCTTTCTATAGAGATCGTAAAACATCGCTGAATAGCGACGTTCAGCAACAAGAGATAAATTACGTCGCTGAATAGCGACATTCAGCAACATATTATTAAAATATGTCGCCATATATTAAAATGTTTGTGACGTTTAGTGACGTCGACTCTTGACGTTGCTAACATTTTTACTTAGGGCACACTGTTTTCTTTTTTCCTCCTCACTCAAAAATTTTAGAATTTTCCCTCGAGCTCTTCCCCCTCCCGGCGACCCCTTCCCTTCCGGCGACTCCCTTCCCCCCGGCGACTCCCTCCCCCCCGGCGACCCCTACCCCACCGTCGAGCTCCTCCTCATCGAGCTCCTCCTCCCCCAATCCGAGCTCATCCTCCTCTTCCTCAGGTAAATCCTAACCTAACTCCTCTCCCTCCTCCTCCTCCTCCTCCTCCTCTCCCACGGACACACACACACACGGACACACACACACACACACACACACACACAGACACACACGGTCACACACACACACACGGGCTGAACCCAATCGGATAAACCCGTTAATGGGTTGGGTTAGGGTTGAAGATACTCGGGTTTGGGCTCGGATTTGGGTTAAAATATTTGAACCCGATCAACAATCGGGTTAGGCTCGGGTTCATGTGTCGGGTTCATGTCTAAGTCTGATGGCTTGTCCGGTTGACCGTTTTGACCATCTAAATAATTGTAAGCAGTAAAAACTGCTATAAAGCTTGCTAAGGGGACTTAGCATGTCCAAGTCCCTGTGTAGAGCCCCATCTATACATATTGGTTAACTGATATTAGATAGGGCTCAGGTTGTGGGGGATCAAAATAGATGGGCAATGATAGTGGTGAGGAAAAGGCTCGGGTTTGGCCCAGTAAATTAGTAGAAGTAGCAATGTTGCTTGCTTAGCAACAATTGGCCTTGGGGGTATAGCTTGACCTTGCATAGCCAAGGCTGGCTTTGGAGCCTGTACACAGGTTTTGGGGCAGTAGAGTGATGCCCACTCGAGTGCAGGCTTCAAGGGGACTTAGTTTCACTGTAGGAGGCTCAGGGAGCTCCTGCAGAGAGCAGGTTTGGAAGGAAAGTGCTGGGACTACACTTGGCAGCAGAGGTTGCCTGCACTTAAGCAAAGATTGGGAGGTTAGCCCAATACAGAGATGTAAATATAGAGTAGGTGTCATATATTAGTTAAATAGATAGATTATTAGTCTTCAGTTGTATAGTTGTATGTATCAGTTTCAGTCCCCCTTACATCCAGTTCAGACCCATTGGAGTATGGTATCAGTTTAGGATAATTAGTTCAGTCTAATATTCCCATCTTTTTTAGTCTAATGCCTTTGAGTTTCAGTCCCATTTGTTAATGGTCAGTCCTAAATATTCAGTTTGTTACATTATTGATTCAATCCCATTCCCTTTAAAGTTCAGTCCATTACTTGTTATGTTAGTATCAGCCATATGAGGTATGAAAAAGTTTATAGTATCAGTCTTTTGATAAGATGTATCAGTCCTTTGATGAAATGGATCAGCCCCTATGTGAGTGTTAGGAAGAACTGATATCAGTTGGTATCAGTTGATAGGTAAAGGAGGGGGAAGGAATTTTGGAATCAAGTATCAGTCAACCTTTTCTATCTTGATATCAAATATTTGATATGAAGAGGATATGATATCAAATCGATTAGAGGAATTGGCTTGGGGCATAGGCTTATAGGTCATGTACACTCATGTGCACTGGTATGCACTGATGTGCAAGTGATGAAGGGAGAAAAGGGTCAAGTGTAAGGCAGGCTAGGGGAACTACCCTGTAGGCAGTGAGCTCAGGTAGGCAGAGCCATGCCCCGCCCGAGTTGCACCCCTACACACGGTTACCATGTCTCTCTACTATAATATACACTAGGAAGTTTGGACACTGCAAATATCGATGTTTCTTCCATGTCTATGTCTAGTGAAGGATAATTGCCTAGACTTAGTCAACTTCACCCAGTTTGACTAGTTTGTCCAAGATATTGACTTAGTCAACTCAACTTCACCCAGTTTGACTAGTTACTGTGCTTGACATGTGTATCCATTTTTGAAGAGTTATTTCCAAATGGATATGAATTACTACTTGCAGAATCGTTCATGGATGTACAATCGTCGTCCTGCGGGATGAATACATAGCGGGAGTAGAGCAGTTCCTGCAGTTTGCTAAGGCGTTCCCTCAGTACATGGACGGCACCAAAATTAAGTGTCTGTGTGAAATCTCATAACGTGAAATATTATCCAGAATTAGAAGTGACATATCATTTGTACTCGAGGGGTTTTACGTCTAATTACTATCAGTGGACCGCACACGGAGAACTTGTGTCTTTAGCATCAGAGCCGGAGCCTTATGTTGAGCCGTATATGCATGCGAGACCTAATTTTGTTTCAGATAATCATGCATACGATAACAGGTGCGTGAACATGATTTTCGACGCTGCGGGACCTAGTTTCGTTCATGATGCAGCTGAGGAGGCACTGAATGTCGATGCTGCAATGTTCATGGAGTTGCTGGAGAATGCAAGGACTCTATTGTATCCTGGTTGTGAGGATCATTCACCGTTGGAGGTGGTTATAAGACTGTTGAGCATTAAGTCAGATTTTAACATGTCGTAAGAATTCTACAACCGAGTGTTGGAGTTAATTATAGAGATCTTGCCGACGGGTGCTAAGTTACCTTAAGACTTCTATCGGTCTAAGAGGATGGTGAGATGGCTCTGGATGGGATACGAGAAAATTGATTCTTGTCGCAATGGGTGCATGCTGTACTACAAAGAAGATAAGGACGCAGATGTGTGCAGATTTTGTGGCACTGATCGCTATAAGACAACTAGTACAGGAAGGTCTACCGGTGCAAGAAGACTGACCGATTCAATGCACTACTTGTCTTTAACGCCGCGGTTGCAAAGATTATTTATGGTGAAAGAGACGGCCGAAAATATGAGTTGGCATATGCGAGAACCGATTGAAGGAGTGTTAGATCACCCATCCGATGGAGAAGCGTGGAAGCACTTTGATCGAGTGTATCCTAATTTTGCTTCAGATCCGCGTAATGTCAGCGCTATCTTCTGACGATTTTACTCCTTTTGGTCTTTCGGGATCCCAGTATTCGTGCTGGCCTGTGATTGTCACTCCGTATAACCTACCGCCTTGGATGTGCATGAAGACTCAGTACATGTTTCTAACCGTTATAATTCCTGGTCCGAACAATTCCAAGAGGAACATTGATGTGTACTGACTTTGATAGATGAGTTGAATCAGTTATGGGAAGTAGGCGCTAACACGTACGATGTTTCCAGGAAGTAAAATTTTCAGATGAAGGCAACCTTTATGTGGACCATCAACGACTTTCCGGCCTATAGAATGTTATCTAGATGGAGCACTCATGGCCGTCTCTCATGTTCGTATTGCATGGACCGTACTAAGGCTTTCCGCTTCAAATATGGAGGAAAACCGTACTTCTTTGATTGTCATCGACAATTTCTACCAAAAGATCATCCGTTCAGAAGGAACATGAATGCATTCCGTGCCGGCGTTGTAGAGAAGGGTGATCCACCGCCAAGGTGGTACGGAGCCACGATATGGGAGAAGGTTAGAGATTTTCCAAGTGCTATCGAAGATCCTAAAACTGGGTACAAGTGCGATGGATTTGGTAGAGATCATAACTGGACAAAGAGGAGCATATTCTGGTATCTGCCTTATTGGAGTACCAATCTGATCAGACATAATCATGATGTCATGCATATTGAGAAGAATGTGTTTGATAACATAATTAATACTGTGATGGACGTAAAGGAAAAAATGAAAGACAATCCCAAGGCCAGGTTGGACTTAGAAGAAATATGCAAACACTTGCATTTGATAGAGGAGAACGGAAAACAGTTCCTGTCGAAGCCAATTTTCTCACTGGACAAGGAGGATAAAGTGAGACTTTGTCGGTGGATCCAGGGCCTAAAATTTCCAGACGGATATGTGTCAAATCTGAGAAGATGTGTCGATCCGAAGGAAAATAAATTGACAGATATGAAGAGCCACGATTGTCACGTATTCATGGAGAGGTTAATTCTGATTGCATTTCGAGAATTATCGTAGGCATTTTGGGATCCATTGACGGAGCTTAGCATATTCTTCAGGGATCTTTGTTCTAAGAAATTGCTCGTTGATCGTCTAGAAAAGCAAGAGAATGACATTGCGGTAACACTGTACAAGCTAGAGTGGGCTCCTGGATTCTTCGACTCTATGGAGCATTTGCCGATTCATCTATCCTATGAGGCACGTGTTGGTGGACCCGTCGAATATCGATGGATGTACCCGTTCGAGCGACATTTGAATCACCTAAAAAGAAAGGTAAAAAATAAGGCACGGGTCGAGGGTTCTATTTGTGAAGCCTATGTTCTCGAGGAGATTACAAACTTTTGTTCGATATATTTCAAGCCTCATGTTGCAACTAATAGAACGAGAGCTTCCAGAAACGATGACGGAGATAATGAATGTAATGATACAATACTGAAGGTATTCAATGCTCCAGGAAAGCCATCGGGTAAAATGAAGAAGAGATATCTGAACGATGATGAGCTAATGGCTGCTCAGGTGTATGTATTACTCAACTGCGACGATGATGAAGTAGAGAAGCTGGAGGGGTAAGTAATTAATACGTCTATATTATTGTAATAGTATTGATTATTATACTATTACATTAATTGAACGATGTTATTTTCAGTATATTTAATGATGATGTGAGGTCAGGTAGGCCACACATAACAGAAGAAGAACTAGAACAAGAAATATGTCATTATTTTCCATTATGGTTAAGTGCATATGTAAGACTTGAGAACTCTGTAATTACCTTTCTGTATATACACTTGAGAATGAGCTTAATTTATTTTTTCGTGATATTTAGGTCGATCGTCCATACGCAAGACTTGAGAATGAGTCTATTAGAACGCTAGCCAAGGGACCAATTTATGCTGCAAAAATATGGCCAAGCTACTGTGTTAATGGGTTTAGGTTCAAGTCAACATCTTGCCCGATCAGAGACAACTTTGTGGATCTCGATTCCACCAAAAATAGCTATTTGTGTATCAGATCTTCGAACTACAAAGATGTTGATGCGGGCAACGATTTCTATGGCGTCCTACGGGAGATTGTGGAGCTGACATATAGTTATGGAATAGAGCCTGCTAAGATTGTGTTATTCAGGTGTGATTGGTTCGATCCGATTGAAGGTCAAGGTTGGAAAGTAGACAAGCACGTTCTTGTGGATATAAACTATCGGCGTCGATATCAAGCCTATGAACCGTTAGTCCTATCAAGTCAGGCTCAGCTCGTGTACTTCACAAGTTATCCTAAACGGAGAACAACAAGGTCGGACTGGTGGGCAGTATGCAAGACCAAAGCTAGAAATACCTTTAAGGTTGACGATATAGCTTATCAAGAAGATGAACTCTTGTAACAAATATTATAGAAGTGGACACGACGGAAGTTCCTCATTACACATCTAATTGTGTAGAAGAAGTAGAATTATCTGAAGAGGAAGATGTAGATGAAAGTGAAGATGTAGAGGAGGAAGAAGAAGAAGAAGAAGAAGAAGAAGAAGATGAGCTAAACGAGCTAGATGAATTTTCAGAAGAGGATTAAATCTGTACGTTTGTTTTATCATCATATTTAACACTTTAGTGACACTTTTATCATATAAATCTGTGACACTTTAGTGAAACTTTTATCTGTGACTATGATATTTTTCATAAATCTGTGATGTCTATCATATAAATATGTATATTTATTTTATTGTCATATGTTATTATCAGGTATGACTAGACCAGGAGGACGACGCGGAGGATATTATATTAGGTAGTCCCGTCTGCCTCGGGCTGGGGATGTAGATTCCGTACCCTCATCCTCATCTCCGAGTATGCCAGTGTACCGTTCTGTTCCCGGTCTATTACCGGGACAGGGCAGTTCCAACAGGTTGGCGACTCCTCCCTCGTCGTCCAGCATTCCTGATCTCACGTCCAGTATTCCTTCCGCGTCCAGCATTCCTCCTGCCGACGGCTCCATGGGGAGAGCCGACGCCGAGCATATGGAAGACGACGATCAGACTGATCCTGCCCAGGCAGGAGGTGAGAGCGACCCTTTATGCGCTCTCCCAGACGAGACGCGTGTGGAGATTTGGACGGACGAGCCTACGAAGTAAGTTAATTAGTTAATATATATTTTTCAAATGATTATATGTACATATATATTTATAAAATTTATTATTGTATAGATATCGGCCTTCTGCAGTACAGAGACAGCTGGGGTTATTTCTGAGGCAGAACTATGGTGGGCCTTGGATTAACTACTCAGATGCTCCCGCAGATAGGAAGGCCTTTTGGTTGGCCCACTTCAAGGTAAAAATTTTGTTTATTTTTAAATTTTAATAATCATTTGTGTATATTATACAAAATTTCTATTTTACTTCTTGTAGAGGACCTATTTCTATCCACCACACCGGATGGCGAAGATCGAGGCCCAATTTTCTGCCGTCGCAGGCAAGCTCATCCGTGATGCGATCCACGACCAGAAGTCTCGTGATCGCTCCGGAAAGCCGATCCATGGTTGGATCACGCTAGAGCAGTGGACTGCGATGAAGGCTAGATTCGGCGAGGCCAGGTACCAGGAGCGGTCTGACAAGGCCAAGGTAGCGCGGTCGAGCGCCAGTAAGTGGTGTGGTGGCTCCATTCCGATGAAGGAGCATTTTTGTCGTCTGGTACGTTTCCTATGACGGACATCATTTTATATATAGTTGGATAGAATATTTAATACTAATAATAGATAATATATTTTAACAGGTAAAAAAAGGGTGAGGACCCCAACATGGTGACCGTCTTCCTGGTCACCCATCAGAGGGCTGGGGAGTTCATTGACGAGAGGGCGACGCGGGCATATGTACGTTCTATTCTTTATATTAATTTACTATAATTTAGAAAACAGGAAAATAGATATCAATATAGACTTTAGCAAACACTTAAACGTTAGCAAACATTGTTCTAGGCCGAGTTTCTTCGGCTACAAGAAGAGGCGGCTGCTGCTGCTAGTGCGCCAGTAGAGGGAGGGGCTGGTACTTCCTCCTAGCCGCCTACAGCTCCATCGTCGGACGACCTTTGGATGACCGCCGTTGGTGGTCTTCAGAAGGGTACGAACTACGGTACGGGATCCTACGGCGCCTATTTGGCTTCAGAGTCATCCCGGGCCCCCTCTGTCAGTGTGCAGTCTCCAGCTTTACAGGCGTCATTATGAGCTCAGGATATTGGTCGATAGATCGACGAGCTGCGTCGCGAGTTGCAGCAGCAGATTTCTGATCACCATACCGCAGAGCGACGATCCGACGATCCGATGATCACCGGACGATTTGATGCGGTCGAGCGTAGTATACATGAGCTGATGAGTCTGCAGCAGGCTACAGCTGCCAGCTTGCACAAGCTCATCGAGTCTACGCAGCACACAGAGCATAGAACGGTCGAGCTGGAGGGATCACAGAGGACCATGTCTGTCTCACTCACTCAGGTACATACTTCGATTGAGGAGAGTACTCGGAGGATGGTGAGTACCCTTGCTGCGCATGCTGAGCGACTGCGAGAGCTGGAGCAGATACGTCCTCTCGGTCCATCGACTGCGCCGACTCCAGACATTGCACTGCCTCCTACTGTCACGTCCCAGAACCAAAATACTGAAGAGCGGGGACAGACATAGCCAGCTACGTGTATTAAAGTGCAACCCACCTCGCTATACGGTCACGGCTGTCTAGATACATGAGGGTTTAACTACAAGCCATCAGTCTCCTATGGTCAAGAACAAGCCTATTGTCTCAATCACAAGCAAGTAAGTAAATATTACAAGATGTAAGACCACCAAATATACAATAGTAAGGTATCCCAAACATTACATATTTAGCTGATCATGAAGCTAGTCGTTACAAAATATCAGGACTAGCAAGAGTTTTAGTCATACATGATCAACCCTAGGATCTGTCAATCATGTTACAACCCGTAGGCAGACAGTAAATAAAGGTGCAACCGAGCTAATAAGTGCTCGTCGGCTAAACGTCTCAAAAGAATAATTTTACAATAAAGTGGGAGAATAAAAAGAAACCCACTCGTTGCCAGGGTTACGCCTGGTGGTCACCATCTGGCTGGAAGGTCGGTAGATCCTCTGGTGCTGCTCCAATATCTGGTCACACAAAACCAGCTGGGTCAGACCCCAGAAAGAGCAAATGCCACAAAGGAGGCTTCACTTAGGAACTAAAACCAGCATATCATAATAGAATATTAAAGATAATAAATAAAGAACTAATAATAATAGAGATAACAACAGTAAACTGAGTACGAGAAAACCATTCAAGTAGCCAGGTCACAACCCTTAAACCAAATAAGGACCGGGGTTGTAACCCTTCACCTGAATAGAAACCCGTCTCAAATACTATTGGTACAATATAGACAATAAACGAAGAGAGGACACAAAAATGCTCCGGGAGCCAGGTTACAACCCTTAAACCAAACAAGGACCGGAGTTGTAACCCTTCGCCTGAATAGAACTGGACCCCTGATCTTTATTCCTATGGCCAGTATAAATAATTATGGTATTAAGGTAAGGTAAAATATGACAAACATGGCATGGTGTTGCAATAAGACAATAAACGAAGAGAGAACACAGAACTGCTCCGGGAGCCAGGTTACAACCCTTAAACCAAATAAGGACCGGGTTGTAACCCTTCGCCTGAACAGAACTGGACTCCCGATCGTTATTGTTAAGGCAAACATCAATAATCATGTCATGTCACAATCTTGCACAGGATCAGGATAAGACTAAGCTGGAATAAACTCCATCCAATCAATCACGGCCAATCAAGAGTATGGCTTGATACTTTAACTAACTAGGATTATCACAGGCCTAGTTACTAGCAAGATGCAATGAGATTATCCCAACAGCCACAAGCCCTGCAGACCATCCGGTTATCCAGGTCGAATGTCCGTTTATGAAGAATGCAACACGTGACTGTGTGCTGGAAATGTGCCCTATTCGTCGGTAGGCTACAAGTCCACTTAATGCGCCTAGATAACGGGATTGCCTGTAGCTGGACATCTCTTCATGTCTACTAAATTATTCTAGTTTATTAGCCTTAGTCAATTACTGTAGGTATCCCTGACCGTGGTATTCAGAAATCTCTATCCTAGACATGATGTAAGACAGTACTGGTTTATTTGTACAAATGCAATCGTCCACGGTGTCCAGGTCATACATACTTGTCATGATATGCTAACTGTCACAACAGCATATCAAGGTTATCATGTAGGTTACTTATCAAGAGTGCGCTACGACGGGCCACTATCATGTTCTATCCCTACATTATCCTGTCGTGTTCCAAAATATAACCCTGCCATGAGGGTTGCCGCAAAAGACTGGCCTGGGTTGTCGCATAAACCTGGCCGCATGAGAGTTGCCGTATAAAGCTGGCGCATGAGTTGCCACAAAAGCTGGCCGCATAAGTTGCCGTAAAAAGTCGGCCGCATGAGTTGTCGTATAAAAAAGCTGGCCGCATGAGTTGCCGCAAAAAGCTGGCCGCATGAGTTGCCGTATAAAGCTGGCCGCATGAGTTGCCGCTAAAGTTGGCCGCATGAGTTGTCGCATAAAGCTGGCCGCATGAGTTGCCACAAAAAGCTGGCCGTATGAGTTGCCGTAAAAAGTTGGCCGCATGAGTTGCCGTATAAAGCTGTTCTCCTTCTCCAAAGATCCGAGAAGGAGAACCATGGAAACCATGGCTTCAAGGCTCCATTTATCCTTCATTTAAAGTCAAAATCAGGACTTCCATAGGTCAAAATGGGGTAGAACGAAATTTTCTACAACATGGAACCATCAAAACTTGGAAATAACAATGTTAAGTAGATCAAAACCCAAAAATACTATAAACTTAGATCTACACAAATTGAGCCATGGAAATTAGAAGTGCTAAGTACTAAAGTGTGTTAGAATTTCGAGAGGAAGAGAATAAAACAATAAAAACGAAGTTCCTCTATGAAGTAAGCTACACTTACCTAAGCTCTCTCTCTCTCTCTCTCCGGGTGGTTGAAGAAGTAATGGTGGAGAAGAATAAGTAAATGAAGAGAGAGAATGAGGGAATGGGTTAATAAATGATGGTGGTGGTGGTAGGTAAGGGTTCACCTCTTGGTTCATGATGAACCAAGACAACCCAAGCCTAGCCGAACCAACCCAAAATAGACCAAGCCATGTAATACCAAGATAAGCCAAGCAAGAAATCATGCAATACAAGATAAAATACGTACACGTATTTCAAAATACGTAATACGAACTATAGGCATTACAACTCTACCCACCTTAAAAGAATTCCGTCCTCGGAATTTAATTAAGAGGCTAGAGGGACAAGAACAAGCTATACTATTCACAGGCAAGCTATACTAATCAAGCAATCAAGTAATTATTCATGCAAGCAAGAAATCGAAGGCATGAGGCATATAAAGATATTATACCTCACGAGTCAAACAGATCGGGATATCGTGATCGGATATTATCCTCACGCTCCCACGTTGACTCACCCAAAGAGTGATGACCCCAAGCAACTCGGACTAACTTGATAGTCTTGTTCTTGAGTGTCTTCTCTCTTCGGTCCAATATAGACATGGGCCTCTCCTCATACGAAAGGTTGGTACCAACAACCAATTCCGAATGATCCATGATGTGGCTCGGGTTCGGGATATACCATCGCAGTTGGGATACATAGAACACATTATGCACCTCACGTAGCGACGGCGGAAGAGCGAGACGATAGGATACATCTCCTACTCGCTCTAGAATATCAAATGGTCCTATATACCTAGGACTAAGCTTTTTTCGTACGCCGAAACGAATGATGCCACGGTTAGGCAAAATTCTCAGGAATACATGGTCACCGACCGAGAATTCAAGGGGTCGCCGATAAGAATCGGCCCAATGACGCTGGCGATCTTGGGTAACTCGAAGATGATCTCTGACTCTCCTGACCACTTCAACGGTCTGAGCAATCATTTCTGGACCGAGCATCTGCCTCACCCCAACATCATCCCAAGCTAGCGGGGATCTGCACTTTCTGCCATACAGTACCTCGAACGGTGCCATCTGGATACTAGCTTGGAAACTATTGTTGTACGAGAACTCCACCAGGTGTAGGTGATCTTCCCACGAACCACCGAAGTCGAGTGTACATGACCGGAATATATCTTCGAGAGTCTGGATCGTGCATTCTGACTGGCCATCTGTCTGTGGGTGATATGCTGAGCTGAACTGGAGGTGAGTCCCCAAAATCTCGTGTAGGCTACGCCAAAAGTACAACGTAAATCTAGAATCTCTGTCCGAGGTGATGCTGACTGGTACACCGTGTAATCTGACAATCTGCCGGAGATACATCTCCGCTAGCTGAGCCGTCGACTGACCAACTCTGAACGGGAGAAAGTGAGCCACCTTCGTGAGCCGGTCTATGACAACCCAAATAGCGTCTCTGCCAGCCGGGGATCTAGGCAATCCAGTCACAAAATCCATGGTTATATGCTCCCACTTCCATTCTGGAATTGGCAAGGGCTGAAGTAGTCTAGCTGGCCTCTGATGTTGAGCTTTAACTTGTTGGCAAACCAAACATCGAGAGACAAACCGGGCTATCTCCCTCTTCATGCCATTCTACCAAAAGTGCTGACGAATATCTCGGTACATCTTCATACCGTCGGGATGAATGGAATACTGTGTGTAGTGCCCCGTCCCGCTCAGTCAATCGGAGGAATCGAAATGCCGACGGCGTTCGAACCTAGCCTTGCAACGGCTACTCGGAGACATCGCTCGGTCGAGGCGACCGCTCGCTCAGGTGGGGTAGTTTCGGTGAACTTGCCTCATCTTAGCCTTTACATAATAAATCATGTGTTTTCAACTTGCACAATAGGCTTGATAATAAAAGAGACGAATCCACATAGCTAAGGGAATAATCCTGACGGGTCGAAATGAGTTAGAACATAGAAAAAGGTCAAACGGTCGGCTTAGAGTTGGTGCACGACATGCTTTGAAAATGACACTCAGTCCTTCGTCCTGTGGCTTGGGAGAAGAAAAGTTGGTCTTCGGTGCAAAAGCTAAGAGTTAGCCTAAGTCATAGGCGTCGCCCGCATGAATGCTTCATAAAGCATGCATGCTTCCGTATCGCAAGGCTTGGCATAGCCTTTGCTCGTCCCTCGGGTTAAGTTGTAGGCTTGAGTAAGTTAGGCAAAGTTATGCCGGTCGACCTAAGTCATTCCAAGTGCTGTTCCGCTCATTCTGTGATTGTTAAGTTAAGTAGTCCTACGATCTCAAGGCCCGTCGACTTGGACAGGAGTGTTGCGTAGAACACGGTTGGCTTAAGGCACAATGCATGGACTTAGTGTTTAAGGCATGAGCTACAGTTGGTTTCAAGTCGAGTTTAGAAAAAGGGCTATCAAATGGTCATTTCTAAGTTGAGGAAAAAGGATATGGCATCAAAGGAGAAGGCTCGCGACCGTGGGTCGTCGAGGGGTCTCAAGGAAAGAAAAAGGCTCGCGACCGTGGGTCGTCGAGGAATCTCAAGGATAGAAGTCTTGAACATGGTTTTGAAAAGAGAGGGTAACATTGAAAGAAGGATAACTGTGTGAGATGTCAGTTTGTGTCGAGTCTTGCATGGTCATGGACAACTTGTCGACAAGGGCAAAGTTTCCTCGAGCGGCAACCCTGGGCCATGGGACCGACTCGGCCTAGGAGGAAACAGGGTATAGTCGTATGTAAGGTTTTGGCACGGGTTAAAGCGGGGGCTTGCAACGGAGCTAGCTACTTGCGTTGAAAGGTCCCCGATTTAACCAAGCTATACGTCTCAGGATAGCTTGTGATGCTAGTAGCCAAGTTCATATAGATGTTAGCAAATAATGGCTATCCGCGTGTATGCCTTTAGATTGAGTTGAGTTGAAGGTGTGTACAGTTAGAACACAAAGTTTGGGCCTAAGATTGGGTTTCAACATAGGCGTCGTGCTTCAGCACGAGATGTGGCATCGAGTCTCAAGTGTTGACATATGAGTTACAAAAGTTGGGTTTGAGTTGTTCAAGTTTAAGTCAAAAATCGCCGCAAGGCACGTCGGTCAAGTGACACTAAGTTCACAAGTCTCGATTTGGTCAGTTGGTGGTCAAAGTAGCAAGGGCCGCTAGGCGGCAAGGGCCGCGAGGCGGCGATATGGTTAAGTCTCACTGAATTGCGAGGCACGGCCTCAGCAAGGGTTTGTAGCACGGTCACACAGGAAAATAGAGCTTCATCGCGTAGTTGCATCTCTAATTTTAAGCCGTAAGGTAAACACGACTCGATAGGTTAACGTTGTTGGCACGAGAAGGGTCTTGAGGCAAGGTATGAGTTAACATTGTCGTTGCAAGCACGGGATGGTCTAGAAACACAAAAACAGGCAAGGCGTCGGTCATAAAACTGATCCTAAGGCAAGATTAGAAAGACAATCGATAAGAAGTGACTATGTTGCACAAAGTAAATCAAAAGTGTTGGGCTTGTATGGGTGGACGAGAAGCTCATTCCACCAGTACAGTTGAGTACTGACACCCACATAGTTTATATGTACAGGCACAGGTAGAAGCTCGTGGCGCGGAGCCCGCTTGGATGCGTCGAGGCACGAAGTTCCTTGGCGATTTGAAGCGTGCGGCCGCATGAGTAAAGACTTATACGGGACATAATGTATGGACGTCGCCTTCCGAAGCTTCCGCTGGATCAAGACTTGTATTTGAGAGATGAGAGAGAGCTGAGTGACTTGTAATGTGAGCTTGAGTGAGCTTGAAAGACTTGTAATATTGGCCTTGTGCCCATTGTAATCTTTGTATCAATATCAATAAAGAGCTTTCTGTTGAATAACTTGTGTTTGTTCTAAATTTCTGCTGCATGTTCAATGTCTCTGCATGGAACTTCTGTGCGACGACCCCGTCGCAGCCACTGAAATCGACCATTATGGAACCCGCCTTGCACGAGCGCAATCTAGGCTCGTACGGCATCACGCCTTAGCGAGGACGATCGCTCCTACGGGAGCGGGGCGTGACATAATGGTATCAGAGCACGGCTTTACGTCCTTGGACTACCGATTGAATTCTTTAACTCCGTTGTTTCCGCATACTCTGAAGTATTGCTTCCGTAAGTCGATATCGTTGGTGCGCTCTCTCTCAATTGTCCCACGGGTTGTCCATACAATAAGTCTAATATTTTCAAAAGCTCGTACAGGTGTTCAATCGAACGTATCGACAAGCGATGGCCTTTGGGCCGAACGGTGCCGACCTTGAGTTGATAGAAAACACATGCAAAAGTTAGCAAGTCGCGTGCGTGCCTAATGAGTCCTACGTCAACATGAGCGAATGAGCGTGCAAAGTCAGAGTATAGTCCATATGGGATGGTTATGCACACGGCCTTTTGGCTAAGCTGTGCCGATTATCGCGCACCTCGACCTTTTGGTGCAAACGAGTCGCGAGCAATATTAAGTATTGCTCGATCGGGAACGGGGATACACTTAGAGTGTATATCGATAGAAGTGCTATTGGACTAACGCTTAGGCGTATACGGTAGATTATTTTGGATTTTGAGGAAAAGTGCGAACGACTTAGTGCATCGATGCGACGTGAACGATTACGCTAGGGATTCGTCAAACGAATCCGAAACATGTCTTAGCGAATAACGCAAACGTGATTGTGGGCTAGATTGGATGACTCGAATCCCGAGTGATGTATGGTCCGTCTTGGAAATCATTCGAGCGAAAGATTGAGGATTGTACGAGTATGAAACGCAAAAAACGATTGAGTAAGTAAAATCGAATCGAGAAAATTGATACGGATCGTATACGAAAAGTTAACACGATGGGTAGGTAGCCTGTACGAAATATTCGATTTTAAAGTTACGCGAATGACTCTGAGGATTGGAATGGATATCGTTCGATGATTGAGTTAGCAAGGAATATTACGAATTGAGGAAATACGTTGGTCGATGACTTAAGATAGACGAATGAACGATACGTGAATTTGGGTTTGTCGAAATTGATGTTGTGAACGATTCGAGGGGTAATGATCAAAATTGAATTTGAATGTCGAGAAGATTATCCAGTCGGACGATAGCATCATTCACACGACTCAGAATTCGTTGCAAATGAAGATCGTCAGGTTGCGTATATCGTCGATGATATTGAGGCGTATCAAAGACGATATGCGATAACTCGGGGGTAATCTGACACGGTGAATGACGATCGCGCAAGTGTTATCGTTCCAAATAGATGCAATACTTAGGACTTTGGTTGAGACGAATATTGGATGAAAGTGATCGTATCTTAATGATTACGCGGATAACCATAGCGTCGACATTCTTGTCTTGTGCGAGCGCGACTCCAGCCTCGCACATGCGTTGCGTTGGATTTGGGGCGATCGTTCCGCGTGGGCACTGACATGGTGATTCATGTCGCAGGAATGATCGAACTCAAAAAATCAGGACGTGGCAACTTTGATTGTCTCGACTTGTTAGCTTGATGCGAAGGAGAATTCGAGAATGTTAGGACTTGCAATGGGTGATTGAATGAAACTTGAGGATTGAGTAGGTCCAATCCCTGCAGCGAGAATGAACTAGTCTAGACACAAACAAGAGTTACATCCCGATGAGAATGATTATCTCGCGGGAGCGTGCATGGTCATTCGTGCCCACCGTAGATAATCGGACTCGTGTGAGATCGGAGCGTGGCATACTGTTAAGTCAGACGACCTTGTGATCGATTGCGTGAATTGGAATAGATGATTTCAGAAACATAAAATATGAATTACGGTTTTGAGATGAATTGTGTCATAGCGTGCTTGATTTGAGAATGAATGATAGGCGAATTAATGTCGAACGTGTTCGAAGAGATAAACTATGCGAAACGGCTTGATGAACAAAACGATATTGATATGACGTGAAATTGGTCGAAACGTGAGTTATCGTAGGATGGCTTTACCGAACGACTCGTACCCCGTACGACGAATATTGGGATGTGTAGGGAATCGATGCTCGATGTTTAAAAATTGGAGTGATGCGAGCTTGGGTAGAAAACCCCGTACCATCGATTTGGTTCGACCTTAGGATGGGGTCTGTGTTGATATCGTTGTTTGGGAACTATGATTCCAGTGCTGACGAAAGACATACCCTAGCGGTTCGAAAGACGTCAGAGTGCGAAACGATAGGAAATAGTGGAGGCACCACTCATGAAGCTCGGTTGATATGCACGTATATCAGGGATGCCCGAATATGTGCACGATCCGACTCAAGTAGTGATGGCAGATTCTCTATCACGAGGCTTGGTTGAAATGCATGTATTTTGGGGACTCCTAGAATATGTGAACGATCCAACTAAGTGATACGTTGAATCAAGTGAGAGTTGAGGAACGGAAAAGTGTCGAGGATTTTGAAATTATAAGTTTTGAAGAAAGGATTGAGGGTAGCACGAGCGTGGCCCGGATTTGAGTAAGGCATAGGAGAATTGTGTGCGAGAGTTCTTGAATGTTGAGTAAAGTGATAAGTCGATAAGTGTACTCAGTTAGTTTCGAGGACGAAACTTTTTCTGAGTGGTGTATGATGTAGTGCCCCGTCCCGCTCAGTCAATCGGAGGAATCGAAATGCCGACGGCGTTCGGACTTAGCCTTGCAACGGCTACTCGGAGACATCGCTCGATCGAGGCGACCGCTCGCTCAGGTGGGGTAGTTTCGGTGAACTTGCCTCATCTTAGCCTTTACATAATAAATCGTGTGTTTTCAACTTACACAATAGGCTTGATAATAAAAGAGACAAATCCACATAGCTAAGGGAATAATCCCGACGGGTCGAAATGAGTTAGAACATAGAAAAAGGTCCAACGGTCGGCTTAGATTTGGTGCACGGCGTGCTTTGAAAATGACACTCGGTCCTTTGTCCCGTGGCTTGGGAGAAGGAAAGTTGGTCTTCGGTGCAAAAGCTAAGAGTAGCCTAAGTCATAGGCGTCGCCCGCATGAATGCTTCATAAAGCATGCACGCTTCCGTATCGCAAGGCTTGGCATAGCCTTTGCTCGTCCCTCGGGTTAAGTTGTAGGCTTGAGTGAGTTAGGCAAAGTTATGCCGGTCGACCTAGGTCATTCCAAGTGCTGTCCCGCTCATTCTGCAGTTGTCAAGTTAAGTAGTCCCACGATCTCAAGGCCCGTCGACTTGGGCAGGAGTGTTGCGTAGAACATGGTTGGCTTAAGGCCCAATGCACGGACTTAGTGTTTAAGGCACGAGCTACAGTTCGTTTCAAGTCGAGTTTAGAAAAAGGGCTATCAAATGGTCATTTCTAAGTTGAGGAAAAAGGATATGGCATCAAAGGAGAAGGCTCGCGACTGTGGGTCGTCGAGGGGTCTCAAGGAAAGAAAAAGGCTCGCGACCGTGGGTCGTCGAGGGATCTCAAGGATAGAAGTCTTGAACATGGTTTTGAAAAGAGAGGGTAACATTGAAAGAAGGATGACTGTGTGAGACGTTAGTTTGTGTCGAGTCTTGCATGGTCATGGACAACTTGTCGATAAGGGCAAAGTTTCCTCGAGCGGCAACCCTGGGCCATGGGACCGACTCGGCCTAGGAGAAAACAGGGTATAGTCGTGCGTAAGGTTTTGGCACGGGTTAAAGTGGGGGATTGCAACGGAGCTAGCTACTTGCGTTGAAAGGTCCCCGATTTAACCAAGCTATACGTCTCAGGATAGCTTGTGATGCTAGTGGCCAAGTTCATATAGATGTCGGCAAATAGCGGCTATCCGCGTATATGCCTTTGGATTGAGTTGAGTTGAAGGTGTGTACAGTTAGAACACAAAGTTTGGGCCTAAGATTGGGTTTCAACATAGGCGTCGTGCTTCAGCACGAGATGTGGCGTCGAGTCTCAAGTGTTGACATATGAGTTACAAAAGTTGGGTTTGAGTTGTTCAAGTTTAAGTCAGGAATCGCCGCAAGGCACGTCGGTCAAGTGACACTAAGTTCACAAGTCTCGATTTGGTCAGTTGGTGGTCAAAGTAGCAAGGGCCGCTAGGCGGCAAGGGCCGCGAGGCGACGATATGGTTAAGTCTCACTGAATTGCGAGGCACGGCCTCAGCAAGGGTTTGTAGCACGGTCACACGGGGAAATGGAGCTTCATCGCGTAGTTGTGTCTCTGATTTTAAGCTGTAAGGTAAACACGACTCGATAGGTTAACGTTGTTGGCATGAGAAGGGTCTTGAGGCAAGGTATGAGTTAACATTGTCGTTGCAAGCACGGGATGGTCTAGAGACACAAAAATAGGCAAGGCGTCGGTCATAAAACTGATCCTAAGGCAAGATTAGAAAGACAATCGATAAGAAGTGACTATGTTGCACAAAGTAAATCAAACGTGTTGGGCTTGTATGGGTGGGCGAGGAGCTCATTCCACCAGTACAGTAGAGTACTGACACCCACATAGTTTACATGTGCAGGCACAGGTAGAAGCTCGTGGCGCGGAGCTTGCTTGGATGCTTTGAGGCACGGAGTTCCTTGGCGATTCGAAGCGTGCGACCGCATGGAGTAAAGACTTATACGGGACATAATGTATGGACGTCGCCTTCCGAAGCTTCTGCTGGATCAAGACTTATATTTGAGAGATGAGAAAGAGCTGAGTGACTTGTAATGTGAGCTTGAGTGAGCTTGAGAGACTTGTAATATTGGCCTTGCGCCCATTGTAATCTTTGTATCAATATCCATAAAGAGCTTTCTGTTGAATAACTTGTATTTGTTCTAAATTTTTGCTGCATGTTCAATGTCTCTGCATGAGACTTCTATGCGACGACCCTGTCACAGCCGCTGAAATCGGCCGTTATGGAACCCGCCTTGCACAAGCGCAATCTAGGCTCGTGCGGCATCACGCCTTAGCGAGGACGATCGCTCCTACGGAAGCGGGGCGTGATACTGTGAACTGTGAGCCTCTGTCATGATCTCTTGTCTGATATCTCCACTGGGTACACAAAGACGCTTCCCATGTCGAAGTGTACCATCTTCATGGATACATAACTCTGGTCTTTGTCCTGCCTCACACTCTGCTCTGAGTCGCTGAAGCTTGGAATCTGCTGACTGCGCCATTCGAATCCTCTCGACTATAGTGGACTGAACTTGCATGCTGGCCATCAATGCCACACTGGAAGGAAGGACAACTTCTATACCCATTTTCTGAAGATCGGCTAACAGCTCTAGTTGCGCTGTTAGAAAATAAACTCCGGCTCTCCTGCGTAATGCATCTGCAACAACGTTGGCCTTCCCAGGATGATACTGCAAGTTAACATCATAATCCACAAGTAGCTCCAGCCACCTCCTCTGACGCATGTTAAGATCCTTCTGGATGAAAATATACTTTTAGGCTCTTGTGGTCGGTAAAAATCTCCACCCTATCTCCATATAGGTAGTGCCTCCACAACTTAAGTGCAAACACTACTGCTGCCAGCTCTAAGTCATGGGTTGGGTAATTCCTCTCATGATCACGAAGTTGTCGTGACGCATAAGCTATTACCTTTCCATTCTGCATCAGAACACATCCCAAACCTCTGCCTGAAGCATCATAATACACTGAGAATCTCCCGGTTCCATCTGGAAGCGTGAGAATAGGAGCCGTCATCAAACCTCGCTTCAACTTTTCAAAAGAATCCTGGTACTCTACTGTCCAAGCAAACTGCACATCCTTGCGGATTAACTGGGTTAATGGCGCTGAAATTCGAGCAAAGTCTGAAATAAATCGCCGGTAGTAGCCGGCCAAGCCAAGAAAACTGTGAATTTCTGCCACTATGCTAGGCACTGGCCACGACTCAATAGCCATGATCTTCTGGGGATCCACTTTTACTCCTCCTCTGGTGATGATATGACCCAAGTACGAAATACGATCGAGTCAGAACTCGTATTTACTAAACTTGGCATACAACTGGTGCTCTCTGATAATATGGAGGACAACTCGGAGATGCTGCTCATGCTCCGCTTTACTCTTGTTATAGACCAGGATGTCATCTAGGAACACAATCACGAACTGATCCAAATAAGACATGAAGATGCGATTCATAAGGTCCATGAATACAGCTGGCGCATTAGTTGCTCCAAATGGTATCACAAGGAACTCCCAATGCCCATACCTAGATCTGAAAGCTGTCTTCGGGATGTCCTGCTCTCTGACTCTGATCTGATGGTATCCTGACCACAAGTCGATCTTCGAGAATACTGCTGCCCCTTTGAGTTGATCAAACAAGTCATCTATCCTCGGAAGAGGGTATCTGTTCTTGATTGTCATTGAGTTCAAGGTACGATAATCTATACATATTCTGGACGTACCATCATTCTTTTTCACAAGAAGTATCAGGGCTCCCCAAGGCGATCTACTAGCACGAATGAATCCCTTGGTTCTCAGTTCTTCAATCATCTTGTACAATATCTCTAGCTCTGACGGTGCCATCCTGTAGACTCTCTCTGACACTGGGGCTGTCCCGGGAATCAAGTCGATGCTAAACTCGATCTCTCGCTCTGGCGGCATCCCTGGAAGCTCTTCTGGGAAAACATCCAGAAATTCTTCCACTATTCGGGGTAACTGCATTGCTGCTACTGCCATCCGCAACACTGGAGGAGAAGGTTCAACTTCGCCGCGGAAGAAGGAAAACTCCGTCTCGCCTGGAAAGCTAAAAAAACCCTGCCAATGTGGCAGTCTATCCTAGCATACTGGTCCCTCAACCAATCCATCCCTAAGACCATATCATAATCGGCTATTGGGAACTCTATCAATCTAGCGGGGAACTCTCTACCGCTAACTACGATCCAACACGAGGAAAACACTCTATCTACTCCCATAAGTCCGTTACCAATAAGTATATTGAGCCTTACTGATAATGACTCGGGCTTCAGTCCTATCCGTATCGCGAATCATGCAGACATAAATGAATGCGAGACACCAGAATCAAATAATACTGAAGCTGGAAGGATGTTGACGAGAATAGTACCTGCCACTACCTCACCTGGTGCTATTCCTTCTTCTTCCATGGTCAAAACCAGCACTTGACCATGCCCTCAGGGTGCGGGTCCCCTCTGCTGAAAATTCCTCTGCCTGCTCTGGATCAGGGCTTGGGCTTGGGCATACTGCTGCGGTCTCTGCTGCTGTAATGCCTGGGCCTGTGTCGACAATGGCCTCGGGAACGGGTACTGCAGCTGCTGTTGCTGTTGGACTGGTGCTGGTCCTCTAACTGAAGGACTAGAGAAGGCCGATGAACTCCCCCTGTTTGGGCAGTTCATCCTGTGGTCCGGGGCACCACAAACCAAGCACAAACTCTGTGCTCTGCGACACTCTGATACCATATGCCCTGGCTTCCTGCAGTGTGAACATCCCACTGCGAAAGACTGCTTTTGCTTCTGCTGCTGAGGGTGCATCGGGGTAGAATGCTGAACCGACGTCACTGAGGCCGCCCGCCTCGGAACTCCAATAGTTAAATCCCTGGCTGCCAGGGCTGGTGCTGAAGACTGATTCATTTGGCTGTGGGATCGCTTTCGACCTCCGGTCCTATCCACGATCCTCTGGGAGGTATATTCATGCCTCCGGACCGCCCTCAGTACTGCATTAAAGGTCTGATGCTCAAACTGCTCAACTGCTAACAAAATCTCCAGGTGGAGCCCCTGCTGGAATCGCTGGGCTCTATCAAACTCGGTTGCTACCAAGGTGGGAGCAAACCGACTAAGCCTGAAAAACTTGATCGTATATCCGTCGACCGTCCTGTCCATCTGCTTCAGATTGGTGAACCTCGTCTGTAGATCGTACCGAGCTACAGCATCAAAATACTTGGTCTGGAATCTCTTCCTGAATACTGCCCAGGTAATAGGGGCCACTAATCCAACGGCCTGCACCGTCCACCAGCTGCGGGCGAGATCCAATAGCTGTAGGTGCACCACGACCACCTTCTCGTTCTCTGGAGTCCTGGCTGTTTCTAGAATTACCTCTGTGTCCTGAAGCCATGCATCTGCAGCGGCCACATCTTCACTGCCATCGAAAAAGGGAGGGTTCAAGCGCTTGAAGCTGTTGGTCGCGCTGTTACTCTGATGACCCCTCAAGTCAAAGCATCTGCCACCGTCTGGTGCAAGGCATCTCTGCAACAATCCTGGAAAGCTAATAGGGACCTGATGAGACCCACCAAAGTGCCATCATCAGGCTCTGCAGGCTGGACGGGCTGAATTGGTGGTTCTCCTCCGGTAGGCACGACTCTGGAGGCTACTCCTAAATGCTGGGCTTGATCTCCAGGTTGTGGCTGGTCCATGGAAGGTTCTCCGTCTTGCTGATCGACAGGTCCAGGAATGATGCCGCTGAAGAAGACGACATAGAAAACAATAAGGAAGGACCAGGACAGATCAACGATACAAGCATGTGATCAGGTTAAGATTTTCAGGGATCAAGTGGATACGAGCAGAGATCAAGGGAGAGTACTGATTGAGACATCTATTCGGTAAACCCTCACATATCTTGATTTATAAGACCTGTTTGGGCCACCACTTAAACCATGTCACACACCAGAACCAGAATACTGGAGAGCGGGGACAGACATAGCCAGCTACGTATATTGAAGTACAACCCACCTTGCTATACGGTCACAGCTGTCTAGATATGTCACCCCCATTTCCTATATTTCGTATTTGTACTCGTAATTTGATTTTGGCACGTATTTTATTTTCTTGACTTGCAGATTTTGGTTTCTTGTAAATGGATTTGGACCATGGCTTGGTTTTATTTTGTGGAGTTGGTTTAGTTGGTTTGGTTCATATGAGTGGAACACTTTAACCTACACTCTACCCTCAACACAATACAACCACCCTCATTATATCTCCACCAAACTTTCTCTCTCCTCTTTACTCTCCATTAATTTTCTTCTTCTTCTTCTTCCTTCTTCCACACAACTCCCCAACCCATAGGCAAGTGCACCTTGTCATCAAATAAGCACCACTTTTTATTTGTCCATTAACTAGATTAGGCCATGGTGAACAACTTTAGAACTTGACATTTTGTGATTTGGAGCTTCCATTTTTCTAGATCTAGGTTTTAACCATTTCCGAAAATCCTTGGTTTTGATCTATTAAACTTTGATTTTTGCTTGTTTTGATGCTTCCATGTGGAAGAGAATTCGATTTTACTCAAGTTAGAACTTTGAAAATCTAGATTTGGTTTTGATTTGGTCAAGTTATGAAGAATTGAAGTTTTGAAGTTCTTGGAGTTCTTCTCGGGTTGGAGAAGCAGCCCTCTCGGCCTGCGCTCTTTAGCGCAAGGCCGATTGCGCAGCTCACCCTTTGGTGAACTGCGCACCTTCCTTCTCGGCCAGCACCTTTTATTGCGCATAGCCGATTGCGCCCGGCCTCTTGGGCTGGACCGCACACCTCCCTTGGCGCACTCACCCCTGCGCAGTTGGCCCTGCGCAACCTGACTCCTGCGCAGTCCACCCTCTGTGCAGCTCACCCTGCGCCATCCCCTCCTGCGCAGTCTAACCCCTGCGCAATTTGATCCCGCGTAACCCATCTGCTGCGCCATCCATCTCTGGCGCAGTTGGTACCCTGCGCAGCTCACCCTGCGCAATTGGCCCCTGGCGCACTTGACTCTTGCGCAATCCAACCCCATGACCCCTTGCACAATATGTCCAATCATGGAGACTTGGTTTTATTCTTCTTTTAGCTTGGCTCTTCTATAGCCCTATATATATTGATATTTTATTAGATGTTTTACGTCCATTTTATATCCTTACGCCTTTTGTTATGAACTTGATTTTACTTAATATGTTTGGAATGACTATTGTACATGGCATGTCATGACAAGGAACTAGCATAACACAACAGTGACCCGTAGTGGTGCACTCCTGACATGACCAACCTGACTTGATAGTGGCCCGTAGTGGCGCACTCCTGACAGTACCCTGACATGAATTATCTTGATAACTTGATAGTGGCCCGTGGCGGCGCACTCCTGACTTGACTTGACTTGTAACTTGTAACTTGACTCGTATAATCAACTTGACATCGTGGGTGTTCCTGCTTGCTTGTTTGTACAATCCACTTGTCTTGTCTTGCATCATGTCTAGGACGTGACTTCCTGGGTACCACGGCCAGGGACTCGCGCTAAATTGGATTAGGCTAACGATTAGATCAAACTAGAACATGGAGAATTCCCAGTCACAGGCAATCTCGTTATCTGGGCGCTTTAATGGACTTGTAGCTTACCGACGAGTAGAGCACATTTCCAGCACACTGTCATGTGTTGCACCCTCTAAGTCACCTAAGGGTATATTTGTCTCCCGGGCAATGTACCCACCTATAACTCTCAACCCGCGAAAGGATAACTGGATAGTCTGCAGGGCCTGGGACTGGAAATTCTCACTTGCATCTTGTTAGTAATTAGGTTTGTGATAACCCTAATTAGTTAAAGTAGTAAGCCGTAGTACTTGCCTGGCCGATTGTGAATGAATGGTGTCCAGCTCTGTCTAAGTCTTGTCTAGCCCCTGCACCTGGAACTCTTGATCTTGATTGCTTTACTTATTTCTAACGATAAATGGGTAGAGACAGTGAGCTATTCAGGCGAAGGGGTACAATCCCGGTCCTTGTTTGGTTTAAGGATTGTAACCTGGCTCCCGGAATGGTTCCACGTCCCTAGTCGTTTATCGCCCTGTGTACTTTACTACTTGTACTTTTTTTTTATTCTTTATGTTCCAATATGCTGGCTTTTGTTCTTATTTGTGGCCTCCTTTGTGGCACTTGCTCTTTCTGGGGTTTGACCCAGCTGGTTTTGTGTGGCCAGATTTCGGAGCAGCTCCCGAGGATCTACCAAGCTTCCAGCCCAATGGTGACAACTAGACGGAACCCGGGCCAAGAGTGGGTTTTCCTTTTGTTTCACCTACTTATATGTAAATTTATTCTTTTGAGGCGTTTAGCCGACGAGCACCTGTTAGCTCGATGCACATTTACTTACTGTCTGCCTACGGGCTGTAAACATGATTAACAAATCCTAGGGTTGATCATGTATGACTGAACTCTTGCTAGTCCTATCATTTTGTACGACTAGCTTCATGATCATCCAATATGTAATATTTGGGACGCCTTATATATATATATATTTGATGCTCTAACATCTTGTAAATCTGTTAATTGCTTGAGATTGAGACAATAGGCTTGACCTTAAGAGACTGCTGGCTTGTAGTAAACCATCATATCTAGACAGCCGTGACCGTATAGTTGAGATGTATTCTATTTCAATATACGTAGCTGGCTATGTCTGCCCCCGCTCTCCAGTATTCTGGTTCTGGGGCATGACAAGATATATGAGGGTTTAACTATAAGCCATCAGTCTCCTATGGTCAAGAATAAGCCTATTATCTCAATCACATGCAAGTAAGTAAATGTTACAAGATGTAAGACCACCAAATATACAATAGTAAGGCGTCCCAAACATTATATATTTAGCTGATCATGAAGCTAGTCGCTACAAAATGTCAGAACTAGCAAGAGTTTTAGTCATACATGATCAACCCTGGGATCTGTCAATCATGTTACAGCTCGTAGGCAGACAGTAAAGAGCTAACGAGTGCTCGTCGGCTAAATGCCTCAAAAGAATAATTTTACAATAAAGTGGGAGAACAAAAAGAAACCCACTCGTTGCCAGGGTTACGCCTGGTGGTCACCATCTGGCTGGAAGGTCGGTATATCCTCTGGTGCTGCTCCGGTATCTGGCCACACAAAACCAGCTGGGTCAGACCCCAGAAAGAGCAAGTGCCACAAAGAAGGCTTGACTTAGGAACTAAAACCAGCATATCACAATAGAATATAAAGATAATAAATAAAAAACTGATAATAATAGAGATAACAACAATAAACTGAGTACGAGGAAACCATTCAAGTAGCCAGGTCATAATCCTTAAACCAAACAAGGACCGGGGTTGTAACCCTTCACCTGAATAGAAACCCATCTTAAATACTATTGGTACAGTATAGACAATAAACGAAGAGAGGACACAAAAATGCTCCGGGAGTCAGGTTACAATCCTTAAACCAAACAAGGACCGGGGTTGTAATCCTTCGCCTGAACAGAACTGGACCCCTGATCTTTATTGCTAAGGCCAGTATAAATAATCATGGTATTAAGGTAAGATAAAACATGACGAACATGGCATGGGGTTGCAATAAGACAATAAACGAATAAAGGACACAGAACTGCTCCGGGAGCCAGGTTACAACACTTAAACCAAACAAGGACCGGGGTTGTAACCCTTCGCCTGAACAGAACTGGACCCCCGATCGTTATTGTTAAGGCAAGCATCAATAATCATATCATGTCACAATCTTGCACAGGATCAGGATAAGACTAAGCTGGAATAAACTCCATCCAATCAATCACAACCAATCAAGAGTACGACTTAATATTTTAACTAACTAGGGTTATCACAGGCCTAGTTACTAACAAGATGCAATGAGATTATCCCAACAGGCACAAGCCCTGCAGACCATCCGGTTATCCAGGTCGAATGTCCGTTTATGAAGAATGCAACACGTGACTGTGTGCTGGAAATGTGCCCTATTCGTCGGTAGGCTACAAGTCCACTTAATGCGCCCAGATAACGGGATTTTCTGTAGCTAGAAATCTCTTCATGTCTACTGAATTATTCTAGTTTATTAGCCTTAGTCAATTACTGTAGGTATTCCTGACCGTGGTACTCAGAAATCCCTATCCTAGACATGATGTAAGACAGTACTGGTTTATTTTTACAAATGCAATCGTCCACGGTGTCCAGGTCATACATACTTGTCATGACATGCTAACTGTCGCAACAGCATATCAAGGTTATCATGTAGGTTACTTATCAAGAGTGCGCTACGACGGGCCACTATCATGTTCTATCCCTACATTATCCTGTCGTGTTCCAAAATATAATCCTGCCATGAGGGTTGCCGCAAAAGACTGGCCTCGGTTGTCGCATAAAGCTGGCGGCAAGAGAGTTGCCGCATAAAGCTGGCTACATGAGTTGCCGCAAAAGCTGGCCGCATGAGTTGCCGCAAAAAGCTGGCCGCATGAGTTGCCGTATAAAGCTGGCCGCATGAGTTGCCGCAAAAAGCTGGCCGCATGAGTTGCCATAAAAAGTTGGCCGCATGAGTTGCCGTATAAAGTTGGCCGCATGAGTTGCCGCAAAAAGCTGGCCGTATGAGTTGTCGTAAAAAACTGGCCTCATGAGTTGCCGTATAAAGCTGGCCGCATGAGTTTCCATAAAAAGCTGGCCGCATAAGTTGCCGTATAAAGCTGGCCGCATGAGTTGCCGCAAAAAGCTGGCCGCATGAGTTGCCGCAAAAGCTGGCCGCATGAGTTGCCGCATAAAGCTGGCCGCATGAGTTGCCTCAAAAAGCTGGCCACATTAGTTGTCGCAAAAAGCTGGCCGCATGAATTGCCGTATAAAGCTGTTCTCCTTCTCCAAAGATCCGAGAAGGAGAACCATGGAAACCATGGATTCAAGGCTCCATTTATCCTTCATTTAAAGTCAAAATCAGGACTTCCGTAGGTCAAATTGGGGTAGAACGAAATTCTCTACAACATGGAACCATCAAAACTTGAAAATAACAATGTTAAGTAGATCAAAATCCAAGAAATCCGAAAATACTATAAACTTAGATCTACACAAATTGAGCCATAGAAATTAGAAGTGCTAAGTACTAAAGTGTGTTAGAATTTCGAGAGGAAGAGAATGGAACAATAAAAACGAAGTTCCTCTATGAAGCAAGCTACACTTGCCTAAGCTCTCTCTCTCTCTCTCTCTCTCCTGGGGGTTGAAGAAGTAATGGTGGAGAAGAAGAAGTAAATGAAGAGAGAGAATGAGAGAATGGATTAATAAAAGATGGTGGTGGTGGTAGATAAGGGTTCACCCCTTGGTTCATGATGAACCAAGACAACCCAAGCCTAGCCGAACCAACCCAAAATAGACCAAGCCATGTAATGCCAAGATAAGCCAAGCAAGAAATCATGCAATACAAGATAAAATACGTACACGTATTTCAAAATACGTAATACGAACTATATGCATTACACCTACTGCCCCTACGGTGCAGCTCACACAGGAGCAATATGAGTACATGCTATCTCAGATGCGTAGCAGGGGACCTCAGTAATTTTATTGATTTTTTTATGAGGTGTATGTATTGGCCCTATGGGCAAATTTTTTTATTGGTACACTTTTGTTTATACACTTGGTGGGAGACTTTTTATCATCTCCCATTTTTATTTGACTCTATTGGATGTTTGTGATGATGTGTGTCTGTGAAGTGTAGTATGCAGGATTTGAATATATTTATGTTTGTAACGTGGGATGTGTGATGTGATGATGTTTGTTATGAGTTGTATGTATTGGCCCTATGATGTGTTTGTGATGATGTTTGTGATGATATAAAGTGCAGTGTAAAGTGTAAAGTACAGTGTGCAGGATTTGAATATAAAGTATAGTATACAGTGTGCAAGATTTGAATATAAAGTGCAGTGTGCAGGATTAGTGTTTAAACTATATATAAAGTGCAGAATTTTTGTTTAAACTGTATATAAAGTGCAGTGTACAGGATTTGAAAACTGTATTTTATTTTATTTTTAATTTTCCAGCATATTAGCGACGGATTGCGACGTTTGGCGACAGATTTGCGACGCGGAAGTACATCGCAAATATGTATCTGGATGTTACTAACTGCGACGGGCCGTCACTAAACGTCGTCCAACATGCTGACATGGCAAACCTTGCCATGTCACCACATGCGACGAATAGACTTCTATATACGTCGCTAAATTGGCGACGTAATATAAATGTCGCTGGACGTCGCTAAGTTTACGACGTTTTAGCGTCGTAGATTATTCGTCGCAACAGCGACGATTGGCGACGAACTTTTGATCTGCGACTAGCTTTTCGGCGACCTGGTTATTCCTTCGCTAATTAGTACTATATGGATCTTTTTATACGATGTTATTCCCCTCGGGAGCATCGGATACATCATGTCATGTGCGTTTCACTTTTATCATATATTTCTGTGCTTTCACCATTCATGCGCACTCTCGTAATTCATGTACTCTCATGTTTACGGAGGCCCCATGTTTATATTCATGTGCACCCATTTATGGGCCCCCATGTGAAATCATGTACAATAACATAACTTGAACGGATCCTTGTGTATTGATTGGAGATGGGGGAGTAGAAATAGTCATGTGGACATTTACAAAGTAGTGTATCTATGTACAACCTCTCATGTTTATTATCAAGCCGTTCACATGTCTATCTTATACTCTAAATCACTAGTTCACTATAGCTCTTTACTTATAGTAGATATTTCTTTACAATCTTCCCTTTTACTTCATGTATACTCTTCAACATTTCATATATCTTACTCTATTACCTGTATTATATTTCTGTTATGATATGAACTGCATGAGATGTACTATGCTCGCTCCCATCCTGACTGGACCTATTGAAATATTACAGATGACCTTGAGGAGCTATGTCCCACTTACTATAGAGCAGGCCTAGATGACACATGTGAGCTGGACTCTCAGGAGGATCCAGCACTTGCAGAGGATATTACCCCAGTAGTCTAGGCTAGTTAGCTAGACCAGTATCTTATTTATCATTGTCTTGATTGGATACACTTGTGCTTATTTGGGGATTTATTATTCTGGATATTGTGGAGTTGTTTATCTTAGATATTTAGTTCTCTCTCTTATCTTGTATTTCCTCTGTGGATTCTGTTGATTATCTATCTATCTTATCATACTTTCTTTCTTAGTTGTGATTGAGTTGTACTTTATATTATTTCTCCATTGGGAGAGTATAACTGTACATATACCTTATAACTGTTAGATGTATGTGACTTAGGATAGCGTTCTACCGCCGATACTGCGGCGTAGGCTAGACGTAACCACTTTTCGTGCCCCTACACTGGGTACGGGTTGTGACACGTTTTTAGTGGTAGCCCATGCAGGTCCAATTTAGAATTGCAGTGGTATTCGAACTAGAGTATCTCTGCAGCCTGCAGTAGGATTAGGATATTTTTGAAGGTACTCAATCACATTAGGAAAAACTCTTAATCAGATTCCTTTTATCTAAATTTGCTGCTTATTATCTTCCCTTGAATATAAACTGTCCTCCTTTGCTATTTTGACTCATTCTCAGAAATTATTTTCTTGTTTGATCTGTCTCCAGGATGGTTGAGACTAGATCATATCGTCCAGGTCAGGGGGACACAGATGAGAGGTCTGCCATATCTCATCCTCAGCAGCCAGCCTCCGATGCCGTAGCCCCAATTATGCCAGCTGGGGTGGGTGTTTGAACTGCATTCGGAGGAGCCCCTCCACTAGTTCGCATACCGAGCCCGGTGATTCCAGAGATGCTCCAGCAGTAGCAGCTACCTTTGGGGACCGTTGATACAGTCTATTTGTTCACTTTCTTCCAGCAGTTCATGGAGGCCCAGCAGGCCCACAAGTAGCGTCAGACGGCAGAGTTCAGTCGGGGCATCGATCTGGCCCTGACGACAGTTGAGAGGGCAGCAGCTCAGCCTACAAAAGTTCAGCAGCCACATCAGCCGAGGGAGAAGGGCATCCAGGACTTCCAGAAGATGCACCCAAGGGACTTCAGGGGTACATAGGGTATTTTGTACGCTGATGAGTGGATTGAGCATATGGAGGAGATTTTCAGGCTGGCAGAGATTCCAGCGAGGCTACAGATCGAGGCGACGGCCAGTATGATACAGGATTTGGCCCGCACATGACACCAGACCGACCCGAGGGTTGGTACGGTTGGGTAGACTTGGGCAGCCTTTAAGAAGCTGTTCAAGGAGAAGTTTTTTCCCGACACAGCGCTCGGTGCCCTCGAGACTCAGTTCGAGGCCTTAGTACAGGACAGTCAGACTGTAGAGGAGTATGCTGGGGAGTTCTGCCGTCTGGGCAGGTTTGTCGAGGGGTTATCTGAGGCGACGATGGCCCGGAGGTTCAGGAAGGGACTAGTCAAGGAGGTGAAGTCCTATACCAAGAGTGCCCGCAGTGCCACTTTTGAGGAGATCTTGGTGGGTGCCTTAGCAGCAAAGGATGATCTTGAGCTGAGGCTCAAGAGGTGACGAGACACCTAGGGAGCCAGTAGGTGCGAAGGATCGGCCAAGAGGCCGCGCTTTCAGCAGCAGCACAAGCAGAGACAGTTCAGCCGTAACAGTTCCAGCAGCCGAGACTTCAGCCAGCTTAGCATCAGCAGCAGAGGCAGCAGCAGCAGGCCCCGAGGCAGCAGTCTACTAGTTGTACCTTCTGCAGGAAGCCAGGGCATGGATGGACTGAGTGCAGGAAGAGGCTGGGAAAGTGTCTTCTCTGCGGATCGTCAGAGCATCAGCTGAGGGACTGTTCTCTCTTCGCAGGCAGAACAGTTTTGTGTCTGTATCATTTGCTATTAGACACTGCCTAGTATCTAAACCATTGCCTAGGACCTGCAAGATCACGACCGGGGGTGGTATTATCCTCGTGAGTGATATTTGAAGAGGACGGAGTGTTATTTTGGGAGGCCGAGAGTTGGAGGTGAGTCTGCTCGTAATGCCACTACCGAACTACGATATCGTATTAGGTATGGATTGGTTGAGCAGACATCACACCGGCATAGATTGTTGTAGCGGTAGAGTTCTGTTCGGAGTGCCAGGAGAGCCAGAGTTCGAGTTCACCCGATGACAGGCGGAGCTGAGCGGCAGACCTTTCTACGGAGTTTCAGTCGAGGAGCAGGTGGTTCCATATCCCTTAATTGCAGAGTTCATAGACGTCTTTCCGGAGGAGTTGCCAGGGCTTCCATCGGACAGGGATGTTGAGTTCTCGATAGACTTGGTTTCCAGCACGGAGCCAATTTTTTAGCTTGTCTATCGAGTGAACAACAATGAGTTGGTAGAATTGAAGAAGCAGGTGGATGAGCTGCAGGACAAGGTCTTCATTCGATCGAGTTCTTCACCTTGGGGTGCTCCGGTACTCTTTGTACCCAAGAAGGATGGGTCGGTATGGATGTGTATCGACTACAGGACACTCAACAACCTCACGATCAAGAACAGATACCCACTGCCGTGGATTGATGATCTCTTTGATCAGTTGAGCGGAGCTCGAGTTTTCTCGAAGATTGATCTGAGGTCAAGTTATCATCAGGTAAAGGTGAAGAAGGAGGATATCCCGAAGACCGTATTCAGGATGCGGTATGGTCAGTTTGAGTTCTTGGTTATGCCGTTTGGGCTGACCAACGCCCCGGCGGTATTTATGAACTTGATGAACAAGGTGTTCCACCAGTACTTGGACAAGTTCGTGGTGGTGTTCATCGATGATATCCTGGTGTATTCGAAGACTGAGGAGGAGCATAAGGAGCACTTGAGAGTGGTTTTGGAGATACTCAGAAGGGAGGAGCTTTATGGCAAGCTCTCGAAGTATGAGTTATTTTTGGACAAAGTTGACTTCTTGGGTCATGTGGTGACTGGAGATGGGATCTCAGTAGACCCGAAGAAGATCACGGCAGTTGAGGCTTGGTCGGCACCGAGTTCAGTAGCAGAGATTAGAAGCTTCTTGGGACTGGCAGGCTATTACAGAAGGTTCGTACAGGATTTCTCCTGGATTGCAGAGCCGTTGACTAGGCTGACCCAGAAGGATACAGAGTTTGTTTGGTAAGAGGAGTGTCAAGTCGCTTTTGATGAGTTGAAGAAGCGGCTGACGACAGCTCCGATTCTGACATTGTCATCAGGATCAGGAGGGTTCACTATCTACAATGATGCCTCGGGGAAGGGTTTGGGTTGTGTCTTACAGCAGCATGGGAAGGTGATTGCCTATGCTTTCAGACAGTTACGTTCCCATGAGAAGAACTACCCTACCATTGACTTGGAGTTGGCAGCAGTGATTTTTGCTTTGAAGTTATGGAAACACTACTTATATGAAGAGAGGGTAAAGATCTTCACAGATCATAAGAGCTTGAAGTATGTGTTTACACAGAAGGTGCTCAACATGAGGCAGCACAGGTGGTTGGAGCTGATGAAGGACTTCGATATCTCACTACAGTATCATCCAGAAAAGGCCAACGTGGTTGCCGATGCCTTAAGTAGGTATCCGACAGCCATATGTTTGACTATGGATCGTCACTTGCTAGCAGATTTGGAGAGCCTGGGGATTGAGGTGATTGTGTCGGGAGTTCAGATGCAGATATGGGACCTTCAGATTCAGTCGGACTTGATGGAGAGGATCATGTCGATGCAGTTCGAGGATGTTGCTCTGCGGTGTATCCGAGAGTAGGTTCGAGCAGGGCTGTTGGATGATGAGTTTACTCTTGCATAGGATGGTGCTTTGAGGCACGGTTCCAGGCTGTGTGTGTCCAGTGGAGAGCGCAGGAAGCAGATCATGCAGGAGGCCCACCGATCTCATTACTCTATAAATCCTGGTGCCAACAAGATGTACAAGGATCTGAGGGAGCACGTCTGGTGGTATGGGATGAAGCGAAAGGTAGCTCACTTCGTAGCCAGATGTTTGGTCTGTCAGCAGGTCAAGGCAGAGAGGCAGAGGCCAAGAGGTTTGTTGTAGCCATTGCCCATTCCATAGTGGAAGTGGAAGCATATCATGATTGATTTTGTATCTGGATTACCGCGTACACAAGGAGGAAAAGACGCGATTTGGGTCATCGTAGACAGGTTGACCACATCGGCCCACTTTTTGCCATTTAAAGTAGGTACGTCTACTGAGAGGCTTGCAGAGATGTATATGTGACAGATTGCCAGGATTCATAGAGTTTCAGTCAGTATCATCTCGGATCGGGATAGTCGCTTTACTTCCCATTTCTGGCGGAGTCTGCAGACTAGTTTGGGCACTCAGCTCAAGTTTAGTACGCATACCACCCTCAGACGGACGGACAGTCAGAGTAGACTATTCAGACGCTCGAGGACATTCTACGGACGTGTATCTTGGATTTTGGAGGATCCTGGGAGGATCACCTGCACTTGGTGGTGTTTGCTTATAACAACAGTTTTCAGGCCAGCATTGAGATGTCACCTTTCGATGCGTTATACGGACGTTGGTGTCGTACACCCTTATCTTGGAATGATGTTGGAGATCGATCTTTATTACGACCTAAGACGGTTGTTGACGCAGCTGAGAAGGTGAAGCTCATCAGGGACAAACTTCGCGTGGCGCAGGACAGACATCGGCATTGGGCCGATAGCCACCGGAGGTCTTGGAGTTTGATGTACAAATTAGAGATATAATTAAAAGTAGGTTGTTTGTTTGTGTTTGTTTGATCATGTTTGATTATTTAGTAACGTGAGACCTTGTTTGTGTTTAGGTCGAAGATGGTTTTTCTGAGGATATCTCTGACTCATGGTACCATAAGTTTTGGTGGAGGTGGGAAGCTTAGCCCGCGCTTCATCGGACCTTTCGTAATCAGCGGGAGAGTCGATAACGTAGCTTACAGGCTAGACTTGCCACTTGTACTAGTGGGTGTCCACAACGTATTCTACGTATCACAGTTGAGATGGTATGTGGCAGATCCTAGCCATATACTTGACCATTCGGAGATTGAGGTGGGACCTACTCTCAGTTATCCAGAGCAGCCAGTGGAGATTCTGGATTGCCGAGAGAAGGTACTAAAAAACCAGGTGATACCCTTGGTTCGCATCGCATTGAGGCATCATTCTCCAGGAGAGTCTACCTGGGAGCGGGAGGATGAGATGCGCAAGCGATACCCATATCTTTTTGGAACTTGAGGTATGATTGTCTATCCTTCTCATCAGTTTAGTTTTGCCTTTTAATTTCGAGGATAAAATTCTTTTAAGGAGGGTAGATTTGTCACTACCACATTTTAGCTTGAGGGTATTTTGGTCATTTTGTAAATTTTGAATTTATTTTGAATTATTGAAGTGATGATTGTTATTTTTGACTTTTCTTAGTAGAGACTTTGGAGACTAATCAAGATGTTGACTCTAGCTATGGTGACTTGATTAGCATGGTGGGACCCTAGTCTAACTTAAGTCAACCCAAGTTAAGTCACTTAGAATCAAGTTTCAAATAGGAGGATTAATGATTAGGTTCATAGGCTTTTGACTCATAAATTGATTTCCATGACCATTGAGACTTGGCCCAAGCCTACTAGACTAAACTCTAACCCTAATTTCTTCCTTTAGTGGCCGACCACCTAGGGATTCCCAACCCTATATAATATCTTTTCCTTTGGTTCTTGCCTCTTTTGTATTGAATCAACTTATGGAGAAGGAAAGGTATTGCCATTCTTCCCCAATTCCTAACTTTTCCATTTTAATTCCTTTTGACTCTAGTTTCTTGCATTAGAGTCTAATACTACTCTATTTTTTTATTATGGAGAGAAATATCAGCTTTTGAACAATTTGGAGATTTGGGCTAGCAAGGAGGATCACTATATTTTGGGGCTTTTCTTGCCAGTTGACACCCTATAGATAAACCCTCTAAATTGTGTTTTTATTCTGATTTATTTGCATCCTAGCCTATATCTAGGTGTCTCCTAGCTGTGGTGTAAGTTTTGCGTTAAGTTGCATTAATTTTATGTTCGTATCGGACACGTATCAACACCTAGTCCTAGGTGTTTGTGGAAATGTCTCAAAGTATTTATTTTGATATTTTTGAAAAGTGTTTGAATGAAATTGTTGTTTTATATGTGCATGTAAATTTCTGCCATGACTGAGTCCTACTTTGGGCCGTGTCCGTGTCCAACAGGACACGAACTTACCACTGCACACATGCGGGCAGTGTCCTACTGCCCGACCCTTCGTCCTCTTCACACAGGACACGTGGACACGTAGGATTTTGGGGAAATGTTGGGGCAATCACTGACACTATGCTCCCAAAAATTGGGAGCATATGATGCCCGACACGGGGAGAAATCGTGTCCGCATTGGACACACACTGAGTGCACAATATCACAAAACGCGTACTGACACGCATTTCGTGTCCACTCTAGACATGACTTGGATACGTCGTGGTGTGTCGACTGTGTAGCCCTACACGTGGGCTACATGTGTATATGACCACGTGGCATGAGGTGTCGTGTGTCGTGTCCACGAACTCAGTGAACACGTGCACGAGAACTGTGCACTATTAGTGTAGACACGAGTGTAGAATGGTTTTAGACACATTGTGTCCAGTTCTTGGACACTGGAACACACCCACAACACACTCTCATATGACACATGTATTACCAACCATTAAAAGCAATTATTAAGTTGTTTTTGAATTCGAATTTGTAAATTTCCCTAATTTTTGATACTAGGCTGTCAATTGTTTTTCCTGAGATTGCAATGTATGTTCAGCTGTCTTTTGAATGATTAAATTGAATGTTGGTTCACAAATACATATCTGAGATTAACCTACATGTTCGGTTTTCATATTGGCATGGGATTTTGGTTTCGAATTTGCATTTGGACTATTGAACTGATAAACTGTTTAGGTATACACTGTCTTTTCCTGAGAATTGATGCACTGATTTGCAACACTGATTTTTGGTTGGTTAATTTGCAATGTGGGTACACCTATATACATCTGAGATTAACCTAAAATGCTAGGGTTCATGTTAGCATGATACTTGGGCTTTCGAATTTCATTGAATTGGTAAACTGTAATGTATACCCTATTTTCTGAGAATGGCAAACTTTTGGGTACATTGATGTTGTGTACAATGATGCTCTACACTCACTCACACCACTGATAGCTACACACATTACATTCAAGCCTGTGATTTACCACACTGTCAAGTACTCTAGAACCTGAGAACATAATATTCACACACACACACTCATACACTTTATGCAAAAATCTGAGAACAATATTGTCACTCATCCATCTACATCTCCTATACACACACTCATACACATTATGCAAAATCTGTCAACCTATCCATTGTTACACTGTACACACATCCATGCACTGACACTTACCATTACACAAACCTGAGAATATTGCATACACACACACACACAAGAACCACATTCATATACACACACTTACACACAAGCATTGCACTGTTAACTGAAACTGTCATGTATGCACATTGACACCTATGAACACACAGGACACACACACACACACATGTGTTTGTCACTCTATATCTCTATATGTATATATATATATAAATATAATCTTGTGTGATAATATGTAATATGTATATATATGTATATATCAATATATTGCCTATAATTTGAGTGTATATATATATGTGGAAATTAAAATATGTGTGCATGCCTATATTATTGTATATGGCATAGAGCCTATGTAATAAAGCCTATGTGTATATGGAATGTATACACATGAGTATTGTGTGATGTTAGCTTGTGTGACTTATGAATGATGTGTGCTTGCTAGAATAGACTGGTTAGGCTTAGTGAGACTTGTTTGGGTTAGGTTTGACCTAGTTGACCAAGTTTGACTAGAGTAGTTGACCAAAGGTTGACTTTAGCCTAGATTGGCCCAAACATCATGTAGAATGTATCGTAGCAGTTTATTTTACCAATTTGGATATTTTGTGAGTTATACTGTTCTGAATAGGAGCCAGACACCACTCCTCAGGCAGTATTTCATTCAGATACTCAGGATATCAGGAGAGTACATTCTTTGACCGTTTCATCTTGCTAGGACTATATTCTTGCTCTAGATTACTTTACTTGATGCTGTCACGATGGAAACACGGATTAGTACTATATGGATCTTTTCATACGTTGTTATCCCCCTCGGAAGCATCGGATAAACCATATCATGTGCATTTCACTTTCATCATGTATTCCTGTGCTTTCACCATTTATGTGCACTCTCTTGATTCATGTACTCTCATGTTCACGGAGGCCCCATGTTTATATTCATGTACACCCATTTATGGGCCCCAATGTGAAATCATGTACAATAACATAACTTGAACGGATCCTTGTGTATTGATTAGGAATGGGGAGTAGAAATAGTCATGTGGACATTTCCAAAGTAGTGTAGCCATGTTGTCACGATCCGCACCCTAGAGTAAGGGTACGAGAAGTGGGTACGTCCAGCCTATGCCGCAGTGTCGACGGTAGAACGCTGTCCTAGGTCAAACATCTAACAATATAAAGGTACCTGTACAATATATACACTCCGAATGAAGGTGACATAGCAAATATAGTCTCAATCACATCTAAGGTAGAGCATGATAAAAGATAGATAAAATATGAAATCCATAAAGAGATACCGCAGATAGAAGTCTAAGTGTCTAAGATACACAAACCCAGAAAATATCTCAAATCTCAAATACAGTAATCCATAAAGTAAATACAACTCAAGACAACTAAAATAACTATCTATACAACCTCTACTGTGTCTCCTCTAGGCTAGCAGGCAACCTCCAAGCTATCTGTAAAATTTATCAACAGGTCCAGTCAGAACAGGAGCGAGCACAATACATCTCACGCAGATCATAACAGGTTAGAAAATATAACGTGCAATAGAGTAAGATACATGAAATGCTGAAAGAAGATGTATATAAAAATAGAAGGATATGATAATAGAAAATATCTATATATGATAAGTAAGAACTGTAAGAAATATGTGATTTAGAGTGCAATATGGTTATGTAAACGGGTTAGGTTATACAATAAAATGGGACTCCTTTGTACGTGGGTGTACAATGGACATATACAATTTCTTATACAATAGGATTGATCACATAACCATTTCTACTCTCCCTTCCCAATCAATACACAAAGATCCAATTCAGTTACGTTACCTTATACAATGGCTTGTACAATGGCTTGTACAATAGAGCTCAATGTGATAATGAGAGTATAATATGCACAATGAGTGTACAATGATAAGGATATTCAATAAATACAATATGTTAGTAAAACACACATCACAATATGTATTTAGTGAACACAAAGGAGATAACATCGCAAAAGAAGATCCATATAGTACCAATCCGTATTACCAACGTGCCAACATCAAGTAAATTAATCTATGGCAAGAATAGATGTTCTAGCCAGTATGAAACGGTCAGAGAATGTACTCGCCTGATAACCTGAACAGCTGATAGGTATAGAGGTCCAAACTGAAGCCACAGAGTCCTATTTAGAGCAACACAGGTCAAGATGTATACGAGAGATGATAAATGAAATGTACAATACATCTGCATGCTGTCTAGGTCAAACTAGACTAAAGTCAACACTTGGTCAACTCTTGTCAACCACACTAGTCAAATTAGGTCAACTAGGTCAAGTCCTAGCCCAAACAAGTCTCACTAGGCCTAACCAAGCCTAGGCTAGCACTCACACAATCACAAGACAATGTGAACCACAATAATGCATTATATAAAATAGATAATATATATAAATACATACCTTCATACATACATGCATATCCACATTACATACATATTTATATATATAGGAATATGTTACATCATGCATATTTACATAGTTACATAGATATATACATTCATGCACATTTACATACATACTTTTATACATTGTATATGTTAACATTCATTACAATGCATTATATTTTACTTATACCTTTGATTGATTGATTCATTCATATATGACATTCATTCATGCATATTACATACTTACATGCATCTGTATATTATATACATTGTATATAACATGTAAAAATAGAAGGGGAAAAAAAGGAAAAACTGAAATAGAAAGGGAAGGGAAGGAAAATGTAAAGAAAAGGGAAAACAGTGGACTTATACATGCTTGCATCATATATTCTACATTACCATACATACTATCATTATATATTGTATTATATTATTTATATATTATGCATTCATATCTATCATTACATGTATACCTTGCATTCATATCTAGCATTCACTATATACTTTCATGCATACATTGTATATCATTCTTTCATTCATGTATTTATGCATTGCTTACATACATTATATTAATTGCATTCCTACATGCTTGCATTCAACCATATATATACATTAATGTAAATAGGATATATATCATATATATATCATTTCATTCATCTAACATATCATGTATTACATACTCTATATTCATTTAATACCCATACTACATAGGCTCATAGGTTACACAAAATGCATATATCGTATAGTCACTCTTCTACTTAAAACCAATACTGTACTAATTGGGCATTCACTAAATTCTAAGATTAAAGTATGTCGTAGCCCTTTGTGTTGCTTTCCGAAACTTTAAACGGATCGCATTTTCGTGTCCGGAAGCTCCCAGAATCGCAAAAATACCGAAATACGTTCGTCTTTCGTACAGCTGACACTCAAATAATTCTACAGAAAGTTACAGAATGAATTTGGCTTATTAAAATATATATATTTGGAAATCTAAATTCGATACGGTTCTTTTAAAAAAAACGGGAGATAAATCGGAGTTCTAAGCTAAAAGTTATGACATTTCTAGGTTGCTTTGGTTAATAAAAACGTGGATGAATATTATGACGAATTTGACAAAAGAACACATATAGGCCAAGATATTTGGAGACAAACATAGGTATCCAAATGAAACTCATTCTAACCATCCTAACTAAGATCAATCCACTCTCTAACCATTATAAAACTGAATTTAAATATCTATTTAAACTATTATCATACATACATACACATGGGGTGTCCTAATTTGGGATCTATCAAGTAGGACATGACACATATCTAAAATCCTCAAGAGAGCTCCAAATGGCCTCAAATTTGAATCTAAATGGGACACATGCACGAGGATGGATCCTACGGATTCAAAACTAATTTATATGCAAAGAAAATCGATTTAGAGGATGGGTTTTACCTATTGGGAGTGGAATTCCAATGAAATCCTTTAGGACACGGCTCCGATACGAAGATCCCTCAAAGTGGACACTCCTCCTTGCACTCCTCTTCCAATCCTTGGTAGCACCCTTCCCTTGGACAATAGGAATGATTGAGGGAAGGTTTGGTGAAGGAATGATTTGATTTGGAGATCAAATCAATGGGAAGGCTCTCTAAAATTGGGGAAGAACAAAAGGAAAATAAAAGAGGCAAGATTGTAATGAATGAAATGAATCATTCTCTCCTAAAGATGGCTGCCATAAAGTGTCCATTAGGGCTAATGGAAAATGTCCTAATTGCCCCTCTCTAGTCTCATATGGTTAAGTCTAGACTAGGTTCAAGTTTGGGGTCAAAATGATCTAGTTTTGAGTCTCTAACCTAACCATTCTAACATGATAAAAATTAGTTTAATTAACTAACTTAAATGTTGGGTCTTGTGAGCCATGCTTAACTTAATATTGGATCCCATCTAGAGTTTAAGCTACCCGGGTCACGATACAAGTCGGAACGAGACGAAACTCAAACCCGACTAAACAAATCCAATAAAAGTAATACTAAAAATATAAAATTTTTCCAAAATATTAAAATATAAAAAATGACCAAAATCATAATACATCAATTTAAATATTATTAAAATAATCTAAAATTCACCAATTAATCAAAATCCTAAATAATTCAAAAGTCACAAAATGACCAAAAAACCCTTATCCTAAAAAGTTGTAAATAGTCATTCTAATCACATGGTTAGGTCCCCATGGTCATGGGTAGTCTCTAGGCTCAACAGTTCTAGAGTTCACTAGCTAACACATCAAAATTATAATTTACCAATTTTAAATAGTATTAAATTAATTAAAAAAATTCATAAATCATAAATTCTATTATTAAATAATAAACTTTTACAAAAGTTCAAAATTACCCTCAATTTAGAAAAGTGGGTGTTACAATCCTACCTCCCTTAGAAAAATTTCGTCCTCGAAATTAAAATGTTCTTACTTCTTCTAGGTCAAACCCCCACAATCAAAGTCTTAGAACTTAAACAAATCATACGATTTAAAAGGACGACATACAGGGTCATGGCATACGGTGGTAGTGAAAGTCTCATCTAGGTATACTAGTCATGCTAGACCAAAACGGTCATAGGGTATCAAACATACAAGCAATCAGGGGTGTTAAACTGGAAAAGATACAGAAATAACAAATCATCAAAACTGTAAGGCAGTCTACTATCTTATATGAAAAATGGTACTTATCAAAAAATAAAATAAAGATAACTACCAATTATCTACAACGGGGTACATAAAAAAATCAAAATCAAAAGTTAAAGAATGAAAGTCAATTGCGTTGAAATCCAATCACAATATAGGATTCTCTTAATCCTGTTAAGACTAAATTGTAAGTTCTAAAAGTTATGTAGTTCGTGTGTGTATGGGTGTATGTGGACATGTTCATATGGTTAGATAGTAGGCATGTGTGTATGTGAAATATACATGAAAGTGTATAGGAGGATTTGGATTTCAAAACAATAGCTATCAAGTTACACTACTCATGGCATATTGGTTAAACAATCTATAATACACAACCTATTTACTCATAACATGCATGGCTAACCATATATATATATATATATATATATATATATATATATATATATATATATATATATATAAAGAGGTAGAAATTTAGTTATGTATCTATATACATTATAACATGTATGCATAAACTCTATATATATATGTCTATATAGATATATGAACATAACATAGAGAGGAAGGGTTAGGTTTACATGGCAGTGTATACTAAGTTAGGGTATGTGTGTCCTTGTACAGGATTATAGCTTTGGTATTGAAAGGTTAAACCCAGTTTTTGTTCAGCATTTACATACAAAATCTGAAAATAAGCTAACATTTAAACTAGTGTAATATTAACATAATACAGTTTCAGATTTTAGGGGTTTGAAACATCACAACCAACTCAATGCTCCCAACACATCCTAACATGATAGAGATAAAACCCTAACATACTATCCATACATTCAACAATTTATATACCTCAAAATATTACATTAAAAAAACGGCAAATTGAACTAAACATTTGGAATCCAGTATTAAGGGTTAATATGCACACGGTCTCAGATTTGACAAATTCAAACACAAAACCTAACCAATTTCTTTAAGAAATGAAACCATGTATATAACATACATGTGCAGTGATGTAAACAACAACTAATAATATGAAATTTATATTTAAATTACGAATTTAAACTGAAAAAAATAGAGAACTATTCTCTGATATTGTATTGTGTCAGAGATATTGGGGTTTTGAGAATTTAACATCAACAACATATTAATATGTATTTAGATGGGTGGTAATCAAAGTGTAGCATGCATACGTGTCAGGCAAAGTGTCTGTGTCCGCTATATATATATTCTCATGTCCTAATATAAAAATCAAATTCCATATCAAGACCAACATTTAGATTCCTACCAAGATTGCAAAGTAGGTGATTGATGTAATCAAGACAGTTTTATTATTATTATTAGTATTATTTAATACAAAAATAATAGCAAGAAGAAAATAATGATAAAATATGTTCTGCTTATCTGTTTAAAAGAAGAACCATTTTGAAACCCAGAGCTAAATATCAATCCAAGATAAGGTCTAGTAAAAATCATCGATTCATTGTATTATGAAGAAACTCATAGCAAAAAGTTACACAAGGTTTATAAAAGCAGCTAAAGCTACTCCTAAGTTAAATAGTGAGAAGCAAAACAAAACAAAACAAATAATAATTTTTTTTTGAAGGACTGAAACAAAAGTAGAGAAAACATGTTCGAAAACATTCAAGGTACAATCTGATAATTATATGCGTCTATCCAAAATCATGGTACTCTAAATCCTCGTCATACTAGTAAGCAAGGCTACGATAATCACAGAGTCCTCGACTTAGGCACATACCTCTAGAATCATGGTATTTAACATTTTTGCGATGCCGCTAGCTTGGCTGCAAAAACCTTAAATTCTCACACCCGAGAAATATATCCAAGTCATACTATATGTCCTCACCATGCTGGCTAATGTGACTGTAGAAGACTAGATTCCATAACTTAGATGACCTAGCCCATATAATTTCATCTTGACAAAAATTAAATTAAATCAACAATGGACACCCAAAAATCAAATTTATCAACGAATATTAAGATTCAAAAATGAACAAAAATCCATCAAATCATATAAATACAAACTCGGATGCAACAACTGACATCAAGATTCAAAATTCAACAATCATCCATCAAAATTAATAAATACAAACTCAAATTCAACAATAATCCATCAAAATCAAGTTCAACAACAGAAGTAAAGATAAATCAAATCAAGGGAAGAAGAGTTTTCAAGTCGAAGTTAAAATAAGATTCTCAAGGGTCGTCCCAGAAATCTCTCAAGGGATCCTAACTGTGATTGAGTACCTTCAAAATTATATCCTAATCCTACTGCAGGCTGTAGTGGTACTCTAGTTCGAATACCACTACACTTCTAGTCTCGACCTGTATGGGCTACCACTAAAAATGTGTCACGACTCGCACCCTAGAGTAAGGGCACGAGAAGTGGGTACGTCCAGCCTACGCCGCAGTGTCGGTGGTAGAACGCTGTCCTAGGTCAAACATCTAACAATATAAAGGTACCTGTACAGTATATACACTCCGAATGGAGGTGACATAGCAAATACAGTCTCAATCACATCTAAGGTAGAGCATGATAAAAGATAGATAAAATATAAAATCCACAAAGAGATACCGCAGATAGAAGTCTAAGTGTCTAAGATACACAAATCCAGAAAATATCTCAAATCTCAAATACAGTAATCCATAAAGTAAATACAACTCAAGACAACTAAAATAACTATCTATACAACCTCTACTGTGTCTCCTCTAGGCTAGCAGGCAACCTCCAAGCTATCTGTAAAATTTATCAACAGGTCCAGTCAGGACAGGAGCGAGCACAATACATCTCACGCAGATCATAACAGGTTAGAAAATATAACGCGCAATAGAGTAAGATACATGAAATGCTGAAAGAAGATGTATATAAAAAATAGAAGGATATGATAATAGAAAATATCTATATATGATAAGTAAGAACTGTAAGCAATATGTGATTTAGAGTACAATATGGTTATGTAAACGGGTTAGGTTATACAATAAAATGGGACTCCTTTATACGTGGGTGTACAATAGACATATAATTTCTTATACAATAGGATTGATCACATAACCATTTCTACTCTCCCTCCCCAATCAATACACAAGGATCCAATTCAGTTACGTTACCTTATACAATAGCTTGTACAATGGCTTGTACAATAGAGCTCAATGTGATAATGAGAGTACAATATGCACAATGAGTGTACAATGATAAGGGTATTCAATAAATACAATATGTTAGTGAAACGTACATCACAATATGTATTTAGTGAACACAAAGGAGATAACATCGTAAAAGAAGATCCATATAGTACCAATCCGTGTTACCAACGTGTCAGCATCAAGTAAATTAATCTATGGCAAGAATAGATGTTCTAGCAAGTATGAAACGGTCAGAGAATGTACTCGCCTGATAACCTGAACAGCTGATAGGTATAGAGGTCCAAACTGAAGCCACAGAGTCCTATTTAGAGCAACACAGGTCAAGATGTATACGAGAGATGATAAATGAAATGTACAATGCATCTGTATGTTGTCTAGGTCAAACTAGACAAAAGTCAACACTTGTCAACTCTAGTCAACCACACTAGTCAAATTAGGTCAACTAGGTCAAGTCCTAGCCCAAACAAGTCTAACAAGTCTCACTAGGCCTAACCAAGCCTAGGCTAGTACTCACACAATCACAAGACAATGTGAACCACAATAATGCATAATATAAAATAGATAATATATATAAATACATACCTTCATACATACATGCATATCCATATTACATACATATTTATATATATAGGCATATGTTACATCATGCATATTTACATAGTTACATAGATATATACATTCATGCACATTTACATACATACTTTTATACATTATATATGTTAACATTCATTACAATGTATTATATTTTACTTATACCTTTGTTTGATTCATTCATTCATATATGACATTCATTCAGGCATATTACATACTTACATGTATCTATACATTATATACATTGTATATAACATGTAAAAATAGAAGGGGTAAAAAAAAAGAAAAAACTGAAATGGAAAGGGAAGGGAAGGAAAATATAAAGAAAAGGGAAAACAGTGGACATATACATGCTTGCATCATATATTCTACATTACCATACATACTATCATTATATATTGCATTATATTATTTATATATTATGCATTCATATCTATCATTACATGTATACCTTGCATTCATATCTAGCATTCACTATATACTTTCATGCATACATTGTATATCATTCTTTCATTCATGTATTTATGCATTGCTTACATACATTATATTAATTGTATTCCTACATGCTTGCATTCAACCATATATATACATTAATATAAAGAGGATATATATCATATTTATATTATTTCATTCATCTAACATATCATGTATTACATAATCTATATTCATTTAATACCCATACTACATAGGCTCATAGGTTACACAAAATGTATATATCGTATAGTCACTCTTCTACTTAAAATCAATACTGTACCAATTGGGCATTCACTAAATTCTAAGATTAAAGTATGTCGTAGCCCTTTGTGTTAGCTTTTCGAAACTTTAAACGGATCGCATTTTCGTGTCCGAAAGCTCCCGGAATCGCAAAAATATCGAAACACGTTCGTCTTTCGTACAGCTGACACTCAAATAATTCTACAGAAAGTTACAGAATGAATTTAGCTTATTAAAATATATATTTGGAAATCTAACTTCGATACGGTTCTTTTAAAAAAAATGGGAGATAAATCGGAGTTCTAAGCTAAAAGTTATGACATTTCTAAGTTGCTTTGGTTAATAAAAACGTGGATGAATATTATGACGAATTTGACAAAAGAACACATATAGGCCAAGATACTTGGATACAAACATAGGTATCCAAATGAAACTCATTCTAACCATCCTAACTAAGATCAATCCACTCTCTAACCCATATAAAACTGAATTTAAATATCTATTTAAACTATTATCATACATACATACACATGGGGTGTCCTAATTTGGGATCTATCAAGTAGGACACAAGACACATATCTAAAATCCTCAAGAGAGCTCCAAATGGCCTCAAATTTGAATCTAAATGGGACACATGCATGAGGATGGATCCTACGTGTTCAAAACTAATTTATATACAAAAAAATCTATTTAGAGGATGGGTTTTACCTATTGGGAGTGGAATCTCAATGAAATCCTTTAGGACACGGCTCCGATACGAAGATCCCTCAAAGTGGACACTCCTCCTTGCACTCCTCTTCCAATCCTTGGTAGCACCCTTCCCTTGGAAAATAGGAATGATTGAGGGAAGGTTTGGTGAAGGAATGATTTGATTTGGAGATCAAATCAATGGGAAGGCTCTCTAAAATTGGGGAAGAACAAAAGGAAAATAAAAGAGGCAAGATTGTAATGAATGAAATGAATCATTCTCTCCGAAAGGTGGCTGCCATAAAGTGTCCATTAGGGCTAATGGAAAATGTCCTAATTGCCCCTCTCTAGTCTCATATGGTTAAGTCTAGACTAGGTTCAAGTTTGGGGTCAAAATGATCTAGTTTTGAGTCTCTAACTTAACCATTCTAACATGATAAAAATTAGTTTAATTAACTAACTTAAATGTTGGGTCTTGTGAGCTATGCTTAACTTAATATTGGGTCCCATCTAGAGTTTAAGCTACCCTGGTTACAATACAAGTCGGAACGAGACGAAACTCAAACCCGACTAAACAAATCCAATAAAAACAATATTAAAAATATAATTTTTTTCTAAAATATTAAAATATAAAAAATGACCAAAATCATAATACATCAATTTAAATATTATTAAAATAATCTAAAATTCACCAATTAATCAAAATCCTAAATAATTCAAAAGTCACAAAATGACCAAAATACCCTTAGCCTAAAAAGTTATAAATAGTCATTCTAATCACATGGTTAGGTCCCCATGGTCATGGTTAGTCTCTAGGCTCAACAGTTCAAGAGTTCACTAGCTAACACATCAAAATTATAATTTACCGATTTTAAATAGTATTAAATTAATTAAAATTTTCCATAAATCATAAATCCTATTATTAAATAATAAACTTTTACAAAAGTTCAAAATTATCCTCAATTTAGAAAAGTGGCTGTTACAATCCTACCCCCCTTAGAAAAATTTTGTCCTCGAAATTAAAATGTTCATACTCCTTCTAGGTCAAACCCCCACAATCAAAGTCTTAGAACTTAAACAAATCATACGATTTAAAAGGACGACATACAGGGTCATGGCATACGGTGGTAGTGAAAGTCTCATCTAGGTATACTAGTCATGCTAGACCAAAACGGTCAAAGGGTATCAAACATACAAGCAATCAGGGGTGTTAAACTGGAAAAGATACAGAAATAACAAATCATCAAAACTGTAAGGCAGTCTACTATCTTATATGAAAAATGGTACTTATCAAAAAATAAAATAAAGATAACTACCAATTATCTACAAAGAGGTACATAAAAAAATCAAAATCAAAAGTTAAAGAATGAAAGTCAATTGCGTTGAAATCCAATCACAATATAGGATTCTCTTAATCCTGTTAAGACTAAATTGTAAGTTCTAAAAGTTATGTAGTTCGTGTGTGTATGGGTGTATGTGGACATGTTCATATGGTTAGATAGTAGGCATGTGTGTATGTGAAATATACATGAAAGTGTATAGGAGGATTTGGGTTTCAAAACAATAGCTATCAAGTTACACTACTCATGGCATATTGGTTAAACAATCTATAATACACAACCTATTTACTCATAACATGCATGGCTAACCATATATATATATATATATATATATATATATATATATATATATATATATATATATATATATATATATATATATAAAGAGGTAGAAATTTAGTTATGTATCTATATACATTATAACATGTATGCATAAACTCTCTCTATATATATATGTCTATATAGATATATGAACATAACATAGAGAGGAAGGATTAGGTTTACATGGCAGTGTATACTAAGTTAGGGTGTGTGTGTCCTTGTACAGGATTATTGTAACGCCCCAGTTCCGGAATACGGGGACGTACACGGCCAGCTACACCGTATAAGGTACGAATACGCTATACGGTGATGACGGCTGTCCAGTCTGGTTAGGTATTCTAGCATGCAATCAATCTATGGCCTAAATCCGATCTCATATCCACAGGTAAAACACAATGAAACAATATCAAGAGAGATAATCATATGAAAAAAAGGAAATACTCATATAAAAATCTGGAATCTACAGTACAGGATAATAATGTAGACATGTATACCTTCCCACAGTTCCTAGCATGGTCGGGAACTGAAGCACATCCTCCAAGTCGAGTCTGGAAGATCCACAGGGTCGGTCTCCGGCAATCTGGGAACAATCCAGGGTTGGTCAGGCCAACCGTAGCAAGTACCAGAAAGGAAGGCTCAAGGACGGGCGAAGAAAACCAGCAGGATAAAATATGACAAGGATAACATCTAAAAACAGTAAATAAAGGTAAGGGATCGTGCGGTACCAACGCACGATAACAATCCACAAGTATAGTGAAGCTAACACAATCACAATCTTCCTAGCATCCACTAACACCTGCACTGCCAGCTGGAAATCAATATCAGCTGGCTAGCAGGCAACAAGCCAAACAACACAGAAGGACAAGTGGCCACACAATGCCTACGGCTTGCTATTATTAGCTAACTAGGGTTATCACAGGCCTAATTACTAACAAGTTGCAATGAGACTTCAAAGTCCAGCTCCTGCTTGCTACTACCCGAATGGCCCCAGCAAAAGAAAAAGATAGATATAGCAGGCACACTGCAGTAAGATACATGTGCCCTAAAGAAGTGCCACACTCGACGGAGGGCTGGGAATGCACTCATCTCGACGGATAGCAACAAATCCCTAATATATATATATATATATATATATATATATACATAGGGCCGGGGTCAGACAAGCAACAGGTCACTGGAAAGTCCCCATAAACTACAAGATTAATCTAGTTATTAGCCTAGTCAGTTTCATTATGGATCCCTGACCGTGGTACTCAGGGATCCATGTCCTAGACATGATGCAAGACAAGACTAGACTGGTGGCTTATACAAGCACAATCAAGAGAAATCAACTACGGTGTCAAGACGGGGTCATGCTGAGCAAGTCAGGACTGGCTATCGCAACAGCAATCAAGAGTAAACATGCCATGTCGAGAGTACTAGTCAGGAGTGCGCCACCACGGGCCACTATCAAGAATCAAGAGTATACATGCCAGGTTTACCGTCAAGTCCAGAGTGCTAGTCAGGAGTGCACCACCACGGGCCACTAATCAAGAATCAAGACAGGTCCAGGTCATCGTGTAATACCAGGAACAAGGTCAAACCTATCAGTCACAAGAAGTCACATGCCCAAATCGTGACATGGATAACAAGTCGGGTACAAGATCAAAATCTCCACTATAATAGTCTGTCAAGTACACATGGGAACCTACAGCTCAAATCATCAAGTCGATCCATCCACCTTATCAAACTATCAGGAGTCTCCTATCTACGATGGAAATCAATATCATGCCAGGAAGGTCAATAACCAAATACCAAGCTAATTACCATAAGCAACGCTAGGCCCTCTGGCTCACAAGAATCCTCCAAGTCAATGATCACCAGCCACTAGAAAATGAGCTCCTCAACTACCAAGACATAGCAATCAAACCAGGTTCCCCAACTACCGAAATACACAAAGGTACCAGGTTTTGGGCGTTTGGAAAGTCGAGTAAAAATCATATAATAATACCCTCGATATTCTCCTCGTTCAACGAAATATTCGAAATCACCAAATCCAAGAATCCACATAGATCCACCAAGTCAATATTTCGAGATCGTACTCTCCATAATACTCAATCCTCAGTCATATCCACAAGTCACAACTTCCAATACACAGGACAACTGTCAGCTCTATCTGACTAGACTAGGACAACCCCTAGGATAAAGGGTCAGGGGACAAGAGTCTGGTAATAAATATCACCGGAAGTGGCAAGGATTACACGGACCGCTCTAGAGCAAATCCACAACCCTTAAACCAAACAAAGACCAGGGTTGCAGACCATCTCCCGAGTGGAACCGCTCTTCTTACACTATCCGACGGACAAGACAGATCAGGAGCTAGGCGACTGATCTAGTCTGTAGTCTACCTAGCAAGCAATGGGATCAGGTATACTATACCAAGGTGAACAGGCACGAGCCCAGTCCAGCAAACCAAAGGAATGGTTCTGCCCAGTCCTTCGAACCAAATTCCCGATCGAGAATTTTAGAATAATCCGGCAGAGTCTCCTCTGTATTCTGGACAGGAGCTTCCAGCGAGTTGGGGCTAAAATCCACTCGGCGCAACCCGCCGCAGAATCGCAGACTGAGAACACTAGGTCTCAGCTACCAGCAGCACTATGATACGTACTGGGAACAAGTCGATAGCCGAGAACACTAAGTCTCGGCCTCCAGCAGCACTACGATGCGTACTGGAAATCAATCGAACCCGAGACCACTAATGTCTCGTCCTCCAGCAGCACTACGATGCGCACTGGGCGCCAAGCCAACATGCATAATAATAAAATAACCGCCTCGCAGGGCGCACCATAACACATGCCCATAAATCCCTAACCCGAGCACAATCACCGCCACAAGTAAAGTTAGCCAGAGCCGTTACCCGACCGCGAGTCGGACACGGGGCATACAGGGACAATCCATACATGTGAGTCGTGCTCGTGTCCTCGGAGGTGTGGATGACCCATCCGAGTCGCCCGATATGGTCTACCCCGATATCGAACCAAGCTATCATAAGTTATCATCATGGCAGTTCTACTACTAGGCTACACTAATCATGGTTATAAAATTTACAAGTACAAATTAATTAAATGAAATAAAATCCAGGAGAGAGGGCAAGAGCCGTCGATGAGCAAGGGATACTTGCCTAGAGGGCTCGGCTAGGTAAGCAAGTCTTCGGTAGTCGCGATCCAAGCTAGCACGCCAATCGAAATCCTCAGAACACACAATAAACAATCATCAGCACCAAATAATAAAATAATGGCATAATCACAAGAGATGGCAGAAGGCTGTACCGTGTGGGTCCCACAAGCAGTGCAGGGATCGGGCACGAAAACCGAAGTACGCGGATCGATACGGACACGTAAACCGAGACGTGCACGTATATCGAGACGTACACGAGAATCGAGATGGCACGAATATCCAGATGAACGGGAAACACGTGCACGTAAATCGAGACGTGTACGTAGATCGAGAAAATCACGAATATTAGAATGGTCCACGAATCACGCGACATGCAAGTCGATGCGAGCACGTAAATCGAGGCAACACAAGATACATTATGACAAGGAAATCGATACAACACGCAAATCGGTGTGTGCACGTAAATCGAGATGACACGGGTCATGAGGTAGGCACAAAGGCCGAGACACGAGGATCGAGACAGCGCACCAACCGAGATAGCATGTTGTCCGAGGCAGCGCGGGGCTCGAGGCGTCCCGCTGCCCAAGGTAACGCATGAATCGAGGGCGCACGAAAATCAAAAAGGCACAAACCGAGGCATACGCAGAACGAGGCGCACGCAGACCGAGGCATATGCAGAACGAGGTACACGCAGACCGAACAGCGCACTGCTCGAGACAGCACGTGCACCGAGGTACATAGCCCGAAGAGCACGCAGCCCGAGACTGGCTCGCTGCTCGAGCAGCGCGGGGCCCAAGGGTGTCCCGCCGCTCGAGGCTGGCGCTGCCCCCGAGCACGGCGGCTCGCCGGACAAAAGGAAAAAGGGAAAGGAGGAGCTGGGGTGAAGCTCGGCTCACCGGGGGAAGCTCAGCCAAGTCGGGTCGAGATCGGTCGGCCGCCGGCGGGGACGAAAGACGACAGCAGCGGCAGCAGTGGCTGCGGCTGCGACGGAGGAGAGGGAGGAGGAGAAGGAGACGGTGGTGGCGCCGGTGGCTGTGGATGGCGGCCACGGGGGCTGGTCGTCGGAGATCAGGCCGGGAAGGAGAAGGACGAGGGGGAGATGGTGGAGCCGGCAGTGGCGGCTCCGGGAAGAGGGAGCTCAGGGAGGAGGCGGCGAAGGCGGTGGCGGTGCTGGTGGGTGATGGTGGTGGAGGGATGAAGATGCCGACGATGGTGGTGGCGGTCGCGGGGGTGACGGGCGGCCAGAGGAGAGTGTGAGGGAGAGGAGAGCTGAGAGAGAGAAAGGAATTGGAGGAGGGGTTGAGTGAGCGGGAGAGAGGAGAGTACAGGCGAGAGAGAGTGGGGGAGGGGCTGAGTGAGCGGGAGAGAGGATTGGGGGGGGCTGCTCCATGGGAAGGGGGAGAGAGAGAGTTAGGTTACAGAGATGGGGGGTTAGATATTTAGGATTTAAAATAATAATAATAATAATAACAATGATGATGATAATTAATAATAATAAAAACAATTTAATAAAAGCTAGCCATGTTAACCCCTAATAATAATAATAAAATAATATTAATAACAATTAAGTAGAGACAATAATCAAATGTCATGCCTAAACAATCAAGGCTATCCAAGATCCGAAAAATAAATAAAATTTTAAACAATTACGAAATTTGAAAATAACCCCTATACGATCATATACCTATTACCAAAATAGGGATATGACATCCTACCCACCTTACAAAAATTTTGTTCCCAAAATTTCAAAATTATCAAAAATAGAGTTTTCAAAACTAGTACATATATATATCTGCCATGAAAACTCTACCTACCTTACAGAAATCAAGTAATACAATAAGAAACGAACAAAATCTCAATATGAAAACATCAAAGGGAACAAGGTCTAGCTAAATAAATCAACTCGCAAGGTAAACCCAAAACATCGAAAGAAACTCGAAAATCAAATTCTCGCACACACGAAATAACCCCATAAATCAAAACAAGTACAAAATATCGAAAACAATATCCAAAAACGTAAAATCCCAACTGCATAAAAATTTGCATAAAATCGTAAAATACAGGATATCTGTCTCGAACCGATGACCGTAGTTCCTAATATCCGAAAAATGTGTCATGATCATTCCTTGCCACGCCATCCGGAATGGCTGCAAAAGATTCACCATGACACTATAATCGAGCGGCTGCAACTTTCGTTACCACGCCGTCAAAGTATACTAGGGTCACCCGGTACTTTTGACAAATACCAAAAATGAATCAAATCCATAACCCAAATATCCGAATCACAAAATTCACAAAATCTCTAACAATGTAATGAGAGTCCTAGAAAACAATCAAAATCCAAAATCCAGGTGAATCGTAACACACATCCAAAAATATCTTCGACAATAACCACAATATAGCTTTTCTAGGAAAATACTCCAAACCAAGAATCCATATCAAAACATAATGTATAGAAAGTATATCTATAATCAAAATAATATCTGAAACAAATAATCATGAGTACGGAACTGTCCGGAATCAAGGAAGCCAAATCGATACAAGAATATCCCTCGGATACTCAACAAATGTTAAAATATCCAATCTCAGAGTCCAGAGGAAGTCTTCAGTCCGCAGCAATCCAGCCAACGCTCGAAGAGGACGATAATGAAACTAAGTCAACACGAAGTCAACGCACAAAATGGATAACAGGAAATCAAACAAGGCGAAACACCGGTAGAGAGTACAGAACCCAAGATAAATAATCATGTAACCCAAATAATGGAGATAAGATAACATCTTATCAAATAAGGTGATCGACATGACCAACTATAGGATCATATCTATCAAACAAGGATCAGAGATAGATAACACGAATAAGACATGGCCAAGCAAAATAGGTCCAAGTAGAGATGAGGACCAGTTCACAGGTTCAAGGGAGCGAAGGTCAAGTGTAACAAGTGGGAATACCAAGGAATAGTGGACTGAGATCAATAATCATGTGATATCCAACAATATCTCAAAACGAGACCGACATGGGCCACCACTAAAACCATATAACGCCCCAGTTTCGGAATACGGGGACGTACACGGCCAACTACACCGTATAAGGTACGAATATGCTATACGGTGATGACGGCTGTCCAGTCTGGTTGGGTATTCTAGTATGCAATCAATCTATGGCCTAAATTCGATCTCATATCCACAGGTAAAACACAATAAAACAATATCAAGAGAGATAATCATATGAAAATCTGGAATCTACAGTACAGGATAATAATGTAGATAAGTATACCTTCCCACAGTTCCTAGCATGGTCGAAAACTGAAGCACATCCTCCAAGTCGAGTCTGGAAGATCCACAGGGTCGGTCTCAGGCAATCTGGGAACAATCCAGGGTTGGTCTGGCCAACCGTAGCAAGTACCAAAAAGGAAGGCTCAAGGACGGGCGAAGAAAACCAGCAGGATAAAATATGACAAGGATAACATCTAAAAACAATAAATAAAGGTAAGGGATCGTGCGGTACCAACGCACGATAACAATCCACAAGTATAGTGAAGCTAACACAATCACAATCTTCCTAGCATCCACTAACACCTGCACTGCCAGCTGGAAATCAATATCAGCTGGCTAGCAGGCAACAAGCCAAACAACACAGAAGGACAAGCGGCCACACAATGCATACGGCTTGTTATTATTAGCTAACTAGGGTTATCACAGGCCTAATTACTAACAAGATACAATGAGACTTCAAAGTCCAGCTCCTGCTTGCTACTACCCGAATGGCCCCAGCAAAAGAAAAAGATAGATATAGCAGGCACACTGCAGTAAGATACATGTGCCCTAAAGAAGTGCCACACTCGACGGAGGGCTGGGAATGCGCTCATCTCGACGGATAGCAACAAATCCCTAGTATATATATAGATACATAGGGCCAGGGTCAGACAAGCAACAGGTCACTGGGAAGTCCCCATGAACTACATGATTAATCTAGTTATTAGCCTAGTCAGTTTTATTATGGATCCCTGACCATGGTACTTAGGGATCCATGTCCTAGACATCATGCAAGACAAGACTGGACTGGTGGCTTATGCAAGCACAATCAAGAGAAATCAACCACGATATCAAGATGGGGTCATGCTGAGCAAGTCAGGACTGGCTGTCGCAACAGCAATCAAGAGTAAATATGCCATGTCGAGAGTACTAGTCAGGAGTGCGCCACCACGGGCCACTATCAAGAATCAAGAGTATACATGCCAGGTTTACCGTCAAGTCCAGAGTGCTAGTCAGGAGTGCACAACCATGGGCCACTAATCAAGAATCAAGACAGGTCCAGGTCATCGTGTAATACCAGAAATAAGGTCAAACCTATCAGTCACAAGAAGTCACATGCCCAAATCGTTACATAGATAACAAGTCGGGTACAAGATCAAAATCTCTACTATAATAGTCTGTCAAGTACACATGGAAACCTACAGCTCAAATTATCAAGTCGATCCATCCACCTTATCAAACTATCAGGAGTCTCCTATCTACGATGGAAATCAATATCATGTCAGGAAGGTCAATAACCAAATACCAAGCTAATCACTATAAGCAACGCTAGGCCCTCTGGCTCACAAGAATCCTCCAAGTCAATGATCATCAGCCACTAGAAAACGAGCCCCTCAACTACCAAGACATAGCAATCAAACCAGGTTCCCCAACTACCGGAATACACAAAGGTACCAAGTTTTGGGCGTTTGGGAAGTCGAGTAAAAATCATATAATAATACCCTCGATATTCTCCTCGTTCCACGAAATATTTGAAATCACCAAAATCCAAGAATCCACATAGATCCACCAAGTCAATATTCCGAGATCGTACTCTCCATAATACTCAATCCTCAGTCATATCCACAAGTCACAACTCCCAATACACAGGACAACTGTTAGCTCTATCTGACTAGACTAGGACAACCCCTAGGATAAAGGGTCAGGGGACAAGAGTCTGGTAATAAATATCGCCGGAAGTGGCAAGGATTACACGGACCGCTCTGGAGCAAATCCACAACCCTTAAACCAAACAAAGACCAGGGTTGCAGACCGTCTCCCGAGTGGAACCGCTCTCCTTACACTATCCGACGGACAAGACAGATCAGGAGCTAGGCGACTGATCTAGTCTGGAGTCTACCTAGCAAGCAATGGGATCAGGTATACTATACCAAGGTGAACAGGCACGAGCCCAGTCCAGCAAACCAAAGGAATGGTTCTGCCCAGTCCTTCGAACCAAATTCCTGATCGGGAATTTTGGAATAATCCGGCAGAGTCTCCTCTGTATTCTGGACAGGAGCTCCCAGCGAGTTGGGGCTAAAATCCACTCGACGCAACCCGCCACGAAATCGCAGAATCGCAGACTGAGAACACTAGGTCTCAGCTACCAGCAGCACTATGATGCGTACTGGGAACAAGTCGATAGCCGAGAACACTAAGTCTCGGCCTCCAGCAGCACTACGATGCGTACTGGAAATCAATCGAACCCGAGACCACTAATGTCTCGGCCTCCAGCAGCACTACGATGCGCACTGGGCGCCAAGCCAACATGCATAATAATAAAATAACTGCCTCGTAGGGCGCACCACAACACATGCCCATAAATCCCTAACCCAAGCACAATCACCGCCACAAGTAAAGTTAGCCAGAGCCGTTACCAGACCGCGAGTCGGACACGGGGCATACAGGGACAATCCATACATGTGAGTCGTACTCGTGTCCATGGAGGTGTGGATGACCCATCCGAGTTGCCCGATACGGTCTACCCCGGTATCGGACCAAGCTATCATAAGTTATCATCATGGCAGTTCTACTACTAGGCTACACTAATCATGGTTATAAAATTTACAAGTACAAATTAATTAAATGAAATAAAATCCAGGAGAGAGGGCAAGAGCCGTCGATGAGCAAGGGATACTTGCCTAGAGGGCTCGGCTAGGTAAGCAAGTCTTCGGTAGTCGCGATCCAAGCTAGCACGCCAATCGAAATCCTCAGAACACACAATAAACAATCATCAACACCAAATAATAAAATAATAGAATAATCATAAGAGATGGGAGAAGGCTATACCGTGTGGGTCCCGCAAGCAGTACAGGGATCGGGCACGGAAACCGAGGTACGCGGATCGATACGGACACGTAAACCGAGACGTGCATGTATATCGAGACGCATACGAGAATCGAGATGGCACGAATATCAAGATGAACGGGAAACACGTACACGTAAATCAAGACGTACACGTAGATCGAGAAAATCACGAATATCAGAATGGTCTACGAATCATGCGACACGCAAGTCGAGGCGAGCACGTAAATCGAGGCAACACAAGATACATTATAACACGGAAATCGATACGACACACAAATCGGTGTGTGCACGTAAACCAAGACGATACGGGTCACGAGGTAGGCACAAATGCCGAGACACGAGGATCGAGACAGCGCACAACCGAGGTAGCACATTGTCTGAGGCAGCGCGGGGCTCGAGCCGTCCCGCTGCCCAAGGTAACGCGTGAATCGAGGGCGCAAGAAAATCAAAAAGGCGCAAACCGAGGCATACGCATGCAGACCGAGGCATATGCAGAACGAGGTGCACACAGATCGAGCAGCACACTGCTCGAGGCAGCATGTGCACCGAGGTACGTGGCCCGAAGAGCACGCAGCCCGAGGCTGGCTCGCTGTTCGAGCAGCACGGGGCCCAAGGGCGTCCTGCCGTTCGAGGCTGGCACTGCCCCCGAGCACGGCGGCTCGTCGGACAGAAGAAAAGAGGGAAAGGAGGAGCTGGGGTGAAGCTCGGCTCACCGGGGGAAGCTCGGCCAAGTCGGGTCGAGATCGGTCGGCCGTCGGCGGGGACGAAAGGCGACAGCAGCGGCAGCAGTGGCTGCGGCTGCGGCAGAGGAGAGGGAGGAGGAGAAGGAGACGGTGGTGGCGTCGGTGGCTGTGGATGGCGGCCACGGGGGCTGGTCGTCGGAGATCGGGCCGGGGAGGAGAAGGACGAGGGGGAGATGGTGGAGCCGGCAGTGGCGGCTCCGGGAAGAGGGAGCTCAGGAAGGAGGCGGCGAAGGAGGTCGCGGTGCTGGTGGGTGATGGTGGTGGAGGGATGAAGATGCCGACGATGGTGGTGGCGGTCGCGGGGGTGACGGCCGGCCGGAGGAGAGTGTGATGGAGAGGAGAGCTAAGAGAGAGAAATGAATTAGGGGAGGGGTTGAGTGAGCGGGAGAGAGGAGAGTACAGGTGAGAGAGAGTGGGGGAGGGGCTGAGTGAGCGGAAGAGAGGATTGGGGGGGGCGGCTGCTCCATGGGAAGGGGGAGAGCGAGAGTTAGGTTTGAGAGATGGGGGGGGTTAGATATTTAGGATTTAAAATAATAATAATAATAATAACAATGATGATGATAATTAATAATAATAAAAACAATTTAATAAAAGCTAGCCATGTTAACCCCTAATAATAATAATAAAATAATATTAATAAAAATTAAGTAGAGACAATAATCAAATATCATGCCTAAACAATCAAGGCTAACCAAGGTCCGAAAAATAAATAAAATTTTAAACAATTACGAAATTTGAAAATAACCCCTATACGATCATATACCTATTACCAAAATAGGGATATGACAATTATAGCTTTGGTATTGAAAGGTTAAACCCAGTTTTAGTTCAGCATTTACATACAAAATCTGAAAATAAGCTAACATTTAAACTAGTGTAATATTAACATAATACAATTTCAGATTTTAGGGGTTTGAAACATCACAACCAACTCAATGCTCCCAACACATCCTAACATGATAGAGATAAAATCCTAACATACTATCCATACATTCAACAATGTATATACCTCATAATATTACATTAAAAAACGACAAATTGAACTAAATATTTGGAATCCAGTATTAAGGGTTAATATGCACACGGTCTCAGATTTGACAAATTCAAACACAAAACCTAACCAATTTTTTTAACAATTGAAACCATGTATATAACATACATGTGCAGTGATGTAAACAACAACTAATAATATGAAATTTATATTTAAATACGAATTTAAACTGAAAAAAAAATAGAGAACTATTCTCTGATACTGTATTGTGTCAGAGATATTGGGGTTTTGAGAATTTAACATCAACAACATATTATTATGTATTTAGATGGATGGTAATCAAAGTGTAGCATGCATACGTGTCAGGAAAAGTGTCTGTGTCCGCTATATATATATTCATGTCCTAATATAAAAATCAAATTCCATATCAAGACCAACATTTAGATTCCTACCAAGATTGCAAAGTAGGTGATTGATGTAATCAAGACAGTTTTATTATTATTAGTAGTATTATTTAATACAAGAATAATAGCAAGAAGAAAATAACGATAAAATTTGTTCTGCTTATCTGTTTAAAAGAAGAACCATTTTGAAACCCAGAGCTAAAATATCAATCCAAGATAAGGTCTAGTAAAAATCATCGATTCATTGTATTATGAAGAAACTCATAGCAAAAAGTTACACAAGGTTTATAAAAGCAGCTAAAGCTACTCCTAAGTTAAATAATGAGAAGCAAAACAAAACAAAACAAATAATAATTTTTTTTGAAGGACTGAAACAAAAGTCGAGAAAATATGTTCGAAAACATTCAAGGTACAATCTGATAATTATATGCGTCTATCCAAAATCATGGTACTCTAAATCCTCGTCATACTAGTAAGCAAGGCTACGATAATCACAGAGTCCTCGACTTAGGCACATACCTCTAGAATCATGGTATTTAATATTTTTGCGATGCCGCTAGCTTGGCTGCGAAAACCTGAAATTCTCACACCCGAGAAATATATCCAAGTCATACTATATGTCCTCACCATGCTGGCTAATGTGATTGTAGAAGACTAGATTCCATAACTTAGATGACCTAGCCCATATAATTTCATCTTGACAAAAATTAAATTAAATCAACAATGGACACCCAAAAATCAAATTTATCAACGAACATCAAGATTCAAAAATGAACAAAAATCCATCAAATCATATAAATACAAACTCGGATGCAACAGCTAACATCAAGATTCAAAATTCAACAATCATCCATCAAAATCAATAAATACAAACTCAAATTCAACAATAATCCATCAAAATCAAGTTCAACAACAGAAGTAAAGATAAATCAAATCAAGGAAAGAAGATTTTTCAAATCGAAGTTAAAATAAGATTCTCAAGGGTCGTCCCAGAAATCTCTCAAGGGATCCTAACTGTGATTGAGTACCTTCAAAATTATATCCTAATCCTACTGCAGGCTGTAGTGGTACTCTAGTTCGAATACCACTACACTTCTAGCTCGACATGTATGGGCCACCACTAAAAACGTGTCATGACCCGCACCCTAGAGTAAGGGCACGAGAAGTGGGTACGTCCAGCCTACGCCGCAGTGTCGGCGGTAGAACGCTGTCCTAGGTCAAACATCTAACAATATAAAGGTACCTGTACAGTATATACACTCCGAATGTAGGTGACATAGCAAATACAGTCTCAATCACATCTAAGGTAGAGCATGATAAAAGATAGATAAAATATGAAATCCACAAAGAGATACCGCAGATAGAAGTCTAAGTGTCTAAGATACACAAACCCAGAAAATATCTCAAATCTCAAATACAGTAATCCATAAAGTAAATACAACTCAAGACAACTAAAATAACTATCTATACAACCTCTACTGTGTCTCCTCTAGGCTAGCAGGCAACCTCCAAGCTATCTGTAAAATTTATCAACAGGTCCAGTCAGGACAGGAGCGAGCACAATACATCCCACGCAGATCATAACAGGTTAGAAAATATACCGTACAATAGAGTAAGATACATGAAACGCTGAAAGAAGATGTATATAAAAAATAGAAGGATATGATAATAGGAAATATCTATATATGATAAGTAAGAACTGTAAGCAATATATAATTTAGAGTACAATATGGTTATGTAAACGGGTTAGGTTATACAATAAAATAGGATTCCTTTGTACGTGGGTGTACAATGGACATATACAATTTCTTATACAATAGGATTGATCAAACAACCATTTCTACTCTCCCTTCCCAATCAATACACAAGGATCCAATTCAGTTACGTTACCTTATACAATGGCTTGTACAATGGCTTATACAATGGAGCTCAATATGATAATGAGAGTACAATATGCACAATGAGTGTACAATGATAAGGGTATTCAATAAATACAATATGTTAGTGAAACGCACATCACAATATGTATTTAGTGAACACAAAGGAGATAACATCACAAAAGAAGATCCATATAGTACCAATCCGTGTTACCAACGTGTCAGCATCAAGTAAATTAATCTATGGCAAAAATAGATGTTCTAGCAAGTATGAAACGGTCAGAGAATGTACTTGCCTGATAACCTGAACAGCTGATAGGTATAGAGGTCCAAACTGAAGTCACAGAGTCCTATTTAGAGCAACACAGGTCAAGATGTATACGAGAGATGATAAATGAAATGTACAATGCATCTGCATGCTGTCTAGTTCAAACTAGACTAAAGTCAATACTTGGTCAACTCTAGTCAACCACACTAGTCAAATTAGGTCAACTAGGTCAAGTCCTAGCCCAAACAAGTCTAACAAGTCTCACTAGGCCTAACCAAGCCTAGGCTAGCACTCACACAATCACAAGACAATGTGAACCACAATAATGCATAATATAAAATATATAATATATATAAATACATACCTTCATACATACATGCATATCCACATTACATACATATTTATATATATAGGCATATGTTACATCATGCATATTTACATAGTTACATAGATATATACATTCATGCACATTTACATACATACTTTTATACATTATATATGTTAACATTCATTACAATGCATTATATTTTACTTATACCTTTGATTGATTCATTCATTCATATATGACATTCATTCATGCATATTACATACTTACATGCATCTATACATTATATACATTGTATATAACATGTAAAAATAGAAGAGGAAAAAAAGGAAAAACTGAAATGGAAAGGGAAGGAAAGGAAAATGTAAAGAAAAGGGAAAACAGTGGACATATACATGCTTGCATCATATATTCTACATTACCATACATACTATCATTATATATTGTATTATATTATTTATATATTATGCATTCATATCTATCATTACATGTATACCTTTCATTCATATCTAGCATTCACTATATACTTTCATGCATACATTGAATATCATTCTTTCATTCATGTATTTATGTATTGCTTAAATACATTATATTAATTGTATTCCTACATGCTTGCATTCAACCATATATATACATTAATATAAAGAGGATATATATCATATATATATCATTTCATTCATCTAACATATCATGTATTACATACTCTATATTCATTTAATACCCATACTACATAGGCTCATAGGTTACACAAAATACATATATCGTATAGTCACTCTTCTACTTAAAATCAATACTGTACCAATTGGGCATTCACTAAATTCTAAGATTAAAGTATGTCGTAGCCCTTTGTGTTAGCTTTTCGAAACTTTAAACGGATCGCATTTTCGTGTCCGGAAGCTCCCGGAATCGCGAAAATACCGAAACACGTTCGTCTTTCGTACAGCTGACACTCAAATAATTCTACAAAAAGTTACAGAATGAATTTGGCTTATTAAAATATATATTTGGAAATCTAACTTCGATACGGTTCTTTTAAAAAAATGGAAGATAAATCGGAGTTCTAAGCTAAAAGTTATGACATTTCTAAGTTGCTTTGGTTAATAAAAACGTGGATGAATATTATGACGAATTTGACAAAAGAACACATATAGGCCAAGATACTTGGATACAAACATAGGTATCCAAATGAAACTCATTCTAACCATCCTAACTAAGATCAATCCACTCTCTAACCATTACAAAACTGAATTTAAATATCTATTTAAACTATTATCATACATACATACACATGGGGTGCCCTAATTTGGGATCTATCAAGTAGGACAAGACACATATCTAAAATCCTTAAGAGAGCTCCAAATGGCCTCAAATTTGAAATGAGGGTAATTTTGAAATTTTGAAATCCTCAAGAGAGCTCCAGTTTTCTAAAATGAGAGTAATTTTGAAATTTTGTATTTTAATTTATTTAATTATGATATTTAATTAATAATATGATTTTTGGTAATTTTTAAGCATTTTTAAACTATTTAAATCATGATTTATGATATTGGTGTTTGACTAGGGTAACCTTAGAGACTGTTGATCTAGAGCCTAGCCATATGATTAGGATGTTTGATTAGTACATTTTAGCCTAAAGTATATTTTGGTCATTTTAGGATTTATTTAAAATTTTGGGAATTTTTAGAATTTATCTTGGAATTGTTTGAATGAGGGTTGACTAGGTTGACTTTGACTAGTTTGACTTTGTGACCTAACCCTGGTTGAGTTGGACTTGGCTAGTTATGAGACCATAGGTTAAGTTAAGTTAACCATACTCTAGTTAGTGAAATCAATTAGGAATATTGAGATTTGAATAGAGAGATTTTGACCACAAGTCATGACTTGTGATTTTTAAGTCATTTGTTTTATGACTAAGCCCAAAGCCCATTAGCCAAGTGCCCAAACCCTAACCCTAACAATTTTGTCCAGCCAACTTAACCCTCCTAGGGATTCCCCCCTTATAAATAATCTCTTAGAATTTAGGGCTAGCCTCTTTAGGAAGGAGCAAGTTTAGAAAGAGATATTTTTCCTATTTTAAAAATCCCTAGAAAATCCATTCCTCCTCCTTTTTAATCCAAACAAATTATAATAGGTTTTAATCTGAGTATTCTTGCTGTTTTTATAACTTACTCTCAGATTCAAATCAATTTGGTGGAGTTTCACCATCAAGAGAAGCATCTCTCTTTAGAGTTTTTGGGGGTTTTGATATATAGAGGTAACTTTCTATTTTCACCATGAAATTCTAGTTTTATTGCATTTCTAGGGAACCCTAGGCCTAACCTAACAGTAGGAATAGGAAACCCTAAGTTTTCGTGTCCTTTCGTGTCCAAACTGGACACGTATCTGTGCACTGCTCTTTGTGTTTGTGGAAATGCCACAGAGGAAGTTTTTGTGATATTTTTGAAATCTTTTTGAATAGGAAATTAGTATTTGTTGTCGCTTACAAGATTCTTCACGACTGAGGGTGTCTCTGTGTCACATCGTGTCGTATTCGACACGTGCACACGCGTGTGCGCGCGCGCGGGGGACTGTACGCGTGTCCTGCTGTGCGGGGGCTATTTCTCTTCGGACACAGCACAAGGACACGTGAAACTCGACACACACTAGGGGGCAATGACTGACACCACGTGTGTCAAGTCTCACGTGGCCCCGTGTCGTGTCGAGTGAGCACGAGGCTCTGCACTGATCGGGACTGACAGGTACAGTCGGTTTTGGGTGTCACTGATACGCGTGTGTAAGTCGGACACGCGGACACTAGGACCCAGTACAGACACCTAGACACGAGGACCTATCCTAGGCAAGCCTAGGTTAGTGACCTCGAGACACGTTGTGTCTTATGTCGTGTGCACGACACGCGTGCACACGTACACGATGATGGTACACTGCTGTGTTCAGTTTTTTTACTGTTTTTGGGTTAAGGTGATTGGACACGTTTGTGTCCACTTTTGTGGAAACAAACACATCACGTAACACGTATGCAATGTGTTCTCACATTACCAACCTCTTATTTTGAATTTTAATATGTTTTTATTAGTTTTTAGCAATTTACCAAATCCTGAAACATGGTATTTATTTCCTGAATTCCCAGTTTTCAAAAATGATTTTGGACACCTATTTTAACATATTTATTGCTGTTTAAATGTAGGTTTAAGTCCCTACATTTGTTCTCCTATACTTGAACTAACTGTGCTTGGGTTTTGAGCATGTTTGGTTGTGTATGGCAAGTGTTTTGAGAGATTGGTTGAGAGGATGAATGAGAGAATGGGATTAGTATTGGATATGAGTGTTTGTGTATAAGGAAATTGTTGTTGGTAGAAATCAGTCTCTATTACATGCTAAAACCCCCATGGCAATCACATTCCTGTCCCTAACATCCTATTAACAGACCCCAAATCAGTCCAGATGATTTCCTTGGCTGTCACCTAAGCATCCTTATATATTAGCCACCAAATGCCCCTACATACTGCCATATTACTGCTCTAAACACAGCCCCTAGTATACCCCAAATACCTGTTCATATTCAGCCTACAAGCCCACAAATCAGCCCTTAAATCCAGCACATGATAGCCCTAAACTCAGTCCTCATTTCCCCCACAAAATCAGTCCAGATTTCTTCATGTGTTGTCCTATTTCCTGTCCACATAATCACCCCCACATCCTGTCCTACACAACCCCTTCCAAGCACACAAATCTGTCCTATATACATGTATCCTGTTGCCTTGATATATGTGAGTGTGAGTCTAGATTTGGGTGTAGAGTGAACCAAAACCATTGTGAGCCTATGTATATATATGTGTGTGAGTAAGAGTGTGTATCAGTGAGCCTAAGAGTGTAGTGTGTGAGCTTTTGAGTATATGTGTGAGGTTATATGGGAGAACCTATATGTTTTCATATATGAGTTAGTGAGTGTGAGTCTAAATATGGATATAGTGAGCCTATATATATATAGCTACTAGTCTATAGGTGAGCATGAGTGTTAGCCTATATGTAAACCTATAGGTAGAGCCTAGTGTGACCATATGTAAGTGGGTATAGTATCATGAGTGTTGTGTGTGAGTGAGTGTTAGGGAGATGTAAGAGTGATATGTGATATTGGTAAGGTTTAGGACAAGGTAAAGGGTAGACAACCAACATGTGCCATAAGATGACTTAGATGACCTAGATACTAGGTTTTCTTGGTAGGTAATATTAGTATAGGATAGTATCTAGCTATCCTAGGAAGCCTAGGCTAGTATTCCTAGGTTAGAGTGGTATTGTGCAAGGTATTGGTATTTACCTTGGTAAGGTAATATAGGTAATGTCTAAAAATAGGGTATTTGAGTTTGGAGTCTGAGATAGAGTTAAAACTTGGTTCCCTTGGTTGGTAATGAACAAATATGGTGCTCATAGACTAGTTTTGACGTCGGTTGACCATTTTGACCAAAAGTCAACCGAGAGTCAAACTTAGCCTTTAAGCGACCAGATTTGACCGAAACCAAACCAGAGTTGACCAGTTGACTGAAAGTCAATAGTTGGTCAACATGTGACTTGTTTGACCTAGGGTTGACTCCGTGTTGACCAGAGTTGACCAGAGTTGACTTTTTGACCAAAAGTCAACTGTAAGTCAACCCTTAACCCAAATTGACCTAGTTTGACTTGGATTAATTTCCTGTGACCTTGTTTGACTTGATTGCCCTAGTGTGACTCAGTATGACCTAGTATGACCGAGTTTAGCTTGGTACGACTTAGATTTAACCTAGATTGACCTAGATTCATTTAGAATGCATTGTAATGCATCTTATTATCATTTTCAGACTCATAGTGACTTGTACTATTCTATAGGAGACAGACACCACTCCTCGGGCAGTATATTCTCTTCAGAAACTCAGGCTATCAGGCGAGTATATTCTCTGACCGTTTCATACTTGTCTGGATTTATATTCTTGCTATAGATTACTGTACTTGATGCTGACACGACTGTTATTACGGATTGGTACTATATGTATCTCCTTTTGGAATGTTATCCCCTTGTATTCACTAGATACATATTGTGATGTGCATTTTACTTCCATATTGTATTTACTGAATACCTATATCCTTGTATACTCCTTGTGCATATTGTACTCTCAGTATCACATGAGTCCCAGGGATAGACCATTGTACACTATTGTATAACATTGTACAACTTTTGTATAACATTGTACATCTATTGTATAATATTGTACATCCATTGTATAACATTGTACACTATTGTACAAGATAACGTAACTGAAGTGGATCCTTGTGTATTGATTGGGGAGGGGGAGTAGAATTGGTTATGTACTCAAATCCTATTGTACAACATTGTATAACTATTGTATATGTCTATTGTACACCCACGTACAATGGAGTTACCATTGCATTTTCCTAGCCCGTTTACATAACCAGATTGTACTCTAAAATCACATGTTTCTTACAGTTCTTACTTATCATATTTAGATATTTTCTGTTATCAAATCTCTACTGTTTTTCATATATCTTCTTCTTTCAGCATTTTATGTACTTTACTCTATTGCATGCTTTATATTTCCTAACTCGATATGAACTGCGTAAGATGTTTTGTGCTCGCTCCCGTCCTGACTGGACCTGTTGAAAATATTACAGAGGATGAGGAGGAGGCCTGCGTAGACACCTACTATGGGGCAGCTGTAGATGCCATGTGTGACCCAGATTTCCAGCCTGATCTACTAGCTTAGAGACTGAGGCTCTCTAGTCTAGGTTTACTATTTCTGTCATTTGAGATATAGATTGTATATATTCTTTCTTTTCAGTATTAGAGTCTTGTATTGAGCTGGATGTTTTGATTTGTTATGTCAGTAGACACTTAGACTCTCTGGTTGTATTTATGTGGTTTTCCTTCATTCCAGTATTTATCTATCTATCTTACTATCTTTCATTCTGCTTTAGATGTGATTGAGACTGTATATTGCTATGTCACCTCCATTCGGAGTGAATATACTGTACAGGTACCTTTATATTGTTAGATGATTAACCTAGGACAGCGTTCTACCGCCGACACTGCGACGTAGGCTGGGCGTTGTTACGTTCTCGTACCCTCGCAGTGGGTGTGGGTCGTGACACGTTTTTAGTGGTGGCCCATGCAGGTCGAGTTTATGTAGTGGTATTCGAACTAGAGTATCACTACAGCCTGCAGTAGGATTAGGATATTTTTCAAGGTACTCAATCACAAATAGGAAAAGCTCTCATTCAGGTTCCGTACATCTACATTTTGCTGCTTATTGTCTCCCTTGAATATAACTGTCCTCCCTTGATATTTTGACTCATTCTCAGCAATTGTTTCTTGATCTGTGTCTCCAGGATGGTTGAGACAAGATCGTATCGCCAGGGCCAGGGGGACGCTGAGAAGAGGTCTGCCACCTCTCATATCCAGCAGCCAGCCCCTGGTACCGCAGCCCTAGTCATGCCAGCTGGGGTAGGTGTTTCGGCAGTTTTCGGAGGAGCCCCTCCACCTGTGAGGCATGAGCCGAGTTCGGTGATTCCGGATGTACTTCTTCAGCAGCAGCAGCCACCTGCAGGGACAGTTGACGCCGTTCAGCTGTTAGCCTTCTTCCGGCAGTGCATGGAGTGTCAGCAGACCCAGCAGCAGGGGCAGACAGCAGAGCTCACACGAGGCATTGAGCTGGCAATGACTGCGGTAGAGAGAGTCATAGCTCAGCCAGCGGCAGCCCCGCAGCCGTACCAGCCACGGGAGAAGGGCATCCAAGATTTCCAGAAGATGCACCCGAGAGACTTCCGAGGGACAGAGGAGATCTTGTATGCCGATGAGTGGATCGAGCATATGGAGGAGATTTTCAGGTTGGCTGAGATCCCGACGAGTCTCCTGATAGAGGCAGCGGCCAGCATGATGCAGGATCTGGCCCGTACATGGTACCAGACCGACCCGAGGGTCGGTACAGCAGGACAGACTTGGGCAGCATTCAAGAAGCTGTTCAAGGAGAAGTTCTTTCCAGATGCAGCGCTGGGAGCCCTCGAGACCCAGTTCAAGGCCCTAGTCCAGGGGAACCAGTCTGTGGAGGAGTACGCAGGAGAGTTCTGCCGCCTGAGCAGATTTATGGATGACTTGTCGGAGACGACGAAGGCCCGGAGGTTCCGGAAGGGCTTGGTAAAGGAGGTCAAGTCCTACACCAAGAACGCCCGCAGCGCTACCTATGAAGAGATCCTGGTTGACGCTTTAGCTGCAGAGGATGATCTTGAGCTTAGGTTCAAGAGGGGCGAGACTCAGTTGGGGGCAGCAGCAGCGGAGGACCAGCCAAGAGGCCGCACGTTCAGCATCAGATTCAGCAGCAGTATCAGCAGCCGACGGTCCACTTTCAGCAGCAGCAGCAGAGGCCTGTTCAGCATCAGGGACAGAGACAGGTACTGTATCAGCAGGCACCCAGGCAGCAGCAGAACACTGTGTGCAACTTCTGCAAGAAGTAAGGCCATGGGTGGGACGACTGTAGGAAGAGGCTGGGCATGTGTTTGCTTTGCGGTTCAGCGGAGCATCAGTGTAGAGAGTGTCCCAGGAACCCGATACCATTGGCTCAGACAGCACAAGGAGCTAGGGCTCCTGCCGGGCAGCAGAGGGGACCACCATTGCAGACTCAGCAGCAGATGTTCGTACAGCATCAGCAGCAGGCCAGGGGAGGCCAACCAGGGCGAGCTTTCGCCATGACAGCCGAGGATGCTCAGGCCGTTGGAGATCTAGTTGCAGGTTCCGTTCGTTTGATTCAATTCTGAAATTTCTATCTTGAAATTCAGTTCCACCTATTCCTATCTGTTTCTTCATTGTTGATAAGTTTGATCTGGTGTTTCAGTATGATTTAATTTTCTTCTGAGATAAGTCGTATGGGCTAGGTCGCCTCGATTATGAGATTTTAGAATCCTCTAGGGTCATGCTAGCAGGCATAGTGAGGACATATAGTCGGACTATGGACGTATTTCTCGGGTGTGGGAATTTAAGGTTTTCGCTGCCAAGCGCGCGGCAATACGAAAATTTTAAATACCATAGTTCTAGAGGTATGTACCATAGTTGAGGACTCTGTGATTATCGTAGCCTTGCTCACTGGCATGACAGAGATTCTGAGTATCATGGTTTTGGACAGACGCATATGATTATCTGACGGTATGTTTGAGACTCTGATTGTGGGGTATTTGACCTAGAAGGACTACTGCCATTTTAAATTTCGCGGACGAAATTTTTCTAAGGTGGGTAGGCTTGTAACACCCAGTTTTCTAAAATGAGGGTAATTTTGAAATTTTGTATTTTAATTTATTTAATTATGATATTTAAGGAATAATATAATTTTTGGTAATTTTTAATCATTTTTAAACTATTTAAATCATGATTTATGATATTGGTGTTTGACTAGTGTAACCTTAGAGACTGTTGACCTAGAGCCTAGCCATGTGATTAGGATGTTTGATTAGTACATTTTAGCCTAGAGGATATTTTGGTTATTTTAGGATTTATTTGAAATTTTGGGAATTTTTAGAATTTATTTTGGAATTGTTTGAATGAGGGTTGACTAGGTTGACTTTGACTAGTTTGACTTTGTGACCTAACCCTAGTTGAGTTGGACTTGGCTAGTTATGAGAACATAGGTTAAGTTAAGTTAACCATACTCTAGTTAGTGAAATCAATTAGGAATATTGAGATTTGAATAGAGAGATTTTGACCATAAGTCATGACTTGTGATTTTTAAGTCATTTGTTTTATGACTAAGCCCAAAGCCCATTAGCCAAGTGCCCAAACCCTAACCCTAACAATTTTGTCCAGCCAACTTAACCCTCCTAGGGATTCCCCCCTTATAAATAATCTCTTAGAATTTAGGGCTAGCCTCTTTAGGAAGGAGCAAGTTTAGAAAGAGGTATTTTTCCTATTTCAAAAATCCCTAGAAAATCTATTCCTCCTCATTTTTAATCCAAACAAATTGTAATAGGTTTTAATCTGAGTATTCTTGCTGTTTTTATAACTTATTCTCAGATTCAAATCAATTTGGAGGAGTTTCACCATCAAGAGGAGCATCTCTCTTTAGAGTTTTTGGGGGTTTTGATACATAGAGGTAACTTCCTATTTTCACCATGAAATTCTAGTTTTATTGCATTTCTAGGGAACCCTAGGCCTAACCTAACAGTAGGAATAGGAAACCCTAAGTTTTCGTGTCCTTTCGTGTCCAAACTGGACACGTATCTGTGCACTGCTCTTTGTGTTTGTGGAAATGCCACAGAGGAAGTTTTTGTGATATTTTTGAATAGGAAATTAGTATTTGTTGTCGCTTACACGATTCTTCATGACTGAGGGTGTCTCTGTGTCACATCGTGTCGTATTCGACACGTGCACACGCATGTGTGCGCGCGCGCGGGACTGTGCGCGTGTCCTGCTGTACGGGGGCTATTTCTCTTCGGACACAACACAAGGACACGTGAAACTCGACACACACTAGGGGGCAATGACTGACACCACGTGTGTCAAGTCTCACGTGTCCCCGTGTCGTGTCGAGTGAGCACGAGGCTCTGCACTGATCGGGACTGACAGGTACAGTCGGTTTTGGGTGTCACTGATACGCGTGTGTAAGTCGGACACGCGAACACTAGGACCCAGTGCAGACACCTAGACACGAGGACCTATCCTAGGCGAACCTAGGTTAGTGACCTCGAGACACGTTGTGTCTTGTGTCGTGTGCACGACACGCGTGCACACGTGCACGATGATGGTGCACTGCTGTGTTCAGTTTTTTACTGTTTTTGGGTTAAGGTGATTGGACACGTTTGTGTCCACTTTTGTGGACACAAACACATCACGTAACACGTATGCAATGTGTTCTCACATTACCAACCTCTTATTTTGAATTTTAATATGTTTTCATTAGTTTTTAGCAATTTACCAAATCCTGAAACATGGTATTTATTTCCTGAATTCCCAGTTTTCAAAAACAATTTTGGACACCTATTTTAACATATTTATTACTGTTTAAATGTAGGTTTAAGTCCCTACATTTGTTCTCCTATACTTGAACTAACTGTGCTTGGGTTTTGAGCATGTTTGGTTGTGTATGGCAAGTGTTTCGAGAGATTGGTTGAGAGGGTGAATGAGAGAATGGGATTAGTATTGGATATGAGTGTTTGTGTATAAGAAAATTGTTGTTGGTAGAAATCAGTCTCTATTACATGCTAAAACCCCCATGGCAATCACATTCCTGTCCCTAACATCCTATTAACAGACCCCAAATCAGTCCAGATGATTCCCTTTGCTGTCACCTAAGCATCCTTATATATTAGCCACCAAATGCCCCTACATACTGCCATATTACTGCTCTAAAGACAGCCCCTAGTATACCCCAAATACCTGTTCATATTCAGCCTACAAGCCCACAAATCAGCCCTTAAATCCAGCACATGATAGCCCTAAACTCAGTCCTCATTTCCCCCACAAAATCAGTCCAGATTTCTTCATGTGTTGTCCTGTTTCCTGTCCACATAATCACCCCCACATCCTGTCCTACACAGCCCCTTCCAAGCACACAAATCTGTCCTATATACATGTATCCTGTTGCCTTGATATATGTGAGTGTGAGTCTAGATTTGGGTGTAGAGTGAACCAAAACCATTGTGAGCCTATGTATATATATGTGTGTGAGTAAGAGTGTGTGTCAGTGAGCCTAAGAGTGTAGTGTGTGAGCTTTTGAGTATATGTGTGAGGTTATATGGGAGAACCTATATGTTTTCATATATGAGTTAGTGAGTGTGAGTCAAAATATGGATATAGTGAGCCTATATATATATAGCTACTAGTCTATAGGTGAGCATGAGTGTTAGCCTATATGTAAACCTATAGGTAGAGCCTAGTGTGACCATGTGTAAGTGGGTATAGTATCATGAGTGTTGTGTGTGAGTGAGTGTTAGGGAGATGTAAGAGTGATATGTGATATTGGTAAGGTATAGGACAAAGTAAAGGGTAGACAACCAACATGTGCCATAAGATGACTTAGATGACCTAGATACTAGGTTTTCTTGGTAGGTAATATTAGTATAGGATAGTATCTAGCTATCCTAGGAAGCCTAGGCTATTATTCCTAGGTTAGAGTGGTATTGTGCAAGGTATTGGTATTTACCTTGGTAAGATAATATAGGTAATGTCTAGAAATAGGGTATTTGAGTTTGGAGTCTGAGATAGAGTTAGAACTTGGTTCCCTTGGTTGGTAATGAACAAATATGGTGCTCATAGACTAGTTTTGATGTCGGTTGACCATTTTGACCAAAAGTCAACAAAAGTCAACCGAGAGTCAAACTTAGCCTTTAAGCGACCAGATTTGACCGAAACCAAACCAGAGTTGACCAGTTGATTGAAAGTCAACAGTTGGTCAACATGTGACTTGTTTGACCTAGGGTTGACTCCGTGTTGACCAGAGTTGACTTTTTGACCAAAAGTCAACTGTAAGTCAATCATTGACCCAAATTGACCTAGTTTGACTTGGATTAATTTCCTGTGACCTTGTTTGACTTGATTGCCCTAGTGTGACTCAGTATGACCTAGTATGACCTAGTTTAGCTTGGTGTGACTTAGATTTGACCTAGATTGACCTAGATTCATTTAGAATGCATTGTAATGCATCTTATTATCATTTTCAGACTCATAGTGACTTGTACTGTTCTATTGGAGACAGACACCACTCCTCGGGCAGTATATTCTCTTCAGACACTCAGGCTATCAGGCGAGTACATTCTCTGACCGTTTCATACTTGTCTGGATTTATATTCTTGCTATAGATTACTGTACTTGATGCTGACACGACTGTTATCACGGATTGGTACTATATGGATCTCCTTTTGGGATGTTATCCCCTTGTATTCACTAGATACATATTGTGATGTGCGTTTCACTTCTATATTGTATTTACTGAATACCTATATCCTTGTATACTCCTTGTGCATATTGTACTCTCAGTATCACATGAGTCCCAGGGATAGACCATTGTACACTATTGTATAACATTGTACAACTTTTGTATAACATTGTACATCTATTGTATAATATTGTACATCCATTGTATAACATTGTACACTATTGTGCAAGATAACGTAACTGAAGTGGATCCTTGTGTATTGATTGGGAAGGGGGAGTAGAATTGGTTATGTACTCAAATCCTATTGTACAACATTGTATAACTATTGTATATGTCTATTGTACACCCACGTACAATGGAGTTAACATTATATTTTTCTAGCCCGTTTACATAACCAGATTGTACTCTAAAATCACATATTCCTTACAGTTCTTACTTATTATATTTAGATATTTTCTGTTATCAAATCTCTACTGTTTTTCATATATCTTCTTCTTTCAGCGTTTCATGTACTTTACTCTATTGCATGCTTTATATTTCCTAACTCGATATGAACTGCGTGAGATATTTTGTGCTCGCTTCCGTCCTGACTGGACCTGTTGAAAATATTACAGAGGATGAGGAGGAGGCCTGCGTAGACACCTACTATGGGGCAGCTGTAGATGCCATGTGTGACCCAGATTTCTAGCCTGATCCACTAGCTTAGAGACTGAGGCTCCCTAGTCTAGGTTTACTATTTCTGTCATTTGAGATCTAGATTGTATATATTCTTTCTTTTCAGTATTAGAGTCTTGTATTGAGCTGGATGTTCTGATTTGTTATGTCAGTAGACACTTAGACTCTCTGGTTGTATTTATGTGGTTTTTCCTTCATTCCAGTATTTATCTATCTATCTTCCTATCTTTCATTCTGCTTTAGATGTGATTGAGACTGTATATTGCTATGTCACCTCCATTCGGAGTGTATATACTGTACAGGTACCATTATATTGTTAGATGATTAACCTAGGACAGCGTTCTACCGCCGACACTGCGGCATAGGCTGGACGTTGTTACGTTCTCGTACCCTCGCAGTGGGTGCGGGTCGTGACACATACATATTTATATATATATATGCATATGTTACATCATGCATATTTACATAATTACATAGATATATACATTCATGCACATTTACATACATACTTTTATATATTATATATGTTAACATTCATTACAATGCATTATATTTTACTTATACAATTGATTGATTGATTCATTCATATATGACATTCATTCATGCATATTATATACTTACATGCATCTATACATTATATACATTGTATATAACATGTAAAAATAGAAGGGGAAAAAAAGAAAAAAACTGAAATGGAAAGGGAAGGGAAGGAAAATGTAAAGAAAAGGGAAAACAGTGGACATATACATGCTTGCATCATATATTCTACATTACCATACATACTATCATTATATATTGCATTATATTATTTATATATTATGCATTCATATTTATCATTACATGTATACCTTGCATTCATATCTAGCATTCACTATATACTTTCATGCATATATTGTATATCATTCTTTCATTCATGTATTTATGCATTGCTTACATTCATTATATTAATTGCATTCCTACATGCTTGCATTCAACCATATATATACATTAATATAAAGAGGATATGTATCATATATATATCATTTCATTCATCTAACATATCATGTATTACATACTCTATATTCATTTAATACCCATACTACATAGGCTCATAGGTTACACAAAATGCATATATCGTATAGTCACTCTTCTACTTAAAACCAATACTGTACCAATTGGGCATTCACTAAATTCTAAGATTAAAGTAAGTCGTAGCCCTTTGTGTTAGCTTTCCGAAACTTTAAACGGATCGCATTTTCGTGTCCGGAAGCTCCCGGAATCGCAAAAATACCGAAATACGTTCGTCTTTCGTACAGCTGACACTCAAATAATTCTACAGAAAGTTACAGAATGAATTTGGCTTATTAAAATATATATTTGGAAATTTAACTTCGATACGGTTCTTTTAAAAAAATGAGAGATAAATCGGAGTTCTAAGCTAAATGTTATGACATTTCTAAGTTGCTTTGGTTAATAAAAATATGGATGAATATTATGACGAATTTGACAAAAGAACACATATAGGCCAAGATACTTGGATACAAACATAGGTATCCAAATGAAACTCATTCTAACCATCCTAACTAAGATCAATCCACTCTCTAACCATTATAAAACTAAATTTAAATATCTATTTAAACTATTATCATACATACATACACATGGGGTGTCCTAATTTGGGATCTATCAAGTAGGACACAAGACACATATCTAAAATCCTCAAGAGAGCTCCAAATGGGCTCAAATTTGAATCTAAATGGGACACATGCATGAGGATGGATCCTACGGATTCAAAACTAATTTATATGCAAAGAAAATCGATTTAGAGTATGGGTTTTACCTATTGGGAGTGGAATCCCAATAAAATCCTTTAGGACACGGCTCCGATACGAAGATCCCTCAAAGTGGACACTCCTCCTTGCACTCCTCTTCCAATCCTTGGTAGCACCCTTCCCTTAGAAAATAGGAATGATTGAGGGAAGGTTTGGTGAAGGAATGATTTGATTTGGAGATCAAATCAATGGGAAGGCTCTCTAAAATTGGGAAAGAACAAAAGGAAAATAAAAGAGGCAAGATTGTAATGAATGAAATGAATCATTCTCTCCTAAAGGTGGCTGCCATAAAGTGTCCATTAGGGCTAATGAAAAATGCCCTAATTGCCCCTCTCTAGTCTCATATGGTTAAGTCTAGACTAGGTTCAAGTTTAGGGTCAAAATGATCTAGTTTTGAGTCTCTAACTTAACCATTCTAACATGATAAAAATTAGTTTAATTAACTAACTTAAATGTTGGGTCTTGTGAGCCATACTTAACTTAATATTGGGTCCCATCTAGAGTTTAAGCTACCCGGGTCACAATACAAGTCGGAACGAGACGAAACTCAAACCCGACTAAACAAATCCAATAAAAATAATATTAAAAATATAAAAAAAATTTAAAATATTAAAATATGAAAAATGACCAAAATCATAATACATCATTTTTAATATTATTAAAATAATCTAAAATTTACCAATTAATCAAAATCCTAAATAATTCAAAAGTCACAAAATGACCAAAATACCCTTAGCCTAAAAAGTTGTAAATAGTCATTCTAATCACATGGTTAGGTCCCCATGGTCATGGTTCGTCTCTAGGCTCAACAGTTCTAGAGTTCACTAGCTAACACATCAAAATTATAATTAACCAATTTTAAATAGTATTAAATTAATTAAAAATTTCCATAAATCATAAATCCTATTATTAAATAATAAACTTTTACAAAAGTTCAAAATTACTCTCAATTTAGAAAAGTGGGTGTTACACATGTATAACCTCTTATGTTTATTATCAAGCCGTTCACATGTCTATCTTGTACTCTAAATCACTAGTTCACTGTAGCTCTTTACTTATAGTAGATATTTCTTTACAGTCTTTCCTTTTACTTCATGTATACTCTTCAGCGTTTAATGTATCTTACTCTATTGCCTGTATTATATTTTTATCATGATATGAACTGCATGATATGTACTGTGCTCGCTTCTATCCTGACTGGACCTGTTGAAATATTACAGATGACCTTGAGGAGCTATGTCCCACTTACTATGGAGCAGGCCTAGATGACACATGTGAGCTGGACTCTCAGGAGGACCCAGCACCTGCAGAGGATATTACCCCGGTAGTCTAGGCTAGTTAGCTAGACCAATATCTTATTTATCATTGTCTTGATTGGATACACTTGTTCTTATTTGGGGATTTATTATTCTGGATATTATGGAGTTGTTTATCTTAGATATTTAGTTCTCTCTTATCTTGTATTTCCTCTGTAGATTCTGTTGATTATCTATCTATCTTATCGTACTTTCTTCCTTAGTTGTGATTGAGTTGTACTTTATATTATTCCTCCATTGGGAGAGTATAACTGTACAGGTACCTTATAACTGTTATATGTATGTGACCTAGGACAGCGTTTACCGTCGACACTGCGGCGTAGGCTGGACGTAACCACTTCTCGTGCCCCTACACTGGGTACGGGTCATGACAGTACTACTCCTCGTGGTCGGCCGTTTAGGTTCAATAACAAGTGGCCGTTAATGGACGGCTACTCAAGTGTTGTCCCTCACGGATTGATTCATAAAGTCGAGGGAAACCCGCAGCTCAGATTGATTAGTCAGTTAAAGTTGATCAAGGCCGACTTGAAAGCCTGATCGAAGGCTTTCCCGCCCAATCAGATCGACATAGAGGAGAAGAGATTGCGGGAAACTCAAGTCCGCTTGCAAGCGGACATACTTAATCCGACTCTGGTGGAAGAGGATACGAAACTTGGAAGCCTAGTCCACCTGCTTCGTCTCCAAGAACAAATCGAACTTGTGCAGCGTGCAAAGTGTTCTTGGCTACGGGAGGGTGACGAAAACTCTAAATTCTTCTATGATATGGTTCGATCCAGACAACATCAGAATCATATTGGGAAGCTACTTGAGACAGATGGGAAGTTGTCACCATTAGAGATACAAGCTACAACCATCAGGTATTACTCAGAGATTTTCAACCAAACCGATTATCTAACTAATTTTCCCGAGTTAGTTTGCAAAAGAAAAGTCACTCAGGTTGGGAATCGGCTCCTCATGGCACCGGTGTCTATGGAAGAAGTCGAAGCAATAGTTATGAAGGCTGATCCGAACAAAACTCTGGGCCCTGATGGCTTTGGGAGTAAGTTTTATATACTGCACTGGGTTGAGTTGAAGGAGTCGATCCTTGAAGTAGTTCATGATTTCTTCAGGAATGGTCGTCTTCTGCGCGAACTCAACCATACCTTCCTTGTTCTTATTCCGAAAATGGAGGGGGCTTCATTGCTTTTGGACTTCCGTCCTATATTATGCTATAATTACTTATGCAAAGTGATGACTCACTTGATGTGTAAGCGTATAGAGGGTATAATGTAGGAGCCGATCTCCCATAATCAAGCTGCATTCATAAAAGGACGGGATATTACGAAAAACAACTTACTAGCTCACGAACTAGTCTGGGACTTCAACAAGGTTGGTGGCATCAAATCCTGCTCAAAACTGGATCTACCGAAGGCCTATGACACGATAAATCGAGATTTTATGTGTCAAATAATGCTGGAGATGGGCATTAAGAAGGATTGTGTTGATCGGGTTCGTGAATGCATTTCGACTCCGATGTTTTTTGTACTTCTGGATGGTCATCTGTATGGATTTATTATGAGCAGCAGAGGAATTCGGCAAGGTGATCCCCTTTTCCCGTATTTATTTACTATAGTTATGGAATACTTTTCCTGTCTGATGGATTTTGTAGTGATCAGGAAGCATATTACCCCTTTGTAAAAGCATGTCAAGCCGTATGTATCCCATCTGATATACGTGGATGACCTTTTGGTGTTAATATCTTCTACTTGGAGAGGACTTCAAGAGTTAGCGGACATCCTGGCTAGGTTTGGCAAATTGATAGGGCTACAGTTGAATCATAACAAGAGTACTGTGTAGTCCAATGTGCATTGTGCTAACCAGTTAGAAAAAGCATCAGTACTGGGTATTGAGCGGGGTAGTTTACCAGTCAAGTACCTCGGAGTACCGCTATCGATAAATTACGCCCGCGATATGGAATGCCAGAACCTGGTAGGGTATACGCAAACGGCGAATCGAGGGGTGGCACGCGAGGAGTCTCTCTTTCGCAAGATGCATTGAGTTGGTTCGCTCAGTTGTCACTTCTATCATCCACTTTTGGCTCCAAGCGATACTTCTTCCTACAGTTACTATCATGCAGATAAAAAAAATTGCGCTAACTTCATTTGGCGCGAGGGAATGCATGGGATTAGTTGGGATGCTCTTTGCCGCCCAATAGAGGAGGAAGGTGTGGGACTATATACTTTTCGAGCTCTTCGTGATGCGATCGGAGTCAAATTAGCATGGAAGGTGCTGATGTCTGACTCCATTTGGGCAACATGGACGTAAAGCCGGTACATGAAAGACTCCAACTTCTTGTGTGTGCACGCAAATAGTAATAATTCTGTTGTGTTCAAGAAGGTATGCCATTATTAGATGTCCTTACATGCTCTGGTACAACGAGTTATTAGTGATGGCCAGTCGACCATGCTTTGGCAAGATTCATGGTTCTCAGTTCATTATTTGGGGGAGCTATAGGGAATGCTCGTGCACGGATAGGAGAATAGGCAAAAGAGGGTCAATTGCATAATGCTGCAGGGGGCATGGAAGCCAGAGTCTCATAGGCATACGCGGAGCTTCTGTGACGAAATGCGAGAAGTTTGTATTGATCCCGACATAGAAATGGACGGGTGGGTCTGGAATAGCTCGAATGAGGCGCGGTTCAACTACAGGGCAGCTTACAATGGGTGTCGAACACATCATCTTCAGTGGAAATGGAATGAATTCGTGTGGACGAAAGGATCGACGCGTAAGTTTCAACTATGTCTTTACAAGCTGTGCTTGGGGAGACTTCTAATTCTTAATAGGCTCTCTAAGTTCGGCATGAGAATATTAGAAGGACAGGGATGTATTTTGTGCGGACACGGTCCTGAATCTATGAGCCACCTATTCTTGGCATGCTAGGTGTCGTGGAATATATGGTCAGCTCAGAGTAACAAACTGAATTTACAGACGGACGATACTCGAATATGGAGAGATATCATAGAGCAGATCATAAGGGATAAAAAGAATGGTAGAAGATGGTACAAAGAAGCTCGTCTCTGGTTGGCTATTGCAGTTTGGCATATTTGGAAGGAAAGAAATTTACGAATATTTGAGGGGTTTGTAACCCCAAGTATTGGCATCATAAAGAATATTGAATTTGATGTAGAAACGCTGGGATAAAGGCCTAGTTGTGTCTTGCAAGAGGATGTTGGGTGTATTTTGATTATTATATGAATAATAATTACCGTTGTTCAATATATATATATATATATATATATATATATATATATATATATATATATATATATATATATATATATTTTATATATATATATATATATATATGTGTGTGTGTGTGTGTGTGTCATGTGAGCCTAGACCTAGAAGGAAGCATGTTAAAAGAAACGTATACGTTAAGTTGTACCTGATTTATCTATCAGTAACGATTTACGTAACTAACCAAATTAATATTGAAAAATATTTGTATAAGTGTCAATTATATATATATATATATATATATATATATATATATATATATATATATATATATATATATATGTAAAACATGCATACATAAACACATATGCATAGTTTAGTAGAATAACATGTATTTAGAAACACATACACTTATAAGCAATATTTTCATATCCTACTATCAATTTAAAGTATAATTCAACTTGTGTCCTACGATTGCATCGATGAACATACGTGTGTGCTACCATCGAATCCTTAATAAAACAATGCATTGAACACTCTCTATAAGCTAGGACACACACACACACACACACACACACACACACACACACACAAAACATGGTTTGGAATTAAAATTAATGAATAATGAAGCTTTCCAAATTAATGTTTGAATAGGAGGAGGACTTGCTTTCTTAGTAAAAGGGGTGTGTATTTACGTTGGAAAGTGCGAAAAATAATATATATGCTTTCCTTTATTTAGGCTAGAATCTGTAAAGTATGAGATGTATTAAGGTGGGTGGCTTCTTCTTTTTTATAGAGATGGAAAGAAGAAAAATCAAGAAAGGTTTAAGTAAAAAAATTGTCTTCCTAGCTTCCACACTAGAAACGCCAAGTTATTGTTTGCAAAAATAAAAAGTTTTTTTATCACAAACTTAGAAAAGAGTACAAGAGTACAATTTGAATTCTGGGAAAGTACAACTGTAGGAATCTGATCAGAAGACGATCACTTTATCCCTTGGACTATGTGAACTTGAAGACTAGAGCCTCTGGAGAATGCAGCAGCAATTTTGCAAGAGTACTTGATCTCTGTGATGCTTCAACAATGATCGAAAATTATATTTATAGAGTCTGGAAATAACTGTTTTAACAGTTATTCTGATGTGCGCGAGGCTGGACTGCGCCACATTAGGTTGCGCCAACCTTATGTTGTGCCAACTTTTATTCGGTTATTCAATCGTGTACTAACTGTATTTAGATGCATGGCATCATGTGATTGAGATGCGCGTGGTCGTGTACAGAGTAGTGGACACGTTTTGAGAGATTAGTAGCATGTGTGCCACGTCATCCTGCTTTAGAAATGAAAGTTGTCTCAACTTTATCAGGTTGCGCGAGCTTCAGTCAACAACTTTATCCAGATTGCGCCTAGGCACGTGGCAACTGTTAAGAAAAAGTTGTTCAGATTGTGCCTAGGCACAACTAAGGAATTTGTTTAGATTGCGTCTAGGCGCAACTCACAAGATGTGCAGGACATTTGTCAATTAAATCTCCTCGAGCGGCACATTTTGAGGGATTCAAAGAGATTTTCTTCGTTTACTTTGCTGTCAACTGTCAGTGTTGTCAGGAAATGATAGCAATTAAATGTCAGATGCCACGTAGGCCTGGGCTCAATGTAGATTGGGCACAGCCTGATGTCAGACGCAAAATAATCAATGGTGCAGCTTGAGTTTTGGGGCGCAACTTGATTGCTGGGTGATAAAACATGACGCAACTTGATTTTTAGGCTCTACAAGACCCCCTTCAAAGTTTTTGAAACTTAAGCATACTTTAAAGTTTTGAAATATTTTGAATTATACTAGTTTTGTTTAGATTGTGCCAGTCAATGCTCAACCATCATAATAATTTTTTTCTCGAAAACATTCGATCTCCTCTTCGTCTTCCCGAGTTTCATTGATGATTTTCGGTTTCCCATGAGGAATATGAAGAGTTGGTTGATTGTATATATAGGGAGAGATCATTGCACTCCTTCTTCACTTCTGTACTTCTATGGCACCTAAGAAGAAGGAGATGGCGACCAGCATTAACACCGAAGTGAAAGCTCAGGGGACAAGGCCTGACACTGTTCCTACAATCCTGTCCGAGGCTGACCAATCACTTCGTGCAAATAATCTCTTAGAATGCTTTGGATTGACCCCAACAGTCTTTGGTCCTTCGTCTTCTTCTGAAGAGCGTGGTGACGCAGAAGGATTTCTTCGTCTGATGCATCGTTCAGGGATTCGTGATATGCACGAGTTGGGCACTTCTCTTCACCAAGCTGGTGAAGAAGACGAGAAAAAGTAATGGTTTTTGTAGGGTGCTATATATATATATTTTTGTCTTTTGTGCGACTCATTTTATAGGGACTTGTTTTCCCTCTTCTTATGCAAGAAAAAGAATGGAAAATTTATTTCTGGCGCCCTTCTACAAACCTTTTCGTATGATCTGCTCAGTGGCACGTGTCGAGGCACCATTTTGACCAACTCAAATGTTTACTGTTTTTCAGAAGAACACGTGGCAGTCTTCGTATGGTTTGAGCTCCTTTCGTTTAAGTCTTTCCTGAGATAGGCTCCTAAAATGACGCGCCCATTATCATCTTTCAAACTCTTTAAATAGCTAATATGAGACATCAAAAATGTCCATGAACTCTTTCTTTTTATTTCTTCTTTCTATTGATGATGATGGTTCTTCGCAGAATCCCCTTGGCTGTTAAGAGTTCAATGTTTGTGAGCCTTTTTGTGCCACCAAAATCCGATGTTGTTCTTATGTATACTGCGTCTTCGGATGTTGGTTTGCCGTACTTTACATCACTGACGAGCTTCCACCCAAACATAGTTGATTTTGATGGTAAGTTCCAACAAAGAACCAGTGGTTTCTATACATGAGCATCATTCATGAATTGTGTTTAATTTGCGCCACTTTTTATTAAGACAGTTTTAAAGACAGGTGCTGATTTTGTAGAAATGAAGCGCGTGTTGTAGATGTGTGCCTAAAATTTTGAGAATAGGCGCGTATTGAAATCCAGTGCCTGACTTCGGTCAGAGGCGCACACTGTTGATATGCGCTTCTTGATCGGCGCACACTGTTGATATGCGCCTATTGATCGGCGTACACTGTTGATATGCGCCTGTTGATCGACGCACACTGTTGATATGTGCATGTTGATCGGCGCACACTATTGATATGCGCATGTTGATCGGCACAGACTATTGATAGATTTTACTAACTTTTTATGCTTTGTTAATATTTGCAAAAGTTTGGTTGGCAAGCTTCTTCAAAACTGGCATTGACGACCTGGATGCTATGAAGAGTATTCTTCTGACACCCACATCAGACAGCTCTTATGATTCTGACACTCAAATCAGACAGCTCAGGACCCTCCATGTTCCAGAAGGGTCTTCCTCATATGGTAGGAAGAGCCTTTATACATGAGAGTTGGATGGTAGAGAGACAGAATTAGGAATCGTATCACGAGGGTGATCTCATTCCTAGTTCTCATGACGGATCGTCTCTTCTCCACCAGTTGTATTGACAACAGCTTATCTTTGAGCTGTTGTACTCTCTGGTTCTTCTCCCGTCTTTCTGAGAGAAAAGACCAGAGTTGATTCTGCTGTCATGCTCGCTGCTTCAGGTCAAGATGACAAGGAACTGGCATCAATAAGAAGATCCAAAGATGTAATAGACCTTCATCATCAATAAGAAGATCCAAAGATGTAATAGACCTTCATTTGTTATATTTAGAATGAAAATCTAAGATGTAGTAGATTTCTATCAAGATGTATCTATATTTTTAAAGAAGAAATAAAGAATGATTTTCTTTTTTTTATAATTTAATTTTGATGTGATGATATGGAAAATAGAATCTAGAGAAAATATGGATGTGACAAGTTGCTGATGTAAATAATTGGCATTCAGGGGTGTGGAGGACGTGAATTCATATTATTTTTAAAATAAGACACAATAAATGCCAAATGAATGATAAGTCAAAGAAAGTGAATGAATGAACAGTCACTTCGGCTCTCGAGGAAAAGATGCTGAAATGAACAAACAGTTATCTCGATTCTCGAGGAAGAGAATAAATGAATGAACAGTAATCTCAATTCTCGAGGAAAAGAATGAATGAATGAACAGTTATAAATGAATGAACAGTTATAAATGAATGAATAGTTGGACTTCTTTCAAAAAGTCGTATCAGTTCTCGAAACCGGCTATCTAGTCTTTCTGTCTATAAATAGAGCAAAACTTTCGTAGATATCGTCAATTTCTTTTCTTTTTGTATAAAATGTCTTCTAAAGATTTGCTCACTCCGAAGATTGAAGGAAAGACTGAGACACCTCATGCTGAGCCTCCGGTGCCTCCTCAGAAAGAAACAGGTGAAGGCTCAACTGCTCCTGTACCAGGACAGGACCTGATTGCCAAGCTAGTGGAGCCTAGGAAGACTGTCGAAGAAGAGGCAGTGAGGATGGCTGCTTGTGAGTTCCTAGTGTGTTCAGACAACGAGATGTTTAAACTGTTGGTAAACTATGTATTTAATCATGAAGGATCGGGGCCTCCTCCTCGTCCTTAATATTATGTAATTCTATTATGCTTTTTGAATAAAATGAACTTACATTATTTCTCTGAAATGAAGTACATTTTGCTTTTATACATAATATTTCTTGAGAAATTTGCCAATGATAGGCATCATAGCAACTCTGCCATCCATATCTGTTAATTGATAGGCTCCATTTGAGAAAACCTTATTTACCACATATGGACCTTTCCATTTTGCCTCGAACTTGCCTTTTCTCATATGAGTCATAGTCATAGGACGTCTGACTGTAAGAACTAGCTCGCCTTCCTGAAATGTTCGCACTCTGACTTTGCGATTGAAAGCTTTTAAGATCCGAGCTTGATAAAGTTCGATTTGTTGTTGGGCCAGTAGCCTTTTCTCGTCAAGTGCCTCCAATTCTTGAAGTCGAAGACGATCATTATTTTTTGTAGTAAGCTCATTAGCAATGGCAATTCTTAGAGACAGGATTTGAATTTCCAGCAGTAAAACAGCTTCACATCCATATACCAGGAAAAAGGGTATACAACCTGTGGGATTACGGACTGTAGTGCGATAAGCCCATAGACATTCTCCAAGTTTATTACTCCAATTGCGTTTGTTAATAGAAACAAACTTTTTAAGGAGTTTAATAATAGTTTTGTTGAATGCTTCAGCTAATCCGTTAGCTGCAGGATTATAGGCCGTAGAAGCAACATTATTGATTCTGTTGTCATCACAGAACCTATTAAACTTCTAACTGACGAATTGTGGCCCATTATCGTGGATAATTCGGCGAGGGACATCAAATCTATATATCACATGATGTTTGATGAAGTTGATGACACTACTAGTCTTTACTTCAGCTAAAGGTATAGCTTCAGCCCATTTAGAGAAATAATCGGTTATAGCCAAGATGAACCGATGTCCTTTAGATGAAGGAGGATTGATAGGGCCAATTATGTCCATGCCCCAAGCTTCGAAGGCCCATGAGGCAGCAGTCGGATGAAGAAACTTCGACGGTTGGTGAATGAAATCTGCATGAATCTGACATGCTCGACATTTCTTTGCATAGTCAATGGCATCTAATACCATAGAGGACCAGTAATAGTCCATACGTCGGATACGATCTTGTAATTTAGGACCAGGCTTATGTGCTCCACAAACGTCATCATGAGCTTCGTGTAATATCTACTTTGCTTCATCATCAGCAAGTCATCTTGTCACGACCCGCACCCATTTTTTTTAAACGGATACAAGACGTGTCCAAGCCAGCCTACGCCGCAGTGTCGGCGGTAGAACGCTGTCACGTCCATGAAGATCAAAATAACAAATAATGCTCATTCACAATATTAATTTAATTTACAATGATCACAAGTTTTATATTTTGCAGAAAAATATAAACTTGTACAAATAAATGAATGACTACAACTCCACTATCTAGCTAGTCTCTAGGCTTTGGCTGCAAGTACACCCATATTTCCCCTGCTAAGTGAATCCATGGCTAACATGAAAAATGTTGGTTTCCAGTCAGGAATGGAACGAGCATAATCCACTGAATGCAATTTCAAATAAAGAAAATGACTATAAAACAAAGGTTAGACATCAATCATGAGTTTTGAAAATAAACAGTAAATACTGAAAACCAATAGCAATAAATAGACACAAAATACTTTCTCTAAGTGTTAGAAGTACCTTTGATATGTGATCGGTCTGGGGCACTACACCGCACGGTCTACGAGGTCTACTTGCAGAAATTAAACAATGTCTACGAGGTCTACTTGCAGAAATTAAACAATGTCTACGAGGTCTACTTGCAGAAAATAAACAATGTCTACGAGGTCTATTGCATGAAAATAAACAATATCTACGAGGTCTACTACATGAAAATAAATACGGTCTTCGAGGTCTACTGCATGAAAATAAATACGGTCTACGGTCGGATCACACATCCTTGGTACTTCTCATTCCCGACTCAACATTTTTAATAGAGTATAAAAATCACATAACCAATGACTAATCAATGAAATATAGTAAGGATCAATATCGAAATACAGACAATAAACTGTACTCGCCTGTGGTCCTCTGTTGGTGAAACTGACAATCTGAACCACTCGATGTGCCCCAATAGTCAAAACCCATACAACAATCCCCGGAAGCTGAAATAAACATTACCAATGTTCTCAGAATAGTCAAATTAGCTAGGATTGCCTGTCCTTAAGTCCAATTCTGGACACAGGGGCAAAACGGTAATTTTAGGTAAAAACGATGTCCGTCGTTGGACCCGCTTTGCACCGAAAAGCGTGCCAGAGTCAACGGTCTCTAAAGTCATCAAACTACATGTCTACAGATTTGGTTTTTCGATACGAACCCAACCGTATGTCCAAAGTTGGATTTCGGCAGGCCGTGCACAAAATCGTCCGCTGAGTGGGACCATGGGGCCCGCAAAACGGCGTTCCGATTCCACTGTCTCAGAATTGGACTAAACTTGGCATACAGGACCAGAAAAATGATACGGACCTGTTGGCGTAAGTTTCGTCTCGATCTAACGAGCGTGCACAAAGTAATTGGAGAATTTGCAAAGTGCACGATACGGTGAATTTTGACGGATACGTATCAAATTCGTCGCGCACACGCGACCAATTTAAATTCTGCCAAAGCCCACACGACCACGAAGTCATTACGCACCTTTCGATGCCTTCGGTTCGCGACCACGTCGCCCGAAATGGCGGGACGGACGTGGTATCGAACTGATTTTCAAGTTTTTAAACATGATTTTATTAAACTTTAGAATCGAATATCTTCTCATCTACTTACTGAAATCCGAATCTACGAGAAGGGTTATGATGCCCTACCTGTTGTCAATAATTGTGTTCAGGTGGAAATTCTAAAAAGTTACTGGATCGATCGGAATCGATCCGCCAATGTAGGTTCCTGGACTGTTTCATGTTCTGTTTTAGGACATGTTTTTTTTCTCGAACTTTGGTTCGATTTCTCTTGAACTCTAAGCCGCGTAAATCGAAACTACTTGAAAGGGTTTAAAGTGGTATAGGTTGTCGTTGTACCTGAGAAGATGGCTCGAGGAACGGTCGACCCATCGGGGAGAAAACTTCGCACGAAGTCCGCCCCATTGTTGCAACTGCTGCTGTTGCTGCTGTTCTAACACGCGCGCCCGTGCGCGCGTGGCCGACCTCCGGCCAGCACGATGGTGGCGCCGGCTGCGTGTGGATGCGCGCGGGGGTCGCCCAGTTCTGGTGGTGGCGCGCAGGTTGTCGCGAAGGCTTGGGTTGTTAGGGTTTTAGAAGTTTTCGTTAGTAACTTCCCGAACATCTATCTATATATACAATTTGGTTTGTTACACAGGGGTCGGGCTTGGGAGATTCAGCTAGGGTGAGAGAGGCCTGGTCCATGTTGGGTCGGGCTTGGCTCTGGCTTGGCTTTGGCTGGGCTTTTTTTTAATTGGTGTATAAATATATACACACACACATAATTAGCATAAAACCTATGTATATATATATATATATATTATATATATATATATATATATATATTTTTATATATATTTTTATATATATATATATATATATATATATATATATATATATATATATATATAAATATATATATATATATATATATATACATATATATACACACACATACACATAAATATATAATATATATTTATATATAAATACATAAATACACCTAAATACATATATATATATATATATATATATATATATATATATATATATATATATATATATATATAATATCAATATACATATATATATATATATATATATATATATATATATATATATATATATATATATATATATATATATATATATATATATATATATATATATATATATATATATATATATATATATATATATATGCTCATATATATTCTAGATAAATCCAAATAAATCCTAACGGCATTTGTTCCTATTATAAGGCCTATTTATATAAATAGGACTATATATAATAATATTTGCCAAATATAATATAACCAATAATAATAATAATAATCTCAATAAAATATTAATAATAATAATAGTAATAATAATAGTAACAAAATTCAAATAATCAATAACGGTGTATACACCACTATGCGCAGTCTAAAAATCTCGAAACGTATAATGGACCCATTTTATACAAATATTATTGAATATTAATTAATAATGATATTCATAATATTAAAATTACAAATATTTAGAAATAGTCATTAAATCATTAAAACGGAATATAACACACTCACCAAAATATATCAACACGCATGTCATCGGACGTCCCGCATGATTACATGGCTTGGGCTTGTCTTGGGTCCTATCTGGACTAATTTGATACAACCGGGTTCCCTAAAAATCAATAATATAAATAATAAATAATTAAAACTTCAGTACGGGTCAAGTCGTAATTTGGCCTGGTTTTCCTAGTTAGGACATCACTATAGCTCGGCCTTCCCTACCAGGGCCAATACACTAGTCAAAGCACGCCCTTGTACTATTCGTGCCACGATTTCTAGTCACCTTGTACTCCAAAACCACATCATGGTTAAAGTCATCTACTGTACTAATTAACTAAGTAATTATTTATAAAATCTAAAAATCACCATTCCAATAAAATAAATAATAATAATAAAATATTCTAATTTTTTGGGAAGGACAACTACAAATCTACCCACCTTAAAAATAATTTCGTCCTCAAAATTCTAATTCATAATTATTCCTTATATTCAAAAGAACTCTACCATTACCGTAATCTCCTCGAATCTTAATTCCTCAAAGAACAGTTTACATCCTCCTTTAGCCATTTTGTAACTACGCAACTCCGGGGTCTTCTACCCACATTTGGTCACACTACTCCCTCAAATCTCATGTCACTAAAACTTTAAAATCATCCAACTACTTGTTAAAAATTTTACCAATAGATATCTACTGCTTATGGCCACTATAATCCTCTCCTATCTATCAACCACCCAAAATCTAACATGCAACAATTTACACAAATAGCTAAGAAATATTGGTAAGTTCTAATAAGTGTGACCTTCGTCGCTCCAAAATAGGGAAGGCATGAAGGTAAGGAAGAACAACCGAGAATAAAATGAAGTTTCAAGAGCGGTAGGGAGTATCCAATGATGCGGATAGAATGAAAGTCTATAAACCATCGACTTATTTGCTAGAGTGGGCTACTCTAGTCCAGTCACTTGCTAAATCAAAGAACCCTTCGTCTCTCAGAGGCTTGCAATCCGTGCAATACAAAATTTTGTTCTCGAATTTAATCTAAATGAGGTTCCATAATAGAACAGAATTTGAGAAATCAAGATTGTGATCTTTTCCGTGGTTATTTAAACACAAACAAGGGATATAAATGCAATACAAGATCGTATCGCGACTCCTAGGTAGACGGGATAAGGGTTACGAATGACTTCACATTCTACGAGATGGAGGCTACATAATCGGTATAGGGACCTATCTCAAATAGTCCGATTTTATAGTCAACTATGGTGGTATGCATGGATGGGTTTAACTGGGTCTTAATGGGTTCTCTGATTGGACACCAATCGTTAGTTGGATGAACCCTGGATTTCAACTATACGGACTGAACAAGGTCCCAACGATAAACTATTTTTACTAGGTTAGGGTATCCTAGAATAGGTTTCTATCCAAGGGTTGAGCTAGTTGCCCGTCAAGTTGGTTAGCTTGGTCCCTAAAGCCCAAAAATGCGTCTTTCGTGGCTTTTGTGTTTAAATAGCACGAAAAGACATAATTGAGTGACACACTAGTGACATGTGCGTAGTGGTCTTCAAGTAAATCACAACCATATATTGGGTTGAATGAATTGAGTCAAGGTTGAGCCTCTAATAGAAGTCGGGAAACATACTGCTATTATGGTAAGGGTTATAGCTAGTCCTTTTTACCTGAAAGTCGTACCATAAAAATAGAGTACAAAGGGACGGGTTTGAGTGGGACATGATATACCTAAATGAAGGTGGACTCGTCTAGATCTTGCATGTGAAATTTTGTTGGAAGGAAGCAGCTGGTCTCGTGCTTCGAATATTAATGGCACGGTCGGGGACATAAAGTGATCTAAATGGAAAGTGGGAGTCCATGGGGTACTAATTATCATGCTAATGGAAATTATTTTAATCAATTGGTAATAGTCGCATATCCCAAAAAATTTAGAAGGCTTACAGTCTACCCACCTTAGAAATTTGGACAGGGTTTTAGAAATAATGGGGTTAGAAAGATTTCTAAAGTCCGGATATTGTACCTCGATCCTTGTTTAATAGAGAATAAGGCACGGCGTAACGGTTACGGTAGATATAAGTCAAGTCAAGGGTCGTTCCTCAATAAATAAAAAAACGAGTGTGTACAATGACACCTGGTCGACAAAATAGAATGACCTACTCGTCCCCAATATTCAAGAGTTATCGACGGGGTAACCAACTCTAAGGCATATCAGTTGAAAAGATTTCTAACAAATGAGTCGTGAATCTCTATTAGTGTTAAGCCTGCCAGACTATTATCACAAGAGTTCTAGGGGTATGGGTTTAAGGCTTAAGAGTTGCTAGTTAAAGCAAGCTTCAAGCAAATAATTAGAGACTCACAACATTTGCTTTCTTGAGAATATATCGTCTCCTAGGTTGGCAATTTGACTAAGGGTAAAACCCTACTCATTCTTAAATTCAGATGGCTAGAAGGTCCCCAATAGCAGTTTGGGGGTCGAGAGGAGAATGAGTAACTCAAAGCAAGGTTCTAGTCACATGGCTGGCTGATGGCAACTACACTTATTTATACAACCATCATAGCTATGGGGGATACTCTGTATCTCTCTACCAATTATGAGTCTTTCGTCTTTCCAAATCAGTGAAAGACGAACAACAAAGAGTTCAAGGAAGATGTTACTGAACACAATTTTATGATTCAAAGGCGAACATATAATTCAAGAGGAATTGTCAAAGCAGTCGTGGATGAGATCGTAGATACCTTGACATCTCAATCCACGAGGAATAATCAAGGAAGCGAATCGGGTACACTATGGTTGATCAGACCGTAATACATCGATTCTGATTAGACAATATGCTAGCAGGCGTCCCCACTAAACATATGTCTTGAATCAAGCTCGAGAACATGGTGAGCTTGCAAAACTAGGCTGTAATAACAACATTGGTTAAGGTAGTCAAATATAATTATGCGAGATTTTTGAAAGAAGGCACAAGTAGTCCGAGTTTTGTGAGAATCAAAAATCTACCAGGTGTTCTTGCTTATACGGTCATTCTACTATCTTCTTACCCATAAGGCCTTGGTCGACTAATGGTTTATGGACTTCTAAATTCTATATTATAGGTAAACTTATTAGTGTCAGTCGATTTCCTCGCCAATACGTCACAAGAACTATGGAAGGCTAGGTCGGAAGACATGTTATCCAACTTACAAAAATTGTACTAATATTGTCTTTGGATTTTTATGGGACATACATGGCATTGTTCTATCCTCCATAGTATCCTGAACTTGTAATCCCGTCTGGAATCATTTTACCGAGGATTATGCTCTGCCCGTATACTCTGGCTGTGGTAACCCTTGGTTTCGTGATTCAGATGTGATATGCTATCCGATACTCTTCCTTATATTGACACAAGGGTGACTATGGTCAAAGAGGACCACTAGCTATAGTTTAGCAATATTCTATAACCTATACTTCCTTAAACAATTTCAACTCGAGGGGTCGTGTCTCGCCAGTGCGCTGCTGGCTGCGGTGAAACCTTAGTCTCCTTAATTCGAATAAATGGCGACAGTGCGCTGCTGTCCTGCCATTTCAAGTTAACTAACATTCCTTTAACTATATCTGTAAAAATTTATGGGCTCCTAGAGATCCAAACAAGTTGACTATGAAATAAAGCGTAAGTATCTATCAATCGCAACCCTACAATAAAAGATTGGACATGGAGGAATGAAGATAAAAGAAATACAACTATTCTAATATCTATTTTATGTGCATCCAAACCATTGAGGAAAAACTTTGATTTGAAACTAACTCGAGTTTAGTATATGGGTAACGTAATCAGAAATTATATAAAAATAATTCCTAGGGCAAAAATAGGAACTAAACAGGCAATCCGGGCTAAGATATGAGGATGATGTCTAAAGAGGAAAAGAGAAGAAATTTAATAGTTTATCATGGTTAGATCATTATTTCTATGAAACCCGGTCTCACTAGTTGAATAATCTATCCACCTTGGACCATATCGTCATATCAAGAGGTAATAGTGTACCTATGGAGATCGGGCAATCTATCAAAATTAATAAATCCTCGTCTAAATTGCATGGCCTAGACTACCCATCGGTAAATTTGTATAAGGGACTCCTAGTCCTAGTCATTCTCTTAAATTAAATTAATCTCTAAACGTGAATGAGCATTTCCTAGTCGCAGGCTCGCAATAATACGACTAACTTATATACTATCACGAGTTCGCATGATTTGTAAAATCGGACCTGTATGGGCCACCACAAAAACTTGTCACGACCCGCATCCGTTTTTTTAAAACGGATACAAGACGTGTCCAAGCCAGCCTACGCCGCAGTGTCGGCGATAGAACGCTGTCACGGCCATGAAGATCAAAATCACAAATAATACTCATTTATAAAATTAATTTAATTTACAATGATCACAAGTTTTATATTTTGCAGAAAAATATAAACTTGTACAAATAAATGAATGACTACAACTCCACTATCTAGCTAGTCTCTAGGCTTCGGCTGCAAGTACACCCATATTTCCCCTGCTAAGTGAATCCACGGCTAACCTGAAAAATGTTGGTTTTCAGTCAGGAATGGAACGAGCACAATCCACTGAATGCAATTTTAAATAAAGAAAATGACTATAAAACAAAGGTTAGACATCAATCATGAGTTTTGAAAATAAACAGTAAATACGGAAAACCAATAGCAATAAATAGACACAAAATACTTTCCCCAACTGTTAGAAGTACCTTTGATATGTAATCGGTCTGGGACACTACACCGCACGGTCTACGAGGTCTACTTGCAGAAATTAAACAATGACTACGAGGTCTACTTGCAGAAATTAAACAATGTCTACGAGGTCTACTTGCAGAAAATAAAAAATGTCTACGAGGTCTACTGCATGAAAATAAACAATGTCTACGAGGTCTACTGCATAAAAATAAATAATGTTTACGAGGTCTACTGCATGAAAATAAACACGGTCTACGAGGTCTACTGCATGAAAATAAATACGGTCTACGGTCGGATCACACATCCTTGGTACTTCTCATTTCCGACTCAACTTTTTTAATAGAGTATAAAAATCACATAACCAATGACTAATCAATGAAATATAGTAAGGATCAATATCGAAATGCAGACAATAAACTGTACTCACCTGTGGTCCTCTGTTGGTAAAACAGACAATCTGAACCACTCGATGTGTCCCAATAGTCAAAACCCGTACAACAGTCCCCGGAAGCTGAAATAAATATTACTAATGTTCTCAGAATAGTCAAATTAGCTAGGATTGCCTGTCCTTAAGTCCAATTCTGGACACAGGGGCAAAACGGTAATTTTAGGCAAAAATGATGTCCGCCGTTGGATCCGCTTTGCACCGAAAAGCATGCCAGAGTCAACGGTCTCTAAAGTCATCAAACTACATGTCTACGGATTCGATTTTCTGATACGAACCCAACCGTATGTCCAAAGTTGGATTTCGGCGGGCCGTGCACAAAATCGTCCACTGAGTGGGACCATGGGGCCCGCAAAACGGCGTTCCGATTCTACTGTCTCAGAATTGGACTAAACTTGGCATACAGGACCAGAAAAACGATACGAACCTGTTGGCTCAAGTTTTGTCTCGATCTGACGAGCGTGCACAAAGTAATTAGAGAATTTGCAAAGTGCACGATACGGTGAATTTTGACGGATACGTATCAAATTCGTAGCGCACACGCGACCAATTTGAATTCCGCCAAAGCCTACATGACCATGAAGTCGTTACGTACCTTTCGATGCCTTCGGTTCACGACCACGTCGCCCGAAATGGCGGGACGGACGTGGTATCGGAGTGATTTTCAAGTTTATTAAGCATGATTTTATTAAAATTTAGAATCGAATATCTTCTCATCTACTTACTGAAATCCAAATCTACGAGAAGGGTTATGATGCCCTACCTGTTGTCAATAATTATTTTCAGGTGGAAATTCTAAAAAGTTACTGGATCGATCGGAATCGATCCGCCAATGTAGGTTCCTGGACTGTTTCACGTTCTGTTTTAGGACTTTTTTTTTTCTCGAACTTTGGTTCGATTTCTCTTGAACTCTAAGCCGCTTAAATCGAAACTACTTGAAAGGGTTTAAATTGGTATAGGTTGTCGTTGTACCTGAGAAGACGGCTCGAGGAACGGTCGACCCATTGGGGAGAAAACTTTGCGCGAAGTCCGCCCCATTGTTGCAACTGCTGCTGTTCTAACACGTGCGCCCGCGCGTGCGTGGCCGGCCTCCGACCAGTGCGGTGGTGGCGCCGATGACGTATGGGTGCGCTCGGGGGTCGCCCAGTTCTGGTGGTGGCGCGTAGGTTGTCGCGAAGGCTTGGGTTGTTACGGTTTTAGAAGTTTTCGTTAGTAACTTCCCGAACATCTATCTATATATACAATTTGGTTTGTTACACAGGGGTCGGGCTTGGAAGATTCAGCTGGGGTGAGAGAGGCCTGGTCCATGTTGGGCCGGGCTTGGCTCTGGCTTGGCTTTGGCTGGGCTTTTTTTTGTGGTCAAAGGACTGCCAGGCAGCATTTGAGGAGCTGAAGAGGAGGTTGACGACCGCTCCAGTTCTGACTTTACCTTCAGGTTCTGGAGGTTTCACCATTTACAGCGATGCTTCTGGAAAGGGGCTAGGATGTGTCCTACAGCAGCATGGGAAAGTGATTGCTTATGCATCTAGGCAATTGCGAACTCATGAGAGGAATTATCCTACCCATGACCTCGAGTTAGCTGCGGTGATCTTTGCACTCAAGTTATGGAAACATTACTTATACGGAGAGCGTGTGGAGATCTTTACTGACCACAAAAGCTTGAAGTATGTGTTCATACAGAAAGAGCTGAACATGAGGCAAAGACGATGGTTGGAGTTGATGAAGGACTTCGACATCGATTTACAGTATCACCCCGGGAAGGCAAATGTGGTGGCAGATGCGCTGAGCAGGCATCCGATGGCATGGTACCTGATGATTGATCGACATTTGCGGGAGGATCTGGAGAAGCTCGGTATCGAGCTAGTTCGGCCAGGATCAGTGATACAGATGATGGCGCTTAACATTCAGTCAGGTTTGATGGAGCAGATCCGGAAGGCACAGTCTACAGATGAGAGCCTTCGCAGACTTCGACCCCAGGCTTTAGCTGGATTGCTGGATGACTTCACTATAGCAGAGGATGGATCCTTGAGGCATGGCAGCCGATTGTGCGTGCCGAAGGGAGAGCTGGTAGAGGCAGTCTTGCAGGAGGCGCACCGATCGAGATATTCTATTCACCCTGGTGCTAACAAGATGTACCGTGACTTGCGAAAACATCTTTGGTGGCACGGGATGAAGAGGGATGTATCACGTTTCATCTCGAGATGCCTAGTTTGCCAGCAGGTCAAGGCGGAGCACCAGAGGCCAGCTGGGTTGTTGCAGCCGCTACTCATTCCCGAGTGGAAGTGGGAACATATTACGATGGACTTCGTCTCAGGGCTTCCTCGTTTCCAAGGAGGGAAGGATGCCATTTGGGTCATCGTAGACAGGCTGACGAAGTGTGCGCACTTCATACCCTTCAAGGTGGGGCTTTCCACCGAGAAGTTGGCAGAGCTATATATGCAGCAGATAGTTCGCCTATACGGAGTGCCGATGAGCATCGTATCGGACAGAGATAGCAGATTTACATCCCACTACTGGAGGAGCTTGCAGGAGGAGTTGGACAGTAGGCTCAAGTTCAGTACGGCGTACCACCCGCAGACAGATGGGCAGTCCGAGAGGACGATACAGATACTGGAGGATATGCTGAGGACCTGCGTGCTGGACTTCGGAGGATCATGGGAGAGCCATCTGCACTTGGTAGAGTTTTCATACAACAACAGCTACCAAGCCAGTATCGGTATGTCTTCTTTCGAGGCGCTATATGGACGACGATGCCACACACCGCTCTTTTGGGATGATATCGGAGACAGAGTTATGCTTGGGCCAGAGATGATTACGGACGTAGCAGAGAAAGTCGTGATGATCAGAGACAGGCTCAGAGTAGCTCAGGACAGGCAGAAACACTGGGCTGATGCTAGTCGCAGACCGATGGAGTTCGCAGACGGTGATATGGTGCTGGTGAAGATATCACCTACTAGAGGGACGATCCGGTTCGGACGAGGAGGGAAGCTGAGCCCCAGATACATCGGGCCGTTCGAGGTACTTGGCAGGATCGGAGAGGTAGCTTACAGGGTTGCACTTCCACCCAACCTAGCAGGAGTTCACGATGTCTTTCACGTATCTCAGCTGAGAAGATATGTTCCAGACCCCAGTCATGTGCTAGATCATTCAGAGTTGGAGGTCGGACCGAGCTATACAGTTTTTGAGCAGCCGGTGGAGATATTAGACAGGAGAGAGAAGAGGCTGAGGAACAAGGTTATAACCCTAGTACGAGTAGCTTGGAGCCGTCACTCCCCAGGTGAATCTACTTGGGAGAGGGAGTCGGACATGAGGGAGAGATACCCTTACTTGTTCGATCCAACCGCTGCGAGGGAACCACCCGTTCCCGCTTGATACCTTAGAGGTTAGTTTCGATTGCAGCCTTAGTCATTTTGTTGCATTGCTTGCTATGTTAGAATATTGTCGGGTCTTCAATCCTTGTAAATTTTGAGAACGAAATTTTTTCAATGAGGGAAGACTTGTAAGCCCCTGTTTTTCAAATTTTAGTTAAATTAGTGTTAATTAGTTTTTAATGCCCCGACCAGACCCTAACCCTAAATTCTTCCCACGACCACCACAACCGCCCCATCTTCCACTCTCACCCCACCGGAACCCTAGCTCCGACGAACTCCTCGTCCAGCCCCCACGCCGAGTGCCACAACCCCCAACCACCCTCATCCGACTCGCCGCGCTGAGCCGCGCCCAGCGCCACCGGAGCGCCGCCTCGCCGACGCCTCCTCCGACGGCCAGCACGTCCGAAATCCCCCCGATCGACCGGACACGTGAGTAGCAAGGCTCACTTCGTGTCGTCCGTGTCCCGAATCCACGTATGTGGTTCGTCAGGACACGGAGACACTAGTCCAGTGTGTGGACACGAGTTTTAGGATCTGTACGTGTCGTGCGTAGCACGGACACGTAGAAATCCTGTGTCCCTAACTGTCCGGACACAGGATCGATTAATTATTTTTTTTATATATAAACTAACCTAAACTAAATAAAATAAACAAAACCTAACCCCTAATACAAGCCACGGGCTGACCCCCTGGCTAGCCCGACCTAACCTAAACCCCCCCCCCCCCCCCCCCCCCCGCGCAGGCTCGGGTTCGAGCCCCCTTCTTCTGTTTCTGTTTCTTTTCTCTTTCTTTTTTCTTTTTCTTTTCTTTTTGTTTTCTATACATATTTATATATATATATATTTTTTTATACATATTTATATATATATATATATATATATATATATATATATATTAGTATATATATATGTATATACTGTATTTTGTATAGTATTTTATATATGTATATAATTTTATAGTTAGTAAACTTTTACATATATATTTGTGTTTATATATATATGTATATATGTATATATGTATATATGTATATATGTATATATGTATATATGTATATACAAAAAAAATATATATATATATGTATATATGTATATATTTCCATATTATTATATATATACTTTATAAATAAGTGTTTTCCTTATATATATATATATATATATATATATATATATATATATATATATATATATATATATATATATATATATATATATATTTATATATATATATTTATATATATATATATATATATATATATATATATATATATAAAATATATATATATATATATATATATATGTATATATATATATATATATATATATATTTGTATATATATATATATACTTTATAAATTAAGTATTTCCTTATACATAGATATGTGTACTTTTTACATATGTATGTATGTATTCACTATGCATAACTTTACCCTATTAAAATATTAATATTTATTTTGCACTTTTACCAATTTGTATTTTAATGTATTTAAATTACTGCAACCATTTGGTGTCCAAGCCTAGCATGGGTTTTTGGGCCCAAATGTGTTTTCACACATTCAAGACTTGTACAAGTCATATTGGACTTGATTCATGGCCTTGGGTCCTGTATTTGAACTTTGGTTCAAATTATATACATGGACAAAATACGCAGATAATTAATTATTTAATTTTAATTATGTGTAATGCTGTTTTTGATTTTCTAAAAGTACTTAAAGTACTGCTAAAATTCTAGAAAAATAGTATTTAGATACTATGTTAATTTAGCTAATTTAGTATAATTTTTGTAGAATTTAATTTACAGTTTTGCCACTAGTTTGGCATATGAAACCAAAACTCATTTTCTGTATACTTAGGGAAAACTGATTTTTTATAAATACTTGTACTGGTTGATAAACTCCAGAAAAATTATAATAAATTTCTATGATTAACAAGGATCACTTTGGTACTTTACTTTGAGTAAAACTAGGCTTTTTGTCTATCTCTAAAATTGTTAGAACACAATGGTCTTTTGATTTATTTATTGACTAATTATGACTTGTAGCTTTTTGTGTTATTTTGAGTTTTAGCCGTATTGAACCCCACCCCTCACTAGTGTAAAGACCCTAGAAAGTTAGTTAAAGTAGTGTGTCATCCCACATTGGTCTCCTATGCCAAAGTTATTATTTTGGCTAGGTGCCCAGTCACAAGTCGTGTCGCACCAATTAGTGCCTTAGCGTTTTAGCTTAGTGTAAAAACTAAGTTATTGCATTTATTTCTACAGTGACGAGTTACCGGACATCCATAGCACTTTTATTGCAGCTTGTTTTGCTTTGCTTTGCTAGAGGCAAGTACTTTCTACAAACTTTACATACTGCTATAAACCATAAAACTGTGATTCACCAACCATGTTAAATGCTGATCCTTGGGATAGCAAGTTAGAACTTTACATGTTGTATTACTTTCAGTCTCTACCATGTTTATACCGTATCTCATATCTCTCACATGCTTAAATAACGGGTTAAGGGGAAACTGCTAGTAGTGTACGTGATCATGACCCCCTTCTCCGTATGTATTTACCGAGCACCGTTACATTCTATATGTATCTGTGTCGTATGTCTGGTCCCCGCGTTTGTGTATGGATATATACCGATGCCGTTATGTGTACGTATGTGCACATCAGAAAATTGATATGTACCACTGTACATCCTGATTACCTATTGACTGATCACTCACCTACTACAGTTTTAAACTTTAAAATGCATATCTATTTGCCATGATAAAATGTACCTAAAACTGAACAAACAAGATATGTCATTTCCTTTCATCACATGATCAGTATTATATGTTTGTTAGATTTTAGTACTTGCTCCCGTCCTGACAGGATAACGTTGTAGGTATCCTTACTGAGGAGGAGTTACTCTGCGACACATATTATGGAGATACTGCCGAGGACCCGGCTTTGCTTTACGAGGATGTTCCTACGGGGAACCTCGCCTAGTCGTCTTTTTGATTTAGACAGTTTGAGAGTAGTCATATATTAGGCTACATATTTTGTAACTGGACATGTATCCAGTTTTACATTTCAGATCACTTGTACTTTGGACTTATTTCTATATGAGACGACTTTTGTGTTTGGAGCATTTATGACTTTTATTCACTTATAGAACTGTTAGCACATTTAGTCTTATCCTGTTGTCTTTAGAACAGCTTACTACGTTTTATCTCAACGTAGGCTGGGCATGACTCGGCCTGGCCCAACAATTTGTGTAGCGGGTCGTGACATATTTTTAGTGGTGGCCCATGCAGGTCCTGACTAAACTGTTTGGTTACGTTATTGTACCAAGCATGCCTGCAATTAGGAACTTAAGGTAATTAGACAACATTAGGAATAACGCTTAGAACACCTAGAGGAATGCTAGGATTGCAACATAGGAAATACATCACATATTTGCTATTATAATTAGATTTCCTTGCATATGATTTGCTTACTTTAAACAAGTCCTTATAAGTCCATTTTACTTTTATTAGATGGTGCTTACTTGTTCGTCCCAGTATGTTACCCCCGAGAATGGGGCCCTCCTTATCCAGTCAGCTGACCAGTCGACTGATACACCTCCACCTACCATATTCCTCCACTCCACAAATCCACAAACCCAGATACCACAACCACCTTCCATATCACAGGCCCAGCAGGACCCGATACTTCCACCACCCCCTATCACTGTACCCACCCAGGCTTCCGTCACACTCGACGGGAACCAGCTGCTCACTCTGATTCAGGGGTTCCTAACAACCCATCAGGAGCAGACTACCCTACTCCGCCAGAGCATGGAGCGTTCTGAGGGACGTCCCGTGGTCCCACCACATGTAGAGCCACGGCAGAGAGCGGGGACGATCAAGGACTTCATGGGTTTGAATCCCAAGGAGCTCTCAGGGACTGAGGGCATAGTAGTAGCTGATGACTGGCTAGATTCGGTAGAGAGGAAGCTTCTGGGAGTTAGGATGCCGGATGACCTCCAGGTCGAGGCAGCGGGATTTTTGCTGATAGACTTAGCAGGAGTCTGGTTCCGGAATGAGCCGTTGTTTGCGAGAGGTAGAGCCACTTGGGATCAGTTCAAGACCCAGTTTAAGAAGAAATTCTTCTCGACCACTGCTAGAGTAGCCATGGGGCTACGATTCCAGAACATCCAGCAGGAGAACCGTTCTGTTGATGACTATGCGACAGTGTTTAGTCGCCTGAGCCGTTTTGCTCCTAGTCTGGTTGCAGATCCAGAGGAGATGACCCGTAGGTTTTACCATGGTCTAGTTCCAGACATTGGCATTCTTATAGTGGCGAACGGTACGACTGACTACTACCCGAGCCTAGAGTTGGCCCGGAGTATCGAGGAGCGTCTTCTGTCATGCAAGAGGCCGGCTTCTGTACATCATGAGGGTCCGTCCAAGCGTCAGACTTTCCAGCAGAGAGCACCGACGCCGCCCCAGCAGACTTACCGTCCCCCTACATCACATCACCTGACCCTGCCAGTTAGAGCCCTGGGACCCCCACAGCAGCCGACGGGAGGTTTTTGTGCATTCTGCAAGAGGGTAGACCACGACGCTTCCATCTGCAGGAAGAAGTTGGGGCAGTGTTTGGCTTGTGGGTCTGCCACCCATCAGCTTCGAGAGTGCCCAGTAGCGAAGACTAGAGGACCACTCCCGACTCAGCAGCAGAGGTTTGGACAGCATCTGCAGCAGCAGAAGGGACCTCAGGGGAGGGTTTATAGACTAGCCCTTGAGCCGGAGCCGAAGTAGGTTTCAGAGCCAGATTACTTAGCTGACGTCATTACAGGTCATATTTATTTGTATACTTTTCTAGCTCTATGCTTGTTTGATTCTGGTGCATCTCATAGCTTCCTGTCATTAGAGTTCATGTATGAACATCACTTAGTATCTACACCTACTGCGGAGATTAGTAGAGTAATGACGGGAGGAGGACCAGTGCCTATTAGAGCTAGCTATAGATGCTCTATTATGATAGCCGGAAGAGAGTTCGAGGGGCGATTCTTTGTGATGCCACTCCCCGGTTATGATATCATATTGGGGATGGACTGGCTTAGCTATGCCCATGCATCTGTAGATTGTCATGAGGGTAGTATTTTGTTCAGTCCCCCAGGCACAGCACCATTCAGTGTCAGGCGGACAGGGCCGGAGATCAGCCTAGAGCTGAACTGTTGTGCTACAGTCGGGGACGCAGCACCGCCACACCCTATCATTAGGGAGTTTATGGATGTATTCCCAGAGGATCTTCCAGGACTTCTGCCTGACAGAGATGTGGAGTTTGCTATAGATTTAGTGCCGGGTTCATCACCAGTATCTCGGGCTTGCTATAGAGTGAATCCCAAGGAGGCCATAGAGATGAAAGAGCAGATTGATGACCTGTTGAAAAAGGGTTTCATTCGATCCAGTGCTTCTCCATGGGGAGCGCCAGTGCTCTTTGTGCCTAAGAAGGATGGTACAGTCCGGTTGTGCATTGACTACCGGGCCTTGAATGCCATCACCATCAAGAACAAATATCCTCTGCCCAGGATAGATGATTTGTTTGACCAGTTGAGCGGGGCGAAGGTGTTTTCCAAGATAGACTTGAGATCCGGGTACCACCAGGTGAAGGTTAGGCCAGCAGACATCCAGAAGACGGCGTTCAACACGAAGTACGGGTAGTACGAGTTTCTGGTGATGCCATTTGGTCTCACAAATGCGCCAGCTGCCTTTATGAACTTGATGAATAAGATATTTCATCAGTATCTGGATAAGTTCGTCGTAGTGTTTATCGATGAAATCCTGATATACTCGAAGACGCCAGAGGAGCATGCAGAGCACTTGCGGATAGTTTTGGGGATTCTAAGGCAGGAGAGATTGTTTGCCAAATTGTCGAAGTGCGAGTTCTTTTTAGACCGAGTAGAGTTTCTCGGCCATGTGGTTACTGGAGATGGAATCTCGATAGAACCCAGAAAGATTGCTGCAGTTGAGACATGGAAGGCTCCAACGTCAGTTTCAGAGATCAGGAGCTTTCTGGGTTTAGCAGGCTATTATAGAAAGTTCGTCCAGGACTTTGCTAGGATAGCTGAACCCATCACGAAGCTGACGCAGAAGGACGCAGAGTACATCTGGTGAGAGGACTGCCAGGCAGCATTTGAGGAGCTGAAGAGGAGGCTGACGACCGCTCCAGTTCTGACTTTACCTTCAGGTTCTGGAGGTTTCACCATTTACAGCGATGCTTCTGGGAAAGGGCTAGGATGTGTTCTACAACAGCATGGGAAAGTGATTGCTTATGCATCTAGGCAATTGCGGACTCATAAGAGGAATTATCCTACCCATGACCTCGAGTTAGCTGCGGTGATCTTCGCACTCAAGTTATGGAAACATTACTTATACGGAGAGCGTGTGAAGATCTTTACTGACCACAAAATCTTGAAGTATGTGTTCATGCAGAAAGAGCTGAACATGAGGCAAAGACGATGGTTGGAGTTGATGAAGGACTTCGACATCGATTTACAGTATCACCCCGGGAAGGCAAATGTGGTGGCGGATACGCTGAGCAGGCATCCGATGGCATGGTACCTGATGATTGATCGGCATTTACGGGAGGATCTGGAGAAGCTCGATATCGAGCTAGTTCGGCCAGGATCAGTGATACAGATGATGGCGCTTGACATTCAGTCAGGTTTGATGGAGCAGATCCGGGAGGCACAATCTATAGATGAGAGCCTTCGCAGACTTCGACCCCAGGCTTTAGCTGGATTGCTGGATGACTTCACTATAGCAGAGGATAGATCCTTGAGGCATGGCAGCCGATTGTGCATGCCGAAGGGAGAGCTGGTAGAGGCAGTCTTACAGGAGGTGTACCGATCGAGATATTCTATTCACCCTGGTGCTAACAAGATGTACCGTGACTTGCGGGAACATCTTTGGTGGCACGGGATGAAGAGGGATGTATCACGTTTCATCTTGAGATGCATAGTTTGCCAGCAGGTTAAGGCGGAGCGCTAGAGGCCAGCTGGGTTGTTACAGCCGTTACCCATTCCCGAGTGGAAGTGGGAACATATTATGATGGACTTCGTCTCAGGGCTTCCTCGTTCCCAAGGAGGGAAGGATGCCATTTGGGTCATCGTAGACAGGCTGATGAAGTGTGCGCACTTCATACCCTTCAAGGTAGGGCTTTCCACCGAGAAGTTGGCAGAGCTATATATGCAGCAGATAGTTCGCCTACACGGAGTGCCGATGAGCATCGTGTCGGACAGAGACAGCAGATTTACATCCCACTACTAGAGGAGCTTGCAGGAGGAGTTGGGCAGTAGGCTCAAGTTCAGTACGGCGTACCACCCGCAGACAGATGGACAGTCCGAGAGGACGATACAGACACTGGAGGATATGCTGAGGACCTGCGTGCTGGACTTTGAAGGATCATGGGAGAGCCATCTGCACTTGGTAGAGTTTTCATACAACAACAGCTACCAAGCCAGTATCGGTATGTCTCCTTTCGAGGCGCTATATGGACGACGATGCCGCACACCGCTCTTTTGGGATGATGTCGGAGACAGAGTTATGCTTGGGCCAGAGATGATCACGGACGCAGCAGAGAAAGTCGTGATGATCAGAGACAGGCTCAGAGTAGCTCAGGACAGGCAGAAACAGTGGGCTGATGCTAGTCGCAGACCGATGGAGTTCGCAGACGATGATATGGTGCTGGTGAAGATATCACCTACTAGAGAGACGATCCGGTTCGGACGAGGAGGGAAGCTGAGCCCCAGATACATCGGGCCGTTCGAGGTACTTGGCAGGATCGGAGCGGTAGCTTACAGGGTTGCACTTCCACCCAACCTAGCAGGAGTTCACGATGTCTTTCACGTATCTCAGCTGAGGAGATATGTTCCAGACTCCAGTCATGTGCTAGATCATTCAGAGTTGGAGGTCGGACCGAGCCTTACAGTTTTTGAGCAGCCGGTGGAGATATTAGACAGGAGAAAGAAGAGGATGAGGAACAAGGTTATACCCCTAGTACGAGTAGCTTGGAGCCGTCACTCCCCAGGTGAATCTACTTGGAAGAGGGAGTCGGACATGAGGGAGAGATACCCTTACATGTTCGATCCAACCACTGCGAGGGAACCACCCCTTCCCGCTTGATACCTTAGAGGTTAGTTTCGATTGCAGCCTTAGTCATTTTGTTGCATTGCTTGCTATGTTAGAATATTGTCGGGTCTTTAATCCTTGTAAATTTCGAGGACGAAATTTTTTCATTGAGGGAAGACTTGTAAGCTCCTATTTTTCAAATTTCAGTTAAATTAGTGTTAATTAGTTTTTAATGTCATTTATAGCCTTAAAATAATTATTAAGATTTTTAGAAATTTTTCTAGAATTTTTAAATAATATTTTAATGAGTTTTAATACTAAAAATATTAATTTGTAATTTTCTAAAAATGTTTTAATATCAATTTGCAATTATTAGAATTGTTTTAATGCAATTTTGTAATTATTTAAATTGTTTTTATAGCAGTTTGCAATTATTAAATTGTTTTAATATGTGGAATGCAAATTATTATTTGCTTTGTTTAATTGTTAAAGCCTGTATGCAAATTCCTAAACTAGGGGGGCCAAACTGTAAACCCTAACCTACCCTCCCCCCACGACCACTCTCTCTCTTCCCTCACCTGCTCCGCTGACCGACGACCGCCCCGACGCTGCCCCCGCCATTTTCGGCCAGCGCACAGCCCCCCCGACCGCCCTAACTAGCCTATTTAAACCCCCCTCTCTCCCCCAACCAGACCCTAACCCTAAATTCTCTCCACGACCACAACAACCGCCCTATCTTCCACTCTCACCCTACCGGAACCCTAGCTCCGACGAACTCCTCGTCCAGCCCCCACGCCGAGTGCCACAACCCCCAACCACCCTCATCCGACTCGTCGTGCTGAGCCGCGCCCAGCGCCACCGGAGCGCCGCCTCGCCGACGCCTCCTCCGACCGCCAGCACGTCCGAAATCCCCCCGACCGACCGGACACGTGAGTAGCAAGGCTCACTTCGTGTCGTCCGTGTCCCGAATCCACGTATGTGGTTCGTCAGGACACGGGGACACTAGTCCAGTGTGTGGACACGAGTTTTAGGATCTGTACGTGTCGTGTGTAGCACGGACACGTAGAAATCCTGTGTCCCTAACTGTCCGGACACAGGATCGATTAATTATTTTTTTATATATAAACTAACCTAAACTAAATAAAATAAACAAAACCTAACTCCTAACACAAGCCACGGGCTGACCCCCTGGCCAGCCCGACCTAACCTAACCCCCCCCCCCCCCCCCCCCCCGCGCAGGCTCGGGTTCGAGCCCCCTTCTTCTGTTTCTTTTTCTTTTTCTCTTTCTTTTTTCTTTTTCTTTTCTTTTTGTTTTCTATACATATATATATATATATATATATATATATATATATATATATATATATATATATATATATATATATATATATATATATATTAGTATATATATATGTATATACTGTATTTTGTACAGTATTTTATATATGTATATAATTTTATAGTTAGTAAACTTTTACATATATATTTGTGTTTATATACATATATGTATATATGTATATATTTCCATATGTATACGTATTATTATATATATACTTTATAAATAAGTGTTTTCCTTATATATAAATATATATATATATATATATATATATATATATATATATATATATATATACACTTTATAAATTAAGTATTTCCTTATACATATATATGTGTACTTTTTACATATGTATGTATGTATTCACTATGCATAACTTTACCCTATTAAAATATTAATATTTATTTTGCACTTTTACCAATTTGTATTTTAATGTATTTAAATTACTGCAACCATTTGGTGTCCAAGTCTAGCATGGGTTTTTGGGCCCAAATGTATTTTCACACATTCAAGACCTGTACAAGTCATATTGGACTTGATTCATGGCCTTGGGTCCTGTATTTGAACTTTGGTTCAAATTATATACATGGACAAAATACGCAGATAATTAATTATTTAATTTCAATTGTGTGTAATGCTGTTTTTGATTTTCTAAAAATACTTAAAGTACTGCTAAAATTCTGGAAAAATAGTATTTAGATACTATGTTAATTTAGCTAATTTATTATAATTTTTGTAGAATTTAATTTACAGTTTTGCCACTAGTTTGGCATATGAAACCAAAACTCATTTTCTGTATACTTAGGGAAAACTGATTTTTTATAAAATACTTGAACTGGTTGATAAACTCCAGAAAAATTATAATAAATTTCTATGATTAACAAGGATCACTTTGGTACTTTACTTTGAGTAAAACTAGTCTTTTTGTCTATCTCTAAAATTATTAGAACACAATGGTCTTTTGATTTATTTATTGACTAATTACGACTTGTAGCTTTTTGTGTTATTTTAAGTTTTAGCCGTATTGAACCCCACCCCTCACTAGTGTAAAGACCCTAGAAAGTTAGTTAAAGTAGTGTGTCACCCCACATTGGTCTCCTATGCCAAAGTCATCATTTTGGCTAGGTGCCCAGTCACAAGTCGTGTCGCACCAATTAGTGTCTTAGCATTTTAGCTTAGTGTAAAAACTAAGTTATTGCATTTATTTCTACAGTGACGAGTTACCGAACATCCATAGCACTTTTATCGCAGCTTGTTTTGCTTTGCTTTGCTAGAGGCAAGTACTTTCTACAAACTTTACATACTGCTATAAACCATAAAACTGTGATTCACCAACCATGTTAAATGCTGATCCTTGGGGTAGCAAGTTAGAACTTTACATGTTGTATTACTTTCAGTCTCTACCATGTTTATATCGTATCTCATATCTCTTACATGCTTAAATAACGGGTTAAGGGGAAACTGCTAGTAGTGTACGTGATCATGACCCCCTTCTCCGTATGTATTTATCGAGCACCGTTACATTCTATATGTATCTTTGTCGTATGTCTGGTCCCGCGTTTGTGTATGGATATATACCGATGCCGTTATGTGTACATATGTGCACATCAGAAAATTGATATGTACCGCTGTACATCCTGATTACCTATTGACTGATCACTCACCTACTACAGTTTTAAACTTTAAAATGTATATCTATTTGCCATGATAAAATGTACCTAAAACTGAACAAACAAGATATGTCATTTCCTTTCATCACATGATCAGTATTATATGTTTGTTAGATTTTAGTACTTGCTCCCGTCCTGACAGGATAACGTTGTAGGTATCCTTACTGAGGAGGAGTTACTCTGCGACACATATTATGGAGATACTGCCGAGGACCCGGCTTTGCTTTACGAGGATGTTCCTGCGGGGAACCTCGCCTAGTTGTCTTTTTGCTTTAGACAGTTTGAGAGTAGTCATGTATTAGGCTACATATTTTGTAACTGGACATGTATCCAGTTTTACATTTCAGATCACTTGTACTTTGGACTTATTTCTATATGAGACGACTTTTGTGTTTGGAGCATTTATGACTTTTATTCACTTATAGAACTGTTAGCACATTTAGTCTTATCCTGTTGTCTTTAGAACAGCTTACTACGTTTTATCTCAAGGTAGGCTGGGCATGACTCGGCCTGGCCCAACAATTTGGGTAGCGGGTCGTGACAATATATATATATATATATATATATATATATATATATATATATATATATATATATATATATATATATGCTCATATATATTCTAGATAAACCCAAATAAATCCTAATGGCATTTGTTCCTATTATAAGGCCTATTTATATAAATAGGACTATATATAATAATATTTGCCAAATATAATATAACCAATAATAATAATAATAATAATCTCAATAAAATAATAATAATAATAATAACAAAATTCAAATAATCAATAACGGTGTATACACCACTATGCACAGTCTAAAAATCTCGAAACGTATAATGGACCCATTTTATACAAATATCATTGAATATTAATTAATAATGATATTCATAATATTAAAATTGCAAATATTTAGAAATAGTCATTAAATCATTAAAACGGAATATAATACACTCACCAAAATACATCAACATGCATGTCATCGGACGTCCCGCATGACTACATGGCTTGGGCTTGTCTTGGGTCCTATCTGGACTAATTCGATACAACCGGGTTCCCTAAAACTCAATAATATAAATAATAAATAATTAAAACTTCGGTATGGGTCAAGTCGTAATTTGGCCTGGTTTTCCTAGTTAGGACATCACTATAGCTCGGCCTTCCCTACCAGGGCTAATACACTAGTCAAAGCACGCCCTTGCACTATTCGTGCCACGATTTCTAGTCACCTTGTACTCCAAAACCACATCATGGTTAAAGTCATCTACCGTACTAATTAACTAAGTAATTATTTATAAAATCTAGAAATCACCATTCCAATAAAATAAATAATAATAATAAAATATTCTAATTTTTTGGGAAGGGCAGCTACACATCTCAAAAGTAATCCATCAAAAGTTCTTCGATAGAGAGTTTTAGGAGTATGATTATAATAGAATCGAAGCGATCGACGACGAATACTTGTAGCTTCCTTAGGACCTTCTGGCAATATGTCATATATTGCAAAATCAATGAAAGGTGCTCTCCAGTCCTCGCTAATGATATTGACTTCAATCGAATTATTGAATTCATTGTTACGGTTGTTCTCAACACAATATAGTTCTCTATTAGATACAACAACCATTTGTTGTCTTTTGACTGGAACTGCCAATACTGCAGCTAGGTTAGCTCAGGCATCAGCTTCTGTATTGCATGTACGATGTACATGTTCGATGAAGAGCCCTTTGAACGAAGAAGCTATTCTGATTGCTGCTTCATGATATGGTACCAGATCTTGATGTCGAACTTCATATATGCCTCTAACCTGATTAACAATTAGTTTAGAATCACCATATACTTCGAGGTATTTAATATCCAGTTGTTTGGCTAATTGAAGTCCGATGAGCAAAGTATTGTATTCTGCTACATTGTTAGAGTATGATTCGTCTAAGGAATAAGCCCTCTGAATAGCTAATCCATCTGGTGAAACGAGAACAATTCCCACTCCAGCAACAAGAGTACCTCCAGGTCCAATTCTAGAAGCTCCGTTAAAGAACAACCGCCAAGTAGGAAATTCTTCTGAGATCATATTTGATTCCAATGTCTCATCTGAAATTTTATCATAGAGTTTAGATGTTTCAGGAACCGGATGAGCTGCTAAGAAGTCAGCAAGTGCTTGGCCTTTCACAAACTTTTAAGGAACATACACCATATTATATTGTGCTAATAATATGGCCCATGTAACAAGCCTAGAATTGAGTATACTGGGCTTCTTCATTAGGACCCGCAGAGGATTGTCTCAGGATATAACATGAATGGTTTGGCCGATGATATAATGTCTCGTCTTTTGAACGAAAAACATTAAGGCTAAACATTCTTTCTCTACCGGACTATGACGATGTTCATCTCCAATCATTGTCCGGCTAAGGTAGTAGATGGCTTGTTCATGACCTTCTTTGTTCTTCTGAGCTAGCAAAGCTCTTAATGAATGATCCATTGTGCGGACATACATCAAGAAGGGTATTCCTGAGATCGGTGGTACAAGAACCGGTGGAGTCATTAAATACCGCTTTATGTCATCAAATGCTCGTTGACATTCTTCCGTCCAAATGAAAGATACACCTTTCTTCATTAACTGAGTAAATGGTCTACAACGTCCAGATAAATTCGAAATGAACCACCTGATGTACGTAAGTCGGCCTTGGAATATTCGTAGCTCTTTTAGGTTGCGTGGAGGACGCATCTCTTGAATGGCTTTAATCTTCTCGGGATCAACGTGCATAACCTTAGAGGTAATGACGAATTCGAGAAATTTATCACTAGAGACACCCAAGAAAGACTTGGTGGAGTTCATTTTGAGTTGATGCTGGCGCATTAGATTGAAAATAGTTCTTAAATCTTGAATGTGATCTTCCTTCAGACGACTTTTGACAGCAATATCGTCGATATAGCACTCGACGGTCTTTCGCAAATGATCTCGAAAGATAGTACTCATAGCCCGCTGGTAAGTTGCACCTGCGTTCTTAAGACCGAACGGCATGACTGTATAACAGTATACTCCGCGAGGAGTACGGAATGAAGTGTGTTTTTTATCTTCAGGATTCATCCGGATTTGATTATATCCAGAAAACCCATCCATGAAAGAAAGTCATTCGAATCCATAGGTATTTTCGATCATGACATCAGTAATTGGGAGAGGGAATTCATCTTTAGGGCAAGCATCATTGAGATCCCGAAAGTCTATGCAAACTTGAACCTTTTCAGTCTTCTTCAAAACTGGTACAACGTTGGCTACCCAGTCAAGATGATGTTCTTCTCTGATAGAATCGCAAGTTATAAGCTTTTTAACTTCTTCATCAATTGCATCCATCATTTCATGCTTAAATTGTCTTTGTTGTTGTTTGACTGGCTTGGCATTAAGCAAGATGTTAAGTTTATGAGTCGCGACTTGAGGATCTAATCTCGACATATCTTCATAACTCCAGGCGAAGACATCAATATATTTACGAATAAGGTGAATTAGTTTCTGCTTATCATCCTCAGAAAGATTTTTGCTAATAAAGATTGGTCGTGATACGTTGTTCTCTCCAACATCGATTTGGACTAGTTGATCCTCAGTAGGTGGCTCTCGTTGTTCAAAACAAAGTTTCTACTGATTGTCCATCCTTTGTGCCCAAGGGTCTACTTCAGGAGCTTCTTCAATGTTATCTTCATCATCTTTCCAAAATTTGGCAGACACCATGTTAGAAGATATTGTTATCCGATGAACATAACCAATGCTGGTATCAGAATCCCATGAAATAGAATCAGAGGAGTTAGATCGTTCTTCTTCATCAGATTCAGAAGGTTCTGGAGTTGGAAGTCGTGAAGTATAGCCTAAACCCCACTTCGATTTACTGTAATATTGTGGTGATTTTTATTTTTGAACAGAAATACGAAGGGGAGTTCGTCTTCCTTTGCCGCTATTGAGACCTGTTCTGAAATCATAGCCCATTTTACGGATGATTGCTTTAGATTGTGGATTATAGCGACGTAATTGTAGTCTTCCTGTATCATCTCTATTATCATTATAGAGCATGACTTTTTGTTCTTCTCTTATATTAAAAAGTATAGGCCTTTCACCTTTCTTTCGAGATGGTACTAAGAAGTATGATTCTTGTATTGAATCCAATGATACTATATTTCGTAGAGATGATACGACTCCTATTGTAAGTGGTTTAAAGTTATCTAGCATATCCAAATAACATTGAGTATAGTAAGAGACTTCACTATACTGTAAAAGAGAAGCTTTATTGATTTTATACCATCATTTACAACAGGACCTTTAGCCTTAGCAGGCTTAGTCAAATTGATGACAAGAGGGAAAGAAGAAGAGTGATGAGAAGGAGGGGGCTTCTTATGACGAAGGTCGATTACAATCGGCTCAGAAGAGGTGAGCTCCCATTGTTCCTGACTATCACCAGAAGGCTGCTTCTTATGAGAAGGAAGGTATATAGTCAATGGTTTGGAAGACTGAGGGCATGAAGTACGTCCTTTGACAGGTATCACCAGAGTGTTATTTGGTACACCTTTCTGTTCTTTATCTGTCCATTGCCAGTACCATCTTCATGAATTCCTCCTTGTACATGCGAGAGTCATTGTAGTACGCTTTAACTCCTTTAAAAGGATTCAGGTCTGCAACCTTTTTTTGTACTTCTCCATTACCATCCACATATTTGAAACATTGGTGGAGAGTAGAAATTACAATATTGTGTTCGTGGAGGAATGGCTTTCCCAGCAAAGAATTGTATGAACCATGATTATCGATTACATAAAAAGTCACCTTTGTATGAAGATTGCCAATTTGAAGTTTCAGGCGTATCTTCCCCAATGGTTCACTTCTTCCTTGATTGAACCCCAAGATGGTAGTTATAGTTGTAGAGAGATTATGCACTGGGATCTTCAAAGCATCCAGCAAAGATTTTGGCATGATACTAAGAGCAGACCCTGGGTCAATCAAAATACGATCGACTTTCATGGTGTCGACATACCTTGTGAAATAGAGAGGACGATCATGACGATTGTCTTCTAACAACATCTCATCTTGTGTAAAAGTAATGTTGGGCATTAATTCAAATACACTATGACAATGTGCACAGCTGACTGGCTCCTTTTTAGGCTTCTTGAGAAGAGCAAGACAAGCATCGGCCTGCATCAAAGCTTCACTTAACGTCTTTCGAGTTTCTTTTGAGAGACGTAAAAGTTCGAAGATTGACAATCTTGCTGGAGTGATGGCCAGTTGAGCCAATATGTCGAAATTATATGGCTTTTCAATTCCAAGAGATGAGGACTTCTTCAATGCTTTGTCAAAATGGACAGGTTGTTTTCCCTTGTCTGCTGATATCGGTTTAGGAGGAATTGGTTCTACTACTGGCAAGGATGTAGATGGTATATTCTCAGCAGAAGAAGATGATGTAGGAGGAACATCAGGAAATGAGGCAGGATTCTCTTAATTTTTGGGATATTCCCGACGGTAAGGTTTCCCAGATCTAGTGTCGATTAGAATTTCTTCTTCTACTGGTTCAAAGGATACCATATTGCAGCTTTTAGATTTAGCTTTGGAGCGCTTCTTTTGAGTGGAAAAAGAAGGCGCTTCAAAATCTGCTACCAGATCTGGATGAATCCACATGATTTCTCCTTTATCAGTTGATAATGGAACAAGACCCTTATTTTGAGGAGGTGGGAGATTCACGATCTCGAGAGTAGCCCTTGGGATAGGGACAACACCATCTTGTACAAGTTGTGGTGGAAAACCACCAAACTGTACAGAGACGACATTGGCCGTCACAATCTTTTCATCCTGCTGAAGAGTAATCGCTCCAGAGTTGACCATCTCCTGGATTTTGCCTTTGAGCACGTAGCATGCTCTGGTTGGATGCCCTATAAATCTGTGATAAACATAATATTTAGGGTGGTCAGTTTTACCTACTTCTTCTGGCCGTTTTGCCTCTGGCAGTTGAAGTTTATTGCTTTTTATTAAGCAATCAAAGATGCTCAAAGTATCATCTTCGTCAAAAGAATACTCTTCTTTTGGACGAGGTGCTTTTCGTGGTGGTGTTGATAGAGTAGGTGCTGTCTGAGCAACATTAACAGCTAATGACTCCTTGCCCTTGAGATTGATGGCCAATGTTTCTTTACCCTTGCGGTTGTTTTGGTGATTATTACCACCGGGTATAGAATGTTCATCTTGGTTAGGATGAGTCATTTGAACTCCTAGCTGCTTGAATTTTTTAGCACTGACCTCTGTCGCCTTGGCATTCACAATGAAAGAAGGCCAATCTTGAAATTGTGTTGATCCAGTCCACATGCTGATAATAGGCAACAAGTTTAATTTGCAAGTGTCTATTATTATAGCGGATGGAGTTCTTAAAGGCATTTTAAGTGCCTTTCGACAGAATCTTTCAATAAAACTCTCTGTAGATTTATTGTGTCTTTGTTTAATCTTAATGAGGGCAGACATCGTCATGTCATTGACTTCCTCATAAAACTGTTCCAAGAACATTTGCTGGAAACCAGCAAAAGAAGTTATGCATCCATCAGGCAAGCTACGATACTAGTCGTATGTTGTGCCGGCTAAACAATCGACGAACACTCTGGTAAGGAGAGCATCATTTGGCTGCAATTGGTCAGTCATCACTTCAAAGTGATTGATATACTGACTTGGAGAAGTACTACCATCAAACAACATAATAGTTGGAAGCTTATATTTAGGAGGGAATGGAACTTTTTTCCATTCTGTAGGATAAGATTGTTTTATGCCAAGTCTTTGTAGACCATCCTTTTGTTTGAAGGCTTAAAACTGGGTGCATAAAAGCTTCACAGTCTCGTTAGCATCTCCTGATGTTTGTGAATTGGTAGGCTGGTTAGAATCGTTAGGAGGAGGAACATCGTAGTAATTTCCACCCCCAGCACCAGACTGACTGGGACCAACTTGAATTGGTACAGAAGCAACCTTAGGAGGTGGTACCCCCAGACTAATATTAACAGATACAGAATATGTTATAAGCTCTAGATTTGTAGTAGAATTTATAACCGGTGGCACTGCATGTTGGGCCACGATTATAGTATACATACTTGCGAGCATTTCAGCCATGGTCTTCAATTTATCTTCTAGTACAGTAATTTGTTGCTCCAGACTGGTTGAAGTAGAGGCATCTTGATCTTTTGTAATGGTATATACCGTCACTTCTCTTGCTACTATTGACGAGATAGTTTGTTCAGAACTTTCACTATCTACATCAAACTCAGATAAAGAGTTCCCTTCCAGATGAGCGATGGGGAGATCTTCTTGATTAAAGACACCTTGGTTCAAATTTTGATTTCTTGATCTGGTGTATTGAAAGACGCCTTCACTGGATGCATGAATCCGATCTAAGTATTGCTGACTGGGATTATGGGACGCATTACGTCTTGGACGTTTCCCACCCCCAGTGCCTTGGGAAGTCATATTGACAGAAGTATATAACGGCTCGTCTTTATTTTTTATTATAGGTTCAGGAGTTGAAACATAGTTCAGACGATCGAAGACAGATCGTTTAGCTGATTGGCAACAACACTTAATAACCACTTTATGAAGGCAGTGGCGATCTGAATAATGATTTAGAGGTGAAGGAGACATCCCTGTGATCTTCTGTCTTTGTGTAAGATGTTCTCGGAGATCAATTACTACTATAGGACGAGAAGAAGTCGGAGGAATATATTCCTTAATGTGTTAGAAACATGCCTCCTATTCTTCAGACGTTTAGTTTCCTGAGTGTACAAAGAGGTACTTAACTCATTAGCATAAGTGATTGGGTTCTTCTTTTCAATTTTTTTTTCTGGTACAGATTGGCCTTTGGCATAGGATTTTTGCCTTTCACTGAAGTTGATATTGATTGACGCCTATTGACATAAGCGCATAAATTAGAGAATTTTGCTCTGGGTGTCTCTGTTTGAGATACCATCAACTTTCCTTTCTTGGATCTTGAGATTTGCAAGGTTGGAAGATCTTGAGCAGTCCCCATAGGGGTAGACAAGATACCTCTCTGATCAGTATTCCTTCCCATAGCAGAGATCTGAAGACCTCTGTTTAAAGGAATGGAATCTGATATATCTTCCTCTAAGTCATAGACTAGGGAAGTTTGAGAAAAGACCAAAGGGTGCTTTCCTTTATTTTGTAGAAGGTTAGCTAAGAAGCGTTTTCCTCTATTTTGTTGTGGGACCATCTTAGGCACAGGTTGTGCCAGTTGAGGAAGTGTAATAGGGCCTTTCCCTTTGTTCTGTCTAGTTTTGGTACTAGAACATTTTTCTCCAAGTTCAGAACTGGAGAATTTGAGAAATGAATAACCAAAAGACTAGTTCCTTTAGGTTGCGCCAGAGCAGCAGACTGCGCCTGAACAACTGATTGCTTGGGTTGTGCTACAGTAATATAGGCTACTGGTTGTACCCTAGCAATATAGGCTACTGGTTGTGCCTTGGCAGTAACACGAGTAGACTGTATCTTAGCAACAGTATGAACAGACTATGCCTTGGCAGCAAAGGAAGTAGTGGACTGCTCCTTGGTAGCAGAAAGAGTAGACTGTGCACAGGCAGCAGTGAGAGTAAGTTGCGCACGGGCAACAGAAACAAGATGAGTGGGCAGCTTGCAGGTGGTAGAAGCAGACTGCGCCTGAGCCACATAGCCAGATTGCGCCTTGGCAGTAGAAGCAGGTTGCGTCAGGGCAACAACAACTGTAGAAGACTTAGGAGTCCACACAGTTTTATTCTTGGTGATAGACACAGTGCGCTTGTTACTCTTCTTGTTAATCATATCTTCATAGGCTGTCTAGTTGACTTGAACAACCAGAATCTTCTGCGTCTTGCCGATCGACGCAGCATCACATTGAGTTGTCACCTTCTCATCGGAGGAGAAAGTCGTCCCCAGCAGATTCGTCATTTTGTTTGCAAAAACAAAAAGTTTTTTATCACAAACTTAGAAAAGAGTATAAGAGTACAATTTGAATTCTGGAGAAGTATAACTGTAGGAATCTGATCAGAAGAGGATCACTTTATCCCTTGGACTATATGAACTTGAAGACTAGAGCCTTTGGAGAATGCAACAGCAATTTTTCAAGAGTACTTGATCTCTGTGATGCTTCAACAATGATTGGAAACTCAATTTATAGAGTTCTGGAAATAACTGTTTTAACGGTTATTCTGATGTGCGCGAGGTTGGACTGCGCCACATTGGGTTGCACAAACCTTATGTTGCGTCAACTTTCATTCGATTATTCAATCGTGTACTAACTATATTTAGACGCATGGCATCATGTGATTGAGATGCGCGTGGTCGTGTACAGAGTAGTGGACACGTTTTGAGAGATTAGTGGCATGTGCGCCACGTCATCCTGCTTTAGAAATGAAAGTTGTCTCAACTTTATCAGGTTGCGCGAGCTTCAGTCAACAACTTTATCCAGATTGCGCCTATGCACGTGGAAACTTTAGAGAAGAAGTTTTTCAGATTGTGCCTAGGTGCAACTAAAAAATTTGTTTAGATTACGCCTAGGCGCAACTCACAAGATGTGCAGGACAGCTGTCAATTAAATCTCCTCAAGCGGCACTTTTGAGGGATTCGAAGAGATTTCCTTCGTTTACTGTGTTGTCAACTGTCAGTGTTGTCAGACAATGATGGCAATTAAATGTCAGACGCCACGTAGGCCTGGGCACAATATAGATTGGGCGCAGTCTGATGTCAGGCGCAATATAATCAATGGCACAACTTGAGTTTTGGGGCGCAACTTGATTGTTGGGTGATAAAACATGACACAACTTGATTTTTAGGTTCTACAGTTTTGTGAGTTATCACCTTTATATTCTTGCTATAGACAGTGATATGGAATTGTTTAGAGCTTGGGTGGCCGACCTTGACTTAGCGAAGAAGGAAATAGGAAAGAAAGTAAGGTGTTAAAAAGAAGTTAAATAAAAACCTAAAGTTTTTTTTATGTCAAATGGATTCTTTAGAATTCTATAGAACTCACAAGAATTTGATAAAAGAGGAGGTATAGGGCTGACCATGCATGAGAGATGTGGGGTGCCAAAAATTTTTGATGACTAAGCCTTTCGGAAGCATGAGGTGTCGTGACGAGATTAATTCCAAAAATCGAGGTGATGACTAATCCTTTCAAGTACCGTAGAAGCACCTCGACGACAAGCAATCACCACTCCTATTATAATTTAATATAAACTTTATGCAATAAATAAATATTATTATTATATTAAAATCATGATAGTATAAAATATTATATTAATAAAATTATAAAATTTGTTCCTGTATTCTCGTATATTTTTTATTCTCTTAAACTTATTTATATTATAATAAGATTTTAAAAATATTTATGACACTTATTGCCTTGGATAGCTTAGTTGGACTTGGATTCATACGGAGGAATCATTCATAAATCTATTTGAGCTGGACGGAAAGACAATTCAGTAAGTGGTTTTAATCTTGCTTTCCTTTACCTTCAGACTTTATTAAAGAGAACACTTCTTAGTCTTTGTTTGTATATTCGATAAGAATATTGTTGCTAAAGTAAAAAAAAAACATCATTCCTAGATCTCGTACCATAGAACTGGTACACTGGGTATGGTTCCAACCTAGATTCATCCTGAGCGTAGATGCAACAAACCAGAATAATTTTCTATTCCTAATCCACGCTACGACTACTTGTCTACCATAAGAATATCCGCACAAGAAACATGATAAACTAACATGTAAAATGACACGTACTAGTGTTACATGAACAAGGGAAGCTCAATGGTAATAACAATTCCAGTACCCAATAGTGTACACAGACATAATGTAGACAGGTCAGGAACATAGACAATAAGTAATCAACCATGTATGCAACATATCTAATAATTTCCTCAATCCAGTAGGTATCAAATATATTAATATTAAGGATATGGCTACTAGACTCTATATTACCCTAATACAAGATTACTAGGCCTACTAAAGGTACCAGGTTTTAGGCATTTGGGAATTGGGTATAAATCATATTGATATCCTCAATGTTTGCCTACACACATCAGTTTATATATCCAAATCCAGGAATTCCAAACACCATCAGTTCTAAGCCTACACGCAAATTCTACTAAGGTCCTAAGGGATCCACAAGAGCTTATCAATAAATGTCCCAAGTTCTTTACTTCAAATCCTAAGTGACACCCAATCCTCATATTTATCTAAAAATCAAAATTCATGACATACGATAGCTGCTGGTCCTATATGGCTAAGCTAGGACAACATCTATAAAGTACGGATAGGTAAGAGGGAGTTTGTTCCGAAAAGTGGTAGTGGAGTGCATGAACAACTCTGAAGTAGATCCATGACCCGTAAACCAAATAACGACAATGGTTGTAGACCGTCTCTTGAGTAGGACTTCACACCTTAGCTGTGGATGATATGTGTGTGTTGTTCTTATTGCGGACCATTGTTATCATAGACAACGTACTACCACCGATGCTGCGGCATAGGCTGGACTTGGCCACTCACTCGTATCCCAAAAGTGGGAGTGGGTCGTGACAAGTTTTTATGATGGCCCATGCAGGTCTAATTTCGTAAAAGATTGCGAACTCGTGGTAGTACTTAAGTTAGTCATACTACTACGAGCCTGCGAATAGAGTTGAAGTTAGGAGGTTATATCATCCACAAATAGGATTTCTAACCCTATGAGTCTAATTTATCTTGGGATCCTCTTGTCTCTTATTTGCATCCAGCTTGATTTCGCCCGTTACTTCTTCGATATGTTTGCATCTACCGTTCTAACCATGTCCTTTCTTTTCTTTTAGTTCGCAATGGTTGATACAAGGCGTAGTGTGATCCGTAAGGTTAAAGAAGGTAGATGACCCATATACCACAGAGCCTAAGAGTCCCACACTCGAGGATGTCGAGTTTGTAGAGCCTTCCACAGTTGTAGTTGTTAGATAGTGTACATTTTAGCTGGTTGTTAATATGCAATTGGTTGATTAAATATTATTAATTAGTTTCCTTTATATTTCTAGCCATCTCTCTCCGTGACCTAAGAATTTTTGTTAAATCGCTTGTAGGAGTTATGTATTAATATTATGCTATTTGTGACGTTTGATTGTTTAGGACAAAAATCTTTTAAAGGGGGTAGTTTGTAGCACTTATCTTCCTAAAAATTTAATTTAATTTTTATTTTGGATAATTTTTTTTATTTATATCATATTATTAGGTAAAGAAGTGACTATAATCATTAAATTAGAAATTTTAATTTTGGAATCATTAGGGTTCATACCCAAGCCTATATGTAAAGTGTAGAAAAATTAGGTCACATATGGTTACTAGGATCCCTAGATCGGCCCAAATAGGTTATTTTAATATTTTGAAATTTCTAGAATTTTTTGTTATTTTTAGATAATTTTAATCTATATAATTATTATTTTTATAGGCTTCTAGGATTTATTGTGAGGACACATAACATTTCTTGGAAAGTATCAAGAGATATATGGGCGTCAAGTCAAAAAATACGACAGTTAATTAGGGCATCACCCGTATAAGGAATTTTAAGCATCTCACCCAATTCTTTGTCATCAAAATCGATTTGAAAACCACATACGTTAGAATATGTACGATCATGTTCAATGGTTAGATTATAGTAGAACATGCGAATAACATTCAAATAAATGTTATGGTGAATAGATACAAGTTCATCTACACATAAAAATCAAAAGTATGACAAATATTCAGGGTAGATGGAAAAATTAATTGGATTACCAGCACAAACATTACAAGAACATAAGTTTTTGAACCAAGCATTAGAATTTTCTAATAAGAGAAAACGAGTGTTGTCAAAATTTCCTTCTCGGGGCATGGATGGACAGAATAGAGATGATGTCTCCTCTGTCTTTCTCTTCTTACTACTGCTACCTCTAATGAGTTTAGAAGCCATGAAGAAACTGAAGAGAAAAACAGAGAACACCTTCAAATTAACATTCACAAGAGGAGTGCCTGAAGAAAGGCTTGGCTTTGGAGAGAAAACCTTAGAATATGCTTGAAAACGGGGATAAAAAATCTAGGGTTTCGAGAAAACGAGGGTTTGGAAGGTGGCACAATAAAAAGAAGGAAGGTTATTCATTTCTGTACAAAATAGAAATAGGAGGAAACCTAAAATAGGAATAAAAAGAAGGGTCCAGATTTTTGCAGCATTCTGGAAACAAGGGGACCCAGTTCAGCCTGAATTCGGTTCCAATGATTCGAAAAGCAAATAATATTTGCAATTAACCTTTAATAAATGTCGTTTGTGAAGTGTTGATCACCTTAGGTTAGCTGTAGGGGTTAGTTTCCAACTAGCGGTGGTCCAAAGACACTTAAATACCGTGTCGCTTCAGACTATTACACCTGTATGACAGAATGACGACGTATACCCAAAATAATGTCTACTTTAGGAAACTGTAAAATTTAAAGAATAAGTGCATTATCATTATGCAGCATCAAAATCTAGAATACCTAATTCTCAACGAATAAAATTGAAATGATCTTCGGCTAGGGGTTTAGAAAAGATGTCTGCGAGTTGATGTTCCGTGTAAACAAATAATAAATCAATATCTTTGTGTAATTGATGATCATGCAAAAAGTGATGTCTAATCTTTATGTGTTTATTACGTGAGTGGCATATAGATTTCTTCGTGATGTTGATTGTGCTAGTGTTACCACAATAAATAGGAATGTGCTTACATAAAGATTATAGTATTTTAAGGTCTGTTTCATCCATAAATTAGTGTACAACAATGTTTCCCACCTATGTATTCAGCTCCAGTAGTTGATAATGCAAAAAAAATATTTTTATTGAACCAAGATACTAATGCCTTGTCCAAGAAATGACAAGTGTCGTTGGTACTTTTTGGATCAACTTTGCAACCCGTAAAATCAGCATCTTAATAACCAATAAGGTCAAAAAAATGAGATTTTGAGATACCATAAGCTAACAGCCAAAGTTCTTATAAGGTATCGAAATATATGCTTAAACGCAGAAAAATGTGATTTCTTAGGGTTTGCCTGATATCTAGCACATAGGCAAACAATAAACATTATATCTGGAAGATTAGCAGCTAAATATAATAAACTACCAATCATACCTTAATACTTATATATATCGACTGATTTTTCACTTCCATCAAGACCAAGCTTGATGTCCATATCATATTTCTTTAACAGGCCTATGTTGTACTTAGCTTGATTATGAAGGTTTTCTGTGAATTCTGCTTGATTTACATTCCTAAGAAGAAGTTCAGTTCTCTCATCATGACCATTGCGAATTCACTCTTCATATACTTAGCAAAATCTTCACATAATATCTCATTAGTAGAACCGAATATGACATTATCAACACTTAGATCTTCAGTTACGTTACTGTATCAACGTGAGACTTGGGATAGGAAAGACCTATATGATGTCATCCACATACATTACACGTCCTTGAACTCTATATCGATCAAGAAATTTATTTTCTTGACTTGCATTCTGCTTTGATATCATCCGTTCTCAGCTTAAAACTTTCTTTTACGTGTAGTGCAATGGACTCACAAGCCGGCGACGAGAATCCCGTCGTTAATGTTGACGTGATCATGCCATCGATTAGAGGCTCTTCTACCCAACCTGACAATCCAGTTCCTTCATACCCTTCGAGGTTCAGGAGAGATGATATCCTGTCGATGCCACCGATGCATTTTCTCAGCTCAGACAACCTATGGACCCACAACAGCTGTTCCAGACCTTCTATTTGATGATGAAATCATAACAGCAGATCCAGCTAGTGGCCCAGTAGAGACAGACATAGAACATGGAGGATCGCATTATGGCAGCTTTAGAGAGGGCAACTCCACCAACTCGTTAACAATCGACGGTAACCCTCATCTAAATTCTTGGGTAGTTGAAGCCAACTAAATTCTCGGGTAAGGAGGGGCCGACAGAAGTTCATGAGTGGATTACCAATATCCAGCACCAGTTGGAGACGGCCGTGGATGATTGTCGTAAGGATGCAGCTGACTGGTAATGCGCACCACTAGTGGCTTATAGAGAAAGGCAGCTTGGGCCGAATAATGTTACTTGGGAGGAGTTATCTAGACTCTTACAAGAGATGTAAATCCAACCACTTTTAAAGTGAAACTTTGGGACAAGTTCATGCATCTTATTTAGGGGAGAGTGACAGTGGAGGAGTACAATGCAGAATTTCTATGACTGAGCTGCTTCGCACCTACACTGATCCAGATAGAGAAAGAAAAAATGGAGAAGCTTTATGACGTCTTGAGTTTCGAGCTACAGAAGCTAATCAGAGCTGCGACACCTACTACATATTCGGGAGTTCTTGTAGCAACACAGCACTTGGAGCAAGTCTACCAGAAGGAGCCAGGCCAAAAGTGGCCCCTTGTACTAGCCATAAAATAAAAAAAAGTACCAGCAAAACGACCAATAATGTACCAGCAGTAGAGCCCATCCCAACTACCAGCACCTGTACTACCTACTTGCCATTACTATAGAAAGATAGGTCATCTCGTGAAGGATTACCGACGTGGATGGGGATTATACCCTATTTGTGGTTCGAGTCCGCATTCGGTACGAGATTACACAAAGTCCCAGAGAGCAGCACCGACGACGCAGCCACCTAGGCTAGACTTTACAGCACCGAGGGTACCACAGCAGGAGCTAATGTGAATCAACCAGTAACCCAAAGAGGATATCCATACCGCTTCTAGATTAGGCAACACAATTCACACAGGCCAGACAACACAGCAAGGAGGGCAAGCCTTCAACATGATCGTTGCAAGACCACCAGCACCAGGATGAGTGACAAGAGGTAACAATTTATAGTTTTATGATAGGAACGTTGTATAGTTTAAAATAGATTGTTACTTGCTTGATTAGAAGAGACCGCAGTAACATAGCATACTCTTTTGAGGTATTCCTAGTTACGTTAGCATGATTCTTTATTACTGAGATTATTTTTAATTTTGAGGACAAAATTCTTTTAACGTGGGTAGATTATAAGCCCTCTGAGTTTTAGGATTTTTTAATATTTAATATGATTATTTATTATCAAACAAAAATTTAATTTCAATTGTGGCTATAAATATACTTTACCGTTGATTTAACTTTTGAAGCACAATATTTGCCAATTCTTCGAAACCAATTTCATATTCGTGTTCTAGATGAGTCTACTTTTGTTTAGGCATATCATGTCACACTCAAACTCATTCTCTTGTTCTATATTTTATTTGTATAACTTTCGGGTCAATTAGGTCAAATTCATTATCTACCGTATTACCATTGTCATTTTTAATTTATGTCACTCCCCAATCCTGGAATACGTATTTTAATACGTAAACCGATAAATTATATTTACCTTGAATTTATACGATATTTATTATGCAGTATTTTTTCATGCATTTCCCAAAAATATTCGACAAAATATTATTTTCTAATTTATATTCTGCATTTGGGCCTACAGTTTTGGCTCATTTGGGTAACCTATTCTTGGTTCACCAATGGTTCATCTTGAACCCTTTGGTTCATCATGAACCCATGGGTCCAAGATCTTTATATATATAACTCATCTCATTCTCTCTCCTCTCATTTACTTCCTCTCATTTATTTCCTCCACCAACCAAGGCAAGTACCAACTTGCTCAAGAGATGGATCCATAATTTTGTCAATGATTTCTTACAAAACTATTTGCCAAAACATGTTCTTCTCCTCAATCTATACTAGTTTAGAACTTGGAAATTTCTATTTTGAAGCTTTGATTTTTATAGATCTAAGTTTTAATTATTTTCGGATTTCCTTGGTCTTGATCTATTTTCGTTAGGGTTTTGTGGGTTTTGATGCTTCCATGTGGAAGAGAATTCCATTTCACCCAAGATGGAACTTTGGAAATCCGGATTTGGAGTTCGAATGGCCAAGTTGTGATGTTTTGAAGCTTTGGGTTCAACCATGGTGTTCTTGCTGTTTGGAGAAGACAGTGAGCAGTGTGCAGAGCTGTTTAGCTTACGCACACTAAGCTGCGCACGCTCTTTAGCGTGCGTACGCAGCCTTGAGTACGCTTCCTGATGGAAGCGTGTCTCCCCTTGAGCCTGCGTGACTTTTCACGCACGCTGCCTTGAGTGAGCCTGCGTGACTTTTCACGCAAGCTGCCTTGAGTGAGCCTGCGTGACTTTTCACGCACGCTGCCTTGAGTGAGCCTGCGTGACTTTTCACGCACGCTGCCTTGAGTGAGCCTGCGTGACTTTTACACACGCTGTCTTGAGTGAGCCTGCGTGACTTTTCATGCACGCTGCCTTGAGTGAGCCTGCGTGACTTTTCACGCACGCTGCCTTGAGTGAGCCTGCGTGACTTTTTACGCACGCTGCCTTGAGTGAGCCTGCGTGACTTTTCACCCCTTGAGTGTGCGTGCTTTTGTGCGTACGCTTTTGATATTTTATCAGATATTATATGACCATTTTATATCCTTACGCCTTTTGTCCCGAGCATGATATGAGCACTAATGTGACCCCGAAGAACAAAGAGTTTCTACCTGATACATTTACCTAAATGTCCCAGTTCTTGTTCATGCTCGACAAATGACTCGTAACTCCACGTGGCGTATTTGCAATGATGCATTACACTAAGGAGGGTAGCACATGTTGACATACTGATTGACATGGATCCTCTTTGGGGTACTCGTACTAAAGTACGACTTTAGGAGGATAATCATGCAGGCCACAGCATGTGAGTCCAAGATTTCACCTAGGGTTAAACTAGGCAACTAAATATACTAGATGCATGGGGAGAGCAGAATCCCGAGATCGTGTTACACCAGCCGCCTTGAGATATTGTCTTGACGTGCCGGCTGGTCTCCACGGATACTGTGTCATCTACAACGAGTGGATGACTGTATCCGATTAATTCCTGCTATATAATATATGTTTTGGCAAGGTGGCCTTACGAGGGACCTGTGCTCAATAACACCTGTCTACGCGAACCCCTGGGTGGGCTAGCCTTGCTGGAAAGATACGATCTGAGGATTTTCTAATAACATGACGCGAGGATAACCTCGTCCCACTAGAAACTCGTAGACTTGATTGGCCGTGAAAATGACTTGCTTGTATCCTATTACCTTCCGTGAATAACTGAGGGAAGCGGACTGTCATGGTACGTGATCCAACCCATGTTCTTGTTTGATTGTTGGGTTGGTTATCGTACTATGATAGGCTGTGGACCGAAGTTATGAACGGAAGACATATTCTGGTTGTGAAGTGCTACTTTTGTGAATGACTGAGGAACATGGTCTATCATGGTGCATGATCCAACCCATGTTCTTGTTTGATTGTTGGGTTGGTTATTGTGCTGCGATAGGCTATCGACCGAAGTCACGATCAGGAGATTTTATTGTTTATACCTTTTAACTTATGTGAATGTTATAGAGTACGACACGTCCCGACTCCATGCGGCACCTTTTGTCCTTGTTTGGTTGTAAGGGTGCCATATGGGTTCGAAGATGTTGCGCTACCCTATAATAGTAGCATAAGTATTACTATTATCAATCATTCTATTAACTGGGTTTTTAATCTTAACTCTTGTGCCCCTTTGGCGGTACTTGCTATTCGGGGCTGACCCCGCTGGTTTTGTTTGGCCAGATCTCGTAGCAGAGCCGGAGGACACGATCTTCCTTCCTGACATCCATGGTGCATACTAGGAGCATGGCGGTTCGGGGACTCGAGTGGGTTTCTTCTCCACCACTCCTGCTTATACTTTTGCGGCGTTTAGCCACCGGCACCTGTTAGCCGGATTACTCGATATTTTGGTGTCAGTATATAATTGTAATTAAACAGACTGCAGCTGTGTATAATTTTGTACTTCTGACTCTCTGAGATAGCTAAATTATAAAGCTAGTCTCTCATGACCATTTTGATGAAGCGTCGGGGACGCCTTACTGCTTTATCTTTAATATTCATTTAATTGCTGATGTGACTTGATTGATTGAGACATAGAACTCTGTAGGACCATAGGAGACTTGATTGTAGCATGTATCCCCTAGTCTCTCGACAGCCACGATCGTCGTATGACGTTACGTACCTCATATGGAGTAGCTGGCCTAGTCCGTCTCCGTATTTCGGTACTGGGACGTGATAAGGTTTTAGTGGTGGCCCATGCAGGTCTGATTTTCAGACTTGTGGGGTATTGCGAATTATTAGGAGTCTCAATCAAAACTTGTTCCCCTTGAAATTCCGTTTCGAATTCTCTGTCCTTGCCTTGATCTCTAACCTGACTTGCATCCTCGAAATCTTTCTCGTTCGGACTTGATAATCTTATATCTTTCTCTATAGGGGTGCTTCATTCTCAGTAGCGGGTGAGGCCCATGAGGAAGAGCAGCAAGAGCATGGCTCGACTGGGCAGCAACAGGGGAGAGAACCTTCCCCAGGGCAGGCACAAGCAGAAGTGGAACCAGAGGCAGTGCAGCCGCAGGTTATTAAAACTCCTGCAGCACCAGCAGCGATGGCAGTACCAGACGCCGTAGCACTCCTGAAGATCATCCGGGGGTTTCTTGTCACTAACCAATAGCAACAGACACGGCAGCAGGAGCAGAATGTGTTGCTAAACCAAGGGATTCAGTTAGCTCTTGAGAGGAGTGTCGGGGCTGACTCGGGAGCATCAGGAAGGTTTCGTCGCTTGAACCCGAGGTATTTTGATGGCACGGAGGATTCCATCACTGCGAATGCCTGGATTCAAGACATCGAAGCCATTCTTGTGGCAGCCAAGGTTCCAGATGATGAGAAGGTTGATCAGGTCAAACTGGTACTTCAGGATCTTGCCCGCGACTGGTGGGCATCAGAAGAAGTTGGTGCAAGATGCCATGTTCGTTGGACCACCTTCAGTGACAGATTCAAGGCCAAGTATTTTGGCGTAGTAGCTCGATATGAGCTCCAGCAGAAGTTTATCAGTCTCAAGCAAGCAGGCAAGACCGTAGATGGGTATGCAGCAGAGTTCTGCAGATTGTGCCATTTCGCACCAGCAATGGTGGCAACGGAGCCAGAGAAAGCTATGAGGTTCCAGCAGGGACTTCGTTTGGAACTATTACAGCTTATGGAAGGACACGACTTCCAGACGTTTGACACTGTTTTGACGGCCGCTCGGAGGCACGAGCTTACCCAGCAAAGGTTGGCATCGAGGACAGGAGGTCAAAAGAGATCTCATTCCCAGGTTGGAGGAGGAGCAATGCAGCGAACATCGGCACCAGCACCCGGTGTACGTATTCATGATGCAGGAGCGCCGCAGAGGACGGCCGTGTCAACTAATACAGCGCCAGTTCGGCATCAGCAGCCGAGGAACCAACAACAGCGTCAGGAAGCACCCCAGGGCTGTACATTCTGTGGAAAGGCAGGGCACACGAGGGAGGTGTGCCGGTCAGCGAATGGCTTATGCTTGAGGTGTGGTAGTTCAGACCACCGTATCTCCACTTGTCCTGTAATGTAGAGGCTAGGAGGGCCAGCTCAGCAGTTTCCAGCATTGCCAGCTCCGGTGGCAATCCCGAATGGAGGGCCAGTATTAGCAGTAAGGCCCCTAGCCCAGCGTCTACCAACGCAGGCACAGATGTTCCGCCAGGCACAGGAAGCCGAAGGCCCTCAGAGGCAGCAACAGCATGGTCGAGGAAGGCCGCAACAAGGGGCTCCGCGGGGCCAGGCTCTCACATTGTCCTTGGGAGAGGCTCTAGCGTCTAGCGACATGGTGGCAGGTAAAATTCTCGTCACCTCATTTCCCGCTGTAGCATTATTTGATTCAGGCGCTACTCATTCATTCATCTCTGCACAATATGCTACACAGATTAGATTAGAGTTTGAGGCATTGTCGGAGAGGATGGATATACTCACCGGTAATGGGCTCGTAGAAGTTAGCAGAGTGCATTTTTCATGTCCGGTGGAGGTGTGTGGGCATTTACTGCCCGCATCATTGATTGAATTCCCTATGGGGAATTTTGATGTCGTTCTTGGCATGGATTGGTTGAGAGACAGTCATGCGACAATTGATTGTAGAGGAGGTAGGGTCATATTCAGCGTTCCTGGGATGGAGCAGTTCATCTTTACTCGAACCTTGAAGAATCAGGCCGAAGGCGTCATCTCAGTAGCAGTGTCAGAGCCAGGACAGATTCCGAGAGTGGTCGAAGATTTTCTCGACGTCTTCCCTGATGAGCTCCCAGGGATACCCCCAGTCAGAGAGGTAGAATTTAGCATTGAGTTGAACAGAGTTTACAGAATATCGCCGTCAGAACAGGATAAGTTGTATCAACATGAAGAAGAGTTGAAGTCTAAGGGATTCATCCGAGACAGTAAATCGCCCTGGGCCGCGCCAGTGAATCTAGTTCCCAAGAAGGATGGGTCGACGAGGATGTGCATCGACTACCGCAAGCTGAATGCAGTAACAGTGAAGAATAAGTACCCACTACCAAGGATTGATGACCTGTTTGACCAGTTGAGCAAGGCCAGCATCTTTTCCAAAATCGATCTTCGGTCTGGATACTATCAAGTAAGAGTCCGGGAGTAAGACATACCGAAGATAGCATTCAGATCTAGATATGGGCATTATAAGTTTTTAGTAATGCCCTTTGGACTAACCAACGCCCCCGCAGTATTCATGGATTTAATGAACCGCATCTTTTTGCCGTATTTGGATAAATTTGTGGTGGTGTTCATAGATGACATTCTTGTCTATTCCAGCAGTGAAGAGGAGCATGAGAAACATCTTAGGACTGTCTTACAGACATTAAGGGAGCATCAACTTTATGCGAAGCTCGACAAGTGTGAATTCTGGTTAGATTATATTTCGTTCCTGGGGCATGTAATTTCTGGGGCAGTAGTGTCAGTAGATCCGAAGAAGATTGAGGCCGTAGAGCATTGGCCAGTCCTGAGAACGGTTGCAGAAGTACGAAGTTTCTTAGGATCAGCTGGTTACTACAGAAGGTTCGTGGCAGACTTTACCAAGATCTCTGCGCCCTTAACGCGTTTGACGCACAAGGACGTAGAGTTTGTTTGGTCAGCTAGCTGTCAGGCATCCTTTGAAGAATTGAAGAAGAGATTGATCTCAGCCCCGATCTTGACGCTTCCAGTAGGAGCGGGAGGCTTTACAGTATATTATGACGCATCTGGGAAGGGTCTTGGATGTGTATTGATGCAGCACAGAAAGGTGATAGCATATGCGTCTCGACAGCTTCGAGACCATGAGAAGAATTACCCGACTCACGATTTGGAGTTAGCAGCTGTGGTGTTTTCACTCAAGTTGTGGAGGCATTATTTATACGGAGATCGGGTAGAGATCTATACTGATCATAAGAGTTTGAAATACGTATTCACGCAGCGAGATTTGAACATGAGGCAAAGAAGATGGTTAGAACTACTGAAGGATTTTGACTTAGATCTTCAGTATCATCCAGGCAAGGCGAATATAGTTGCAGATGCACTGAGTAGGAGAGACAGTGCCTTTATCTTGACCTCGCAAAAGCATATTTTAGAAGACCTTCAGAGTATGGGAATCGAAGTAGTTTTGCCAAGGGATATAGGAAGAATGACCAGTATGCAGATTCAGTCAACCTTAGTAGAGAGGATAAGGGCAGCACAAGCAGGAGATCCACAGATTCAGAAGTTGCGGTCGGAGTGTGAATCAGGCCGTAGAAAGGAGTTAGTGATTCATGAAGATGGTACGCTCAGGTTTGGAAACAGACTCTGTGTACCGAGTGGAGACCTTCGACAAGAAGCTATGTCCGAAGCTCATAGTTCTATTTACTCCATTCATCCAGGAGGAACGAAGATGTATCGAGATATCAGGCAGTACTTTTGATGGAATGGCATGAAAAGAGAGATAGCGAGATTTGTATCCAAGTGTCTGGTATGTCAGCAGGTGAAAGCCGAGCAGCAGAGACCAGCAGGGTTGCTACAGCCGCTTCCTATCCCAGAATGGAAATGGAAGCACATTACGATGGATTTTATGACCGGTTTACCTAGATCCCCGACTGGTAAGAATGCAGTCTGGGTAATAGTAGATCGACTCCCGAAGGTCGCTCATTTCTTTCCCTTTCGAGTTGGACAGACTACTGAGCAGTTAACAGAAATATACATGAAGCAGATAGTAAGGCAGCACGGTATTCCAGTTAGTATAGTATCAGATCGGGATACGCGGTTTACTTCCCATTTTTGGCGGAGCTTACACCAAAGTTTGGAAACCAAGTTAAGATTCAGTGCTGCTTATCATCCACAAACCGACGGACAATCAGAAAGAACCATCCAGATGTTAGAAGATATGCTACGGGCGTGTACCTTGGATTTTGGCGGATCTTGGGAGGACCACCTTCATCTAGTGGAGTTCTCCTATAACAACAGCTATCAGGCTAGCATTCAGATGGCCCTGTTCGAAGCATTGTACGGAAGGAAGTGCAGGTCCCCTTTGGCATGGGACGACGTCGGAGAACGAAAGTTGTTGGGACCAGAGATGATCACGCAGACTGTGGAGATAGTTAAGTTGGTCAGAGAACGCCTTCGAGTTGCGCAGGACCGACATCGTCATTGGGCAGATCAGCATCGTAGGCCTCTAGAGTTCAGAGTTGGCGACCAAGTGTTTCTGCGGATTTTGCCTATTCGGGGTATCATCAGATTTGGAACCCGAGGAAAGCTTAGTCCAAGATACGTTGGTCCTTTTAAGATTCTCGCTCGGGTAGGCGATGTGGCTTATCGACTTGCCCTTCCGCCTTCGTTAACTGGCATACATGATGTGTTTCATGTGTCCCAATTATGTGGGTATGTCCCGAATTCGAGTCATGTCCTCGATCATTCTGAGTTAGTCGTTGGTACCGACCTAACTTACGAGGAACAACCCGTATCTATTTTAGACCGGCGAGAGAAGGTACTCAAGAATCGGACGATAAGCCTTGTACGTGTTTCTTGGAACCATCACTCTTCGAAAGAATCAACCTGGGAGCGCGAGGACGAGATCAGATCTCGGTATCCGCATTTGTTTGACTAATAAGGTATATTTTTGCACCTTATTGACACGATTCCATGCTTATCTACACCTGCTTGTTTTGTACTTTGTGATGTATGATAATAACCGCTATGATAGTTAACTTGTATACGATTGTGCCTTGCTCGCCCTAATTTCACTATCCTATCTTGGCTGGAATTCCGAGGACGGAATTTTTCTAAGAAGGGTAGAGATGTCACTCCCCAATCCTGGAATACGTATTTTAATACGTAAACCGATAAATTATATTTACCTTGAATTTATACGATATTTATTATGCAGTATTTCTTCATGCATTTCCCAAAAATATTCGATAAAATATTATTTCCTAATTTATTTTCTGCATTTGGGCCTACAGTTTTGGCTCATTTGGGTAACCTATTCTTGGTTCACCAATGGTTCATCTTGAACCCTTTGGTTCATCATGAACCCATGGGTCCAAGATCTTTATATATATAACTCATCTCATTCTCTCTCCTCTCATTTACTTCCTCTCATTTATTTTTTCCACCAACCAAGGCAAGTACCAACTTGCTCAAGAGATGGATCCATAATTTTGTCAAAGATTTCTTACAAAACTATTTGCCAAAACATGTTCTTCTCCTCAATCTATACTAGTTTAGAACTTGGAAATTTCTATTTTGAAGCTTTGATTTTTGTAGATCTAAGTTTTAATCATTTTTGGATTTCCTTGGTCTTGATCTATTTTCGTTGGGGTTTTGTGGGTTTTGATGCTTCCATGTGGAAGAGAATTCCATTTCACCCAAAATGGAACTTTGGAAATCCGGATTTGGAGTTCGGATGGCCAAGTTGTGATGTTTTGAAGCTTTGGGTTCAACCATGGTGTTCTTGCGGTTTGGAGAAGACAGTGAGCAGTGTGCAGAGCTGTTTAGCTTACGCACATTGAGCTGCGCGCGCTCTTTAGCGTGCGTACGCAGCCTTGAGTACGCTTCCTGATGGAAGCGTGTCTCCCCTTGAGCCTGCGTGACTTTTCACGCACGCTGCCTTGAGTGAGCCTGCGTGACTTTTCACGCACGCTGCCTTGAGTGATCCTGCGTGACTTTTCACACACGCTGCCTTGAGTGAGCCTGCGTGACTTTTCACCCCTGGAGCGTGCGTGCTTTTGTGCGTACGCTTTTGATATTTTATCAGATATTATATGACCATTTTATATCCTTACGCCTTTTGTCCCGAGTATGATATGAGCACTAATGTGACCCTGGAGAACAAAGAGTTCCTACCTGATACATGTACCTGAATGTTCCAGTTCTTGTTCATGCTCGACAAATGACTCGTAACTCCACGTGGCGTATTTGCAATGATGCATTATACTAAGGAGGGTAGCACATGTTGACATACTGATTGACATGGATCCTCTTTGGGGTACTCGTACTAAAGTACGACTTTAGGAGGATAATCATGCAGGCCACAGCATGTGAGTCCAAGATTTTACCTAGGGTTAAACTAGGCAACTAAATATACTAGATGCATGGGGAGGGCAGAATCCCGAGATCGTGTTACACCAGCCGCCTTGAGATATTGTCTTGACGCGCCGGCTGGTCTCCACGGATACTGTGTCATCTGCAATGAGTGGATGACTGTATCCGATTAATTTCTGCTATATAATATATGTTTTGGCAAGGTGGCCTTACGAGGGACCTGTGCTCAATAACACCTGTCTACGCGAACCCCTGGGTGGGCTAGCCTTGCTGGAAAGATACGATCTGAGGATTTTCTAATAACATGACGCGAGGATAACCTCGTCCCACTAGAAACTCGTAGACTTGATTGGCCGTGAAAACGACTTGCTTGTATCCTATTACCTTCCGTGAATAACTGAGGGAAGAGGACTGTCATGGTACGTGATCCAACCCATGTTCTTGTTTGATTGTTGGGTTGGTTATCGTACTATGATAGGCTGTGGACCGAAGTTATGAACGAAAGACATATTCTGGTTATGAAGTGCTACTTCTGTGAATGACTGAGGAACATGGTCTATCATGGTGCATGATCCAACCCATGTTCTTGTTTGATTGTTGGGTTGGTTATTGTGCTGCGATAGGCTATCGACCGAAGTCACGATCCGGAGATTTTATTGTTTATACCTTTTAACTTATGTGAATGTTATAGAGTACGACACGTCCCGACTCCATGCGGCACCTTTTGTCCTTGTTTGGTTGTAAGGGTGCCATATGGGTTCGAAGATGTTGCGCTACCCTATAATAGTAGCATAAGTATTACTATTATCAATCATTCTATTAACTGGGTTTTTAATCTTAACTCTTGTGCCCCTTTGGCGGTACTTGCTATTCGGGGCTGACCCCGCTGGTTTTGTTTGGCCAGATCTCGTAGCAGAGCCGGAGGACACGATCTTCCTCCCTGACATCCATGGTGCATACTAGGAGCATGGCGGTTCGGGGACTCGAGTGGGTTTCTTCTCCACCACTCCTGCTTATACTTTTGCGGCGTTTAGCCACCGGCACCTGTTAGCCGGATTACTCGATATTTTGGTGTCAGTACATAATTGTAATTAAACAGACTGTAGCTGTGTATAATTTTGTACTTCTGACTCTCTGAGATAGCTAAATTATAAAGCTAGTCTCTCATGACCATTTTGATGAAGCGTCGGGGACGCCTTACTGCTTTATCTTTAATGTTCATTTAATTGCTGATGTGACTTGATTGATTGAGACATAGAACTCTGTGGGACCATAGGAGACTTGATTATAGCATGTACCCCCTAGTCTCTCGACAGCCACGATCGCCGTATGACGTTACGTACCTCATATGGAGTAGCTGGCCTAGTCCGTCTCCGTATTTCGGTACTGGGGCGTGACAATTTAATTTTGGGACTCAACCTCGATCCAAACTATTCGACCAAATATATAGTTTTTTTACCTATTTTGAGCCTACTACACACATGCCAATAGTGTCCCACTCAATCAAGTCTACATGTGTTACTTATATTCAAATGGCACACAAGATCCAACTAATAGACTTTTGGGACCTGATTAATTCCAACGAGCTGTACCGACCCAAAACCCAACCAATTAGTATAGATTGAGTCTAATCTAGATTGCCTAAGCTTGATATTGATCGTTCATAATTGATTTTTATTAATTAAGTGCATCCATATGTTGGAAAATACAAATATGCATTATATAGATTTTGAAGGACTTATTTGGAAATACCAAATACTACTCAATCTTTCCTTCCTATTTAAATTCAAAACAAATCTAAATAAATCCTAAAATCTCCAAACCTCCTCTCCTTCACGTAAACCCCTTTCCCTTCATAATTTCGAGTATATTCTATATATATATTATAAAACCGAACCCCTTAACCTAAATTTTTTCGAACACTTCATAAAACCCGCGACTTTGTTTCTCCTTCTGTCCGCCAACTTCCAGGAACTTTCCACCACTTCCACAATCTCCTTGATCTCCCTAAGACATTCCCCTTCAACCCTAGTAGTCCTTTGGGTCATCTCGAAGATTTTTGTGGGTGGCACAAGCCACAAAAATTAGATATAAAGATTTTGGGACATTCCCTTTATATAAAGACTATTTTAATGGTTGTTCAAATATATATAATAAACTATCTTGTAAGTATATTTAAATGATTTATGCAAGTACACGAAATTTAGTTCATGTGCATATTTTGAACCCTCCAAAAATATTTATTAGATATCTTAATTCATGAAAAAGGGTATATATAAATATTTATTTTTCAAAATTAATTATTAATTAAAATTTTAGAAAGATAATTTGAGTTATTTAAATTTTGATTTGGATTATCATTTAAATTATCTATATTGGATTAAATTGGTTTTAAACTATATTTAGATTTGATTTTGAATGAATTGATTGGGTTAAATTAGATGAAGTAATTATCTAATTGGGAAATTAAATCATCCCAAGTCCTTATCTAATTGGGAGCTTCCATCTCCTATATAAGAAGAAGCTCTTATTCCACAATCCAATTTCTCCATCCCAGCCAAAACACGCGCATTGTGTCTGTGTCGATCTTATTCCATTTTTACGTATACATTCTTGTGTCGGACACAACCCCGACAAATCAATACCACTCCGTCATTGTCGCAGTACCCCCGTCCTTCTCGTCCAATCCTGACAGCCATCCTCGCCCGTCGCCATCACCGCCACCACTGCCTTCTCCAACTCCCGTCAACACCGACCACCACAGCACGCACCTCTCCGATAAACCCCGTCTCCACCACCGCAAAGTAATCTTCGACCACTTCTCCCCCTACCTTGTCGGCACCCCCTGTGCCAACAACGCCACCACCATTACCATCATCTCCCCCAAATTCTGGCCGCCACCCACCGGAAACTCCCATCACCACCATCGGCTACCCAAAACCTCACACCCGAGAAGATAATTACTAAAATTTTGTAAACCCTCACCTGTCCGCGCCTCTGTCGGTGCGTCGTAGCTGGTCGTACGCCGCCGGAAGCTCTGCCCATCGTCGTGGCACCTTGCCGCACCACCCTCCGAGAGCCCTCACGGCCGCTGTCTCCATGCCGGGCGTGCCAGCCCAATTTCCCTTCGGTCGCTGTGCCATTGCCGCCTTCACGAGCTCCGCTCCGCCGTGCTGCTCACGGACGACCCACCACCGGCAACCCCTTCTTTCTTTCCGCGAATTCGACCCGAATCAACGTCCACCCGGCCTCCTCTCTCCGTCGGTTCGACGCGCCTCCACCAGATCCGGGGCGGAGCACCGAACCCCCGTCGCCGAGTAGGCGCCGCACCCGGGCGTGCGGTGTCCTTCCTGATCGGACGCAACCGAGAATCGTGCCCCATGCCGACCGCGTCCCAGCGCCTCCACTCCCCGGGAACAGCGGCGCCAACCGCCGCGCTTGCCGGAAAACCCTCGCCCGGCCTCCTCTGGTGAGCGCACTGCCTCTTCCCCTCTCTTTCCTATCTCTCTCTCTCACTATGTGATTTGGGGATGAGAACAGTAAAGTTTCAGTAGTTATATTATTATTATTATTATTATTATTATTATTATTATTATTATTATTATTTTTGTTATTATTTCATACTGATTTTAGTTATCAGTACCAAATAGAATATCCTTATTATCATTTTATTAGTTTACTTATTATTATTATTATTAATTTTCTATAAAATATATAAGGTAGATAGTTCCAAGTATTTTTATTAATTATTATCATTTTATTAAATTTCAGAAGTTATATTATTATAATTATTATTATGATTATTATGTCTCATTTTTATACTTTATAATATTTACCTAAAAAAATTTCCTACTAGTAAATATAGTTCAAAGTATTTTTTTCCTACAAATCCTTTTGACTAAGGAAAACATATTTTTAAAGTAGTAGGAAATTTTTCTAAAAATTAGTATATGTATCTACCTCCTCAAACCCCCTTCAATTATCATCGCTAATCGCGACTAAACTGTGCTTTCCTATCTTTTCGAAAATTTCGGACCCTTATGCATCAGCCATGGCTATTGGACAGAACAGGACTTGTTAGATCATTGTACCACACCAAACAACACACCAGGCAAGATACCTTGCCATCTTTACTGCTTATATTTAGTTGTATTTTATTATTCAGTTATTGTATTTATATTTCCAGTTATTATTTTGCATGTGGACCTAGAGTTAAGGGACTACCGTCAAATTTAGTGTATCTCATTGACTTGTCACGATTGTACACGAGTTGTGTGTGAGAGTTGTATCATATAGAGGTCACTTGCGTATGGGCTTATCTCCCGTGCGCATGCGTAGAAATAACTGTCAATAGATGCATGTTAAAAGACTTGACAGTTATCTATTATAAAACAATGTAGTGGAAACGACTCGTGTTTGTGTCTCATGGTTACGACACACGTATAGTATCATTGGGAGGAGGGTACAGCTACTAGTAGGGGCTACATTTATTTTTACTCACATTTGGGAGATAGTGTCTCGGATGAGCGCTACGTGTTACCCGGCCGATAGTGTCTCGGATGAGCGCTACTTGTTGGCCACTCTTTATTACTTGCTTGCGTGACATCCCCTGCGTAGAACATTATCCTCAAAGTGCATAACACTTAGTCGGTTAGGAACCCAGTTGTGTCATAGTTTATAGTATTTACATTTGCAGTTATAATAGCATGTTCTTCCTGTATCTTGTTACGTCCCTCTGAGGACCTGGTGATCTCTCCAGGTGTGTATTCATAATTTCTTGTATGTGCTCTAGCTAAGGCCATGTCTTTCCTCCTCCGTGATGATTGCTCTTGGACTTATCATTTGCTTCGCTCAACCAAATCAGTTATTTGTATATTTCTTTCTTATTTAACTTGTTGGTAGTGGATATGTCTCCGCCCAACGTTTGTACAAATGACTATTTGATTAAATCATTAAAACTTCATATATGTGGATGAGATTTAGTTTGAGCATGGCTTTCTACATTATACAGCTTATGTATACATACGAGCCTTTCATTTACTCGTATGTATACATCTGGCATGATACGTATCTAGTCCCAAGTATTTTGGGACTGGGCATTATAGACATTGTGGACGTAGGATTAGTTGGTACTTAGCGTCTGAATTATATTCGGGTGCCGATGTCGTTATATAGATATCGGATATCGACACTAGGCAAGACGATTATTTTATTCGTGTTCAATGAAACGATAGACCATAGGATACTGACACGATCATGATACAGAGTCAAACATAACATATTCATTGTTGGACTCTGTGATAGGATACGAGACTCATTACTTGTGCTTGAGATTATCGTGTTTGACATGAATTGACTTAATAGTACTAGACATGCGGTGGGGAGAACATTACCAAATATTAGGCTACATTGACACGTTTGACCTATTCTTTATAGCTGAGACTTGGTTGTTTCCTTACTCGTTTGTCACTGTCTCTATATCCGAGCTTTGGTGTTATTGACACATTTGTGTAGCGTACCACGACATGGTGCCTTGGGTGCCTGCTAAGGTGCATGTGAGCCTCAATGGATGAAGCCTGATATTCGGAACGTGTCTCACGTGCATACCATGATAGTTACCCTTTTAGCAGTTATATTTTCATTACTGTTACATTGGCATTTGTTTCTTGTACCTTGTTATGTCCTATGAGGTCTTGGTTATTTCCCAGGTATAGACGAGGAGGTTTACCCTGAGGTTTACGGTTCTGGAGCTTAGACTGGAGGCTTGCATGCGCAGGAGGACGAGATAGTTCCCGCAGATTTCTCATGATTTTTGTAGTTTTCTTTCCTGAAACATTTATATTTCCTTTCAATAGTCTGTTAGTTGTTATTTCTTATTTTTCATGATGTGGTGACGTACATTTCTTTATTACTCTTACTGCTAGACAGTTTATTCATCATTATTATTTGACACTTGATATCTTTATGTCATGATTATTCTGTATGTATGAGATTTAGCACTGTACCTGTGATCTATGACTTGTTGTTGTAGTTTATAGATATTATACAACTTAAGTACTCTCTAACAGGCTTGATAGGTAGTTTATTCATGAGTTGTATTAGATGGTATAGTAGACCTAGACAGTGTTCTACTGCCGATGTTGCGGCGTAAGCTGGCATGTAACGCCCTAGTCCTACATATTTTAGGACTAGAAGATCTTATACATGCCAGCTACGTATCGAGAGGACTCCAACCCCGCTCGAATACTATAAGCTGTCTGGTTGTTCTAGATCAACTATATATCAATCCACTAAATATTGGTAATAATAATGAATCAAGTGCAGTAAGGCTGATTAGACCATAATACACTGATTCTAGAATAGATAAATATATTAGAGTGGATCCCCAATAATACATTTATCATGAACAATCTAGAAGAAAATTTAAGCTTGTAAAAGACTAGGCTAGAATAGCATGAGTCAACTATAGGACATAATAAAAATAAGAAAGAGAATGATTGTAACAACAACTATATACCTGAAGTCTTGGCGAAGCAATCATCGTCTATCAATGTATCATACCTTGTTAACTTCATCTAATACCTGGGAAGATTACCAGGTCCTCAGGGGACAAGCAAGACACATAATATACAAGCATACTTTGACAGTAATAACATGTATGAAAAGACATCAATAACAAGTACAAGAAAGTAAAGACTGAAGAAAGTGCGGTACTAGAAATAAAACATAAAAGAAGTGGCATGTCTCAAGAATCGTGCTAATAAGTACGACTAAAAGTGAATCGAGGTAAACCGCAACCCGGTGGTTGCTAACGGCCCTATAGATTGTAGGTCGGTGGTTGTTAACAACCTATAGTAAGTCTCAATCACAGTCCGGTGGTTGCTAACGATTGAGAGTGGTCAAGTATAGTCACGTCTATAACAGGGTCCTCGCCTAAAGCTACGAGTCAAGTCAATCAAGTCATTTCAGGTCAAGTCAACAATGTCAATTCCATATCGAACAGGTCAGGGGATCATGGCATAGGCAAAGCAATATTATCAATAGACATGAACATGATAAAAAAAAGAACAAGTAATATGGAAAAAGAGTAACAATCTACATGCACGTGAAACTAGAAATAACAATGGATAAACATGGAATCAAGTATGACAGAAAAGAATAGCAATACATAAATACATGTAAGTACTGTAAAGTTTGGCAAGGTGTACTTGCCTGGTGCAGAATCGTACACATCTAAATAAGCAACTAGTTAAATCAGTGAGCCACGAAAGGTGAACTTCCACAAACGACTCAGGATGTTGAAACAGACATCACCAACGTGTTTGGCATAAAAAATATCTATGTTTGACTACTCATAAGTCCAATTCTGGATACATGGGCAAAACGATAATTTTGGACCAAAACAGTGTCCGCCGTTGGACCCACTTTGCACCGAAAATGTGCCAGAACCTATGGTCTCTGAAGTCAACAAATTATATACCTATGAGTCCAGTTTTAAGATACAAACCCAAAGGTATGTCCAATTTTGGATTCCGATGGACCGTGCACAAAATTGTCCGTTGAGTCGGATCGTGGGCCCGCCAAAATAGCGTTCTGGTCGACCTTATTAGAATCAGACCAAATTTGGCTCACATGACCAAAAAAATGATACGAGTCCAGTGGCACAAGTTCCGTCATGAGGTGATGAATGACCGATACGGCATTCTTCGAAGGATACTGGTCGAATTCGTCCTGCGCACGCAACCAATTCGAGTTCCGTCAAAGCCCACACGTCTACAACGTCCGTACACACCTTTCGATGCCTTCGAGTTATGATTAAGTCATCCGGTTTGTCGGGACGGACCCCGTATCGGGGTTTTTTGGGTTTTAGAAAACTGTTTTTCTTTGGTTTTTAAACTAATATTTAACCAAACTCTATTATTAAAATAGTTTATAACTTATATAAAATAATAATTTAATAATACTTATAAATATATTTATAATAATAATATTACTATTTTAATGGTGGAAACTCAAACATAATAGTCCTATATCGATACTACAACATTAATATCACAATTGGTCTACTAGTTGAGTCCTGAAACAACAAATAATTAAAATATTAAATTTTATAAAAATTCCAAAAATTATTTAAAATAAGGGTTTCAAAAATAAACCTTGTACAACAAATAGTTTAGTAGAGTTTTATGAAGTAGTAGAACTTTTGGTCATAAAGAACATAGGATTTTCGGAGTTACGGTTATATGTCAAATGTCGAGAATTTTTAAAAATAGCAAACAAACACAAAACCTACACATAGATATGTGTTGGAAAGCTCTCGATGTCTAGTTTCTGAATAAAATATTAGAAGGATCAAATATGACCTTAGGTAGGCAAAAAATGGCTTACAACAGATCTTCTCAGTTTTGGACACCTTGTCGTAGAATCGACGCCACATACAAACCGCTTGGAACTATGTGATCCAGCAATCAAAGATTGAAGTAGACACATAGAGGTAACTTTGTTTTGAGGAGAATCGAATGAGAAAAAGTATATAAAACCTAGTCTACAAGTTGACTAACCTACTGTGATGAATTCAGCACAAGTTTGATCGACTTCGGGTGCCTTCCGCGTCTCGTATCGACTAAATTAGGGGCTGATGCTCCTCGGGAAGGTGCCAGGATATTAGGAAAATGTCTTAGGAAGGCGTTTAAGGTGGTAAAAGGGTTGGAGATGGTCAAGAAGATGGATTTCTAGTGGTTGGAATAAAAATTACAAAAATAGAAAAGAAAAAGAGGGCGCTCGGTTTTCTCTAACCATACATATATAATCAGCACAAAATAAAGGTGAGGGGTTGTGGGATTCATGAGAGAAAAGAATTTGGGATATTTTAGATTTGGTTTGGTGGAATTTGGAGGAGATTTGATGGTTTAAATTAAAGGTGTATCTCAAAAAGATTTGATTGGATCCAAATTAGGAAAGTGCTTATAGGATTTGATTTAAATTAGATTTAATTAATGTGGCTGCATATTAATCCACATAAATCAATCTAAAATAGGTGTAAGAGGTTAGGGCACCCTAGAATAGTCTCTACAAATCCTATTTGGACTAGTTTTGGGTCGGTAGAATTTTTGTGATCGATTTCAGTCCAATATGTCTATAGTTTCGACTTGTATGTCATTTAAAAATAAATAGCACATGGGAACTCAATTGAGTGATACACCATTGGCATGTCGGACGTAGACTCAAAATGGGTCAAAACCATATATTGGGTCAAGTGATTTGGATCGGAGTTGGGCCTTAATTGCTATTTAGAAAGCTTGTCAAATTTTACGGTAGAGACTAAAATGACTATTTTACCCACAAAGTTGTACATAAAAATATAGCACAAGAGAACATATTTGGATGGGACATGATATGTGAAACTGAAGGTGGACTCATCTAGAATACGATGATAGGAGTGGATTTAAGAAATTGATAATTATTGTGCTTCAAAAATAAAAGCTACAGAAAAGTACATTTATAGTCATAATTAAAATAAAATATGGTTTAATATATAAAAATCATATAAAATAAATATAAAATAATTTATAAAAATTAGGGTGCTTATAGTAGCCATCCTCTGGATTCTGAAGATGATGCAATTATGCCTGTATTTCCTCAAGGCAACGAGACTCATGGATCTGAGCCAGAAAGTGAGAGGTCTACCGTTCCATCCACCACTTCTCACACAATGTCGGTCTACATGACATGGGGTGGTAGAGGAGGCAATAGAGAAGAATGGAGGGACCAACAACACCTCAATGCTCTCAAGATAAGAATGCAGACCTTGCAATGCAGGCTTTGACCCAGGTAATACTGGAAATCAAGTCTAGCATAGCCCAATAACTGCCAAGTTCCCCAGTACAGGCAAGCCAGGACCCAGGGACCAAAAGGGAGTCCAACGCACCCCCCTCACATCCCTCCTACAATAGACAATCATGTTCTACCTTGATCATCCGTTCCTATGGTGTCAAAGGATGTGTATGAAGCAATCAGGGAGCTACGTGCCAGTGTTAAGGCCAAAGACAACCGAGAGGCAATCCAGAAGCCCAGGATCTGGTAACCGTATCCTCCTAAATTTAACTACGTGGTTTATCCTCACAAGTACAAGTCATAGTTCTTGAATTCCTTTGATGGAAAGGATTCTTCCCGTCAGTATCTGAACTACTTTACCTCTATGATGGGACATGACCTGTCAAAGGACGACACTTTGCTCACTAACTTGTTTGTTGGAGCATTGAAGGAGGTCGCTTACAAATGGTTCTGCAGCCTCCGAGACAATTGTATTTCATCATTTGATGATCTACGGCATCTTTTTCTCTCTCGTTTCTATGAAAGAGGAATAGACATGGCGATGTCCTCTTTCATGGATATCGTCCAAAAGGAGAAAGAACGTTACCGGCACTGAGTGCTACCGGTAGGCAGCCTTGAGACTACATTAAGTGATACCGACAGATAGCCTTAAGATTGACACCCAGTACTCCTGAGTCCGTGCAGATGGACGCTTGCCAAAAAAATATGTTACCGACAGCTAAACTCTGGACCGACTCCACTCAATTCCTAGATTGGACGGGGCTCATCATTAGCGCTGATAATGCAGAGAGGAATGCTAGGGAGGCCCGCTTGCTAGGGATAAACTTTTCTACTATCGATGATGAGGGAAAATGCCCTTCCAACAGTAACAAAGCCGGCCAATAGCGGTCAAGACGATAAAGGAAAGCAAGCCTTGACCGTCAAAATATCCAAAGGTTCAGCTTCATTCAACCAAAAGCCGACGTAGGCCGTAAAACCAAAAAAGAACTACTCCTTTAATGATGATGATGTGGTGGAGCTCTTCAATATGCTGATGAAGGGCGACAAACTTCAACTTTCCCCTCTCAAGCGTCCTGACGAGGCGGACAACCCTAAATATTGTCATTACCACCAATATGTCCACAACCCAACACGTGACTACTATGTATTGAAGAAATAAATACAACGGTTGATTGATGCCAAGGTCATCACTCTTGATTATGAGGACAAGATAGTTACTGTGAATATGGTGTCCCTCTAATTTGGTGACTTTTCAACGACGGAAGCCAAAGATGGTGTCACCCCGATCCATAGGACGATGATGGAGGTCGTTAACCTTCCACTGGCTTGAAACAAGACTTCAGGGTTGGTTCCACTCACAATGCTAGAAGGCAAAATTATGTGGGTCTACCCAAATCTTGCCCCAGACTTGATGTAGCTAGCAGCCCATCCTACCTCCAAGTCCAAAGGAAAGATGTCCAAGCCTTGTCGTATGGTCTCTACCTCGACCGAAGAAGCTTTGGTTAGCAAGACTATGTCAGGTATGACCTACCAGCAAGAAGGTGATCTAGCCCTCGAGGAAGATACACCTCCATCCACTACGTCTACTGCTTTAGTTGCATCTAAAGCAGTTCCATCTCGGCCTCCGATGACGGATAAACAGAACCAAAAGAGGCACGTTTTGATAAGCCTCTAAGTAAATACTCTCTATTGGAGTTGATCAAGCTTTACAACATTGACAATATTGGCACAACTTATGAATACTCCTGCGAGGTTTTTACTCTACAAGCTTCTCCGTCTCCAAAGAGACCCGAGAGGCCTTGAAAAAGGCATTGCAACATGTCGATTCCTTTCTCAGCCAGGTCCAGTAGCATGAGGAAGACCCCGCAGCATGCCCAAACTGCCATAGTATGGTCAAAACGATCCCTAACATCATATTCTCTTAACAAGACATGTTGCTGAAGAATGATAGGCACAATAGACCCAGTACTATATAGGGTACATTGGCACCATCAAGGTGGGTCGGATGCACATCGATCCTAGATCCTCTTTCAGCATCATCTCCCAAAATTTGTTCTAGACCCTGGGCATACCGATGCATCGTTTGTCTGATTCTAGCACAACTATCACCAGCTTCAACGTCGGTAGAAGCAGCCCCTTGGGCAAGGTTTGCTTAAAATGTCAAATAGGCGATCTACAAACAGATGTGACTTATTTCGTCATCAATGTTGTTGTATCCTACAAAGTCCTGCTCGGTGTCCATGGATACATGAATACATTATCGTACCATCCATACTCTATCAATACACGAAGTATGTTTCCAGCAACGATGCGATCAGGTCAGAGTTCGCTGATGTCGATCCCTTCAGAGGAACCGAGGTTTACTATACTGATGTTTACCTCTACCAGTCGGCCCGGCCCGAAGAAGGAGATGACCATGCCGATGACAAAGCTAAGGCGAAAACAACTTCCGACGAACCTTTAAGGGTTCGTTTCAAAGGACAAGCTCCCAACACATCGGCTTCCTGGTGGATAAACTTCTGGGGAAGGCCCCGGAACCTCTCGTAGCCAAGCTCCACAGAAAGGCCCAGGAGCCACTTGTGGTTAAACTCCCAACAAAGGCTCAAGAGTCGTCTATGACCAACCTTAGGAAGACGAAGCAGCATCAAGAAAGGACCTTTCGGCTGCTAGAAACTCAACCCCTCTGGTTGGAAAGCTTCGCAGAAAGGTTCCCAAGCCTCTACCAGCAGCAGTTGCAGACATTATTAACATTGAACTCGATGAATATGTAGCTGCTCATACTCATGTACCATCACTTGACGATGTAATCCTAAGTGACAAAATATCATGTTTTATCAACAAAGGGTTATCTTTGAATTATTTTGATCATGTACGTTGGAATGCTATGTATGCCCTAGATAGTTTAATTTAATTAATTTAAGTCAATTAAATGCTGATCTTCTACGTTGGAATGCTAGAACCCTATTAAATTGATTTAATTTAATTTAATAGCATCCATGTGCTCTAATTCAAATAACTTTGACCAAAGTCAAACATCCTATCCATATAAGGAAATCACTACTACTACTAACCAACTTGATTTATTGGATGACCAAATAAACTCCAAATCAATCCAAATCAAGCCCTAAATTTCCATAAATCATAGGAGATCAAAACCTTACATATACATCCTAACCTAGGCCGGCCACCCCCTCTCCATAACTCCAAACCCGACCCCTCTCTCCCTTTGGCCAATGGCACTACACCCCTTGGCCAACCCTATTAAACCCTCATGTCCTCGACTTTCAATCCTTCCACCACCACTTCCACGCCCCTCTCAACTTTATCTTACACCTTAGTATCTATCTGGATCACCACGTTGCCTTCAGAGAGAGATCCATGCCTTCGAAGACACAGAAAACCCATTATTTTGGTCTGAATTCCAGCAGCAGGTTAGTGACTTGTAAAATAAGATAAAAATAGTTTTATCATCTATTTTGTATCAAACCAAGTTTAGTGGATAGTCCTACATGTCTTCTTTCATGTCCAATCGCTAGCTCACATCGTTCCACTTTGTTTGCCCTTGGCGTCCGTTGTACTGAAACGTGTCCAAAATTGACCAATTTTGGTGCAGAGACTTTCCCGACGACTTCAAACCCCGTTTGATCTCAAACAAAACCTTGGTAAGATCTCTAAAATCTATATATACCATCTAGAATCATTTTTTGTGCATATTTGCAAGAATTACATGTTGATATGTCATTACTTTGATACTATTAATTTTTGGACACCCATCAAAATCCATCTATTTGATTAAAAAACTTTTGTAGGATTTAAATACGATATAAATCTGATATATTTAGATGAAAAATTATATTTAATGCTAATCTAGAATAAATAATTTCTATATTTTTCCATGATTTTTTTGCTTTCGAATTGAAATTATATATGGCATGTTGTATTGATACTTAATATAGCTATTTAGTGTATTTTTCTAAAAAGATACTTATATAATATATATTTAGAATTTAATATTAATATTTTCCAGAATTTAAAGTACATATTTATGGTACATAAATATTATTTTTCTATTATAACTTATTTTTATATATAGTAGAATAATAGTATAGACTAGTTGACTATTTTGTGACTAGTTTGGTCTATAAGGTAAGTACATATATTTGGTAAGTATCATTTTGATATTTATTTAGTTTATTTATATTTTCTAAGATTTCGAGATCACTTGTCTACGGAGGATGGATATGGACCGATACTTTATTCTTTTGCCGGTATTCCAGACAAGATACCTTGCTACTTTCCTTGTATTGTTAAAATACTTAGATTGTTGTTGTGATAGAAGTAGATATGTTAGTAGAGTGTGTCCAAGTATAACTTGGGTGCCATCAATATGGTTATTGATATTTGTGTGCGTGTACGTGTTTGTATTTGACTTACATGTATAGGAGACATACCCGGCTTGTGTGAAGTTGTTTCTAAATAACTTCTATGACTTATCATGTATCATACATGGCACAATGAGTGAGATTACATGGTATTGGCATGGGCTTACACACTTGACTGATCATCACTATGAGCAGTCCGTGTATCGGTACATATAGTGATTAGTTAAGTCTAGTTAGTGACTTGCATCGAGATGTGGATTGCCGAGTCATGGATGTGATTTGAGCAAGACATGTGAGGGACAAACTATTAGTAGGCGTATAGGACAGACAATACACATAAGCCTCAGTATGACCTGTTATAGGCTATACTAGTGGACATATCCGGTAGCAGCCAAGGACTAGTATCCGGTATGGTCGGAAGGTATGCTAGTATATATTTCAGCATTGCTTGACGCTAATGCTACTTCCTTACCCACCTATACAGTCCAAAGTTGTCTTCGATGTGCATTCACATAAATGGATAGTTTACCCAGTTTATTTTTTGTATTTATTACAGTTTATATTGTAGCTTGTTATTTGTATCATGTTACTCCCTTTGATGACCTAGTTTTTTAAGATTCGGACGACCACCTTTATCCTAGAGTTCACGGACCAGGTATCGAGCCCGAATTTTTTGTAGAGGACATAGAGGTTGTGTCCGAGGTGTTTCCCTGATCCAGGTGTTGATTAGAGTCATGGATATTTTATCTAGCTAGCTATATCCTGACTATTTTTTTATTCCAATACTTTATTATTTTCAGCATTGTATTTTATTTTCGTAGATATATTTCCACCAGACTTGGTTATTTTAGACAGACCTTGTATTTGGATATTCAGACTTATTTATATTTCAATCAGACTTTATTATATATTTTTATCTGTCGATATTGCTATTTTGTGGATGAGATTATAGTATTATGTTGTTGATGTGGATGTATTAGATTACCTGTGACTGTTGTATTATAGTTATAGGATTTCAACATACTATGATTAGCATAAGTCTATTAAATTGAGAATACTTATTCTAGCCGTACAGCTGGCATGATCATGTCTTGGGTTCCTAAGTATTTTGGAACTGGAGCGTGACATATTTTTCTGGTGTCCAATGTAGATCAGTTTGTCATTTTGGTTACCTAAATTACCAAGACGAGCATGCAAATTAGGATTAAGAAGTCTTAGGAAATCTCATCCACTTGCTAAATTTATCGCCTTTGAAATCAAAATTTGTACTACCTCATAATGTATCCAGCTTGATTCCATACTCCTCTTATAAAATTTTTCTTTTGCAGCAAGATGCAGTTGCGTATTGGACGCATGGCTTTCGGAGACAACCCGACCGACGACACCACTCCTAGTGAGGGTAGGACTCCAGTGACGCTAGGGAACCTGACTCCCAGAGAGATCCAACCAACCCGACGACTCCAGCAAGATTCGTACCACTAGCTCTGACTCAATACGTAGGCCAGACCTTGCAGACCCAGATGCAGCAGGAGGGTCCATTGCCTCAGCCACCTCAATTCTCAAATCAGATGCCCTAAGGAGCGTATCCGCAGCAGCCTTATAGACCGATCGCAGATGCCCCAACCCGATGGTCAGGCCCCAATGTTTTAATTCTTCCAAACCATTATGCAGCAACAGATGCAGCAATAGATATCACATACCGAGGCTACAAGGCAGAGTTTGATAATGATTATGGAGAGGTTGGCAGCACTAGCCCCTGCATCGGTGCCTGCATTAGCACGGGTACCCGCTCTGACGATAGGCACTATCCGTGGCTTCCGGCAGATGAACCTGAAGGCATTTGAGGGCAAGGAGAACCAAGGAAGATCATAGAGTGGAGGATCAGCAGCCAGAAGCTTCTCGACGTTTTGCAACTACCTGAAGGCTTATGGATGACAGTCGTTCGGACCCAGCTCGAAGGAAATGCACATCACTGGTGGGAGTAGATCGAACGAGATATTAGTAGAGGTGAGACTTAGAGCAGTTCTTAGAGTATTTCAAGCCGAAGTACTTCCCAGCTACAGTTCAGGACGCTCTCTACGATCAGTTCCTTTATCTCAAGTAAGAAAACATGACCAAGGACGAGTATGACACTGAGTTTAGTCGCCTTAGTCATTTCGGTACCATCATGATACCAAGTGACGTGGAGTAGGCGCAAATATTTCATCATGGATTGACGAAGAAGCTTCAGCGATACAATACTGCATAATTTAGTGTTTCGTAAGCCGAGGTGTTAGCAGAAGCTCGTCTCTAGGAGACCATCAACAAAGGCCTTGTACTTCTGAGGTGCCCAACTACTACGATTGTTCCAGCCAATGGACAGTCAGGAGGACCTATCAGACGTCCAGGAGTATAAACCCCCTCATTTTTTAAATTATTTTTGTATATACTTATTTATTTTTATTTTTACTAAGGATTTATTTTTATTGTTATTACTAATTTAACTACTTACAAGAATAGATATGGTTAATTAGGTAGTTGATATTTTATGTATGACTTACAAATGAGAGAAATATAGATAATTAAATTTTTAGTGTTTTGGGATTTATTATTTGCTTTTAGAATTTTATAAAATATATTGAAATATTTTTGGATTATACATTCAATAAATATTAAGTAACAAAATTTTCCTTATTGTTATTTATGGGGATTTGTACAATTATTACGAAAACTATTGAAGAAATTATTTATATATATTTTTTAGCATTTTTATATAAATATTTTATTTATTTATTAGAGGTATTATATTTTTTAAAAAGGAATAAAAAAAGACAAAAAATAAACAAACAGTATCACTGTTCCCTACGGAACAGTGACCGCAAAGGGCCGACCCCCCAAGTAAGCCTACTTCCCAATTTTTTTTTATTTCTAGTTTTATATTTTTCTAGTTAGAAAACAAATTTTATTTTTTTATTTATAAAAATATATTTGTATTGACGAAGGAATTTGTCAAATTATTTTTTAAAAATTTGATTTTGTTTTTATAAAAAGATATATTTTTAAACTTATTAATTTTCTATTATCAATTATGTTTAAGTTTATATTTATAAAAATCTACTTTTAAATATTATTTAATTATTAGATTTTATTGGATTTAGATGTGGTCAATTATAAATTATGATTGGATTTAGTCTTAATTTATTTTTATATTCCTTATATTATTTTAGATGAGATTTGTATTTATGAAATTGTACATTTTAGGAATATTTGAATTATTCTTACCAATATTTTTGATATTTAATTTATGAAATCTATTTTAAAGTTATTTAAAATATTAGATATTATTTTAAAGTAATATTATTGTGATTAATTATGGATTGGGATTAGGTCAAATCTAATTTAATTCATTGAATTTTATCCTTCCTTATTTCGAAAATCTCTCATCTCCTATACAAATGGAAGTCTCATTTTACTTTTTTTCACAAACCCAATTATTATTATGATCAATTATAGATTAAGATTTGATCCATATAGTTTAGAGATTGATTTGATTTGAATTTAATGAAAAAATTTATTCATTGACACTTCCAAATTAGGAAATTGTGTCAATCTCCATCTATTTAAGGAGTCTTTATTCTTCTCCCAAAATCAAAACCCTTCCAATTTAATCCTAATTAAGTATTTGCTACCCATCGTATATATCTATTGAACCTATGTCATCTTCCATATTTTCTTTTCCAAAATTCCTCTCTTTTTTGTCCAAAATAGGCCAAAATTCGTCATAAATTCAGCCTCGTTTTTTTGAAGCTATAGCAACTTCGAAAAGCCATTGCGACCAACTCCGAACTTCGTTTTATCTCTAAATTTTTTTAAGAACCGTATCGAGGTTATCTTTCTAAATCTATAATTTATTTTCTTTAATTATGAACGTGAAGTTCTGGAAAATTGTTTGAGTGTCGGTTGTCCAAAAATTGACGCGTCATACTGTTTTCGGGATTTCGAGAGATCCTGAACTCCATTTTGTGATCCGTTTGAAGTTTTGGAAAGATGACACGAAGATCTACAATTAATTTTCTAGAAATTAGAAATTTATTTAATATTTTGTTTAATTTGTAGAACCCATAGATGGCCGGTAATTCATCGAATTAGTAGCGGTTATCCATAATTACAACAACTTTCTACCACATGTTCACTGAAACTTAACTTGAGACAAGTACACTATTGTTTTATGTGCTTCTTACATTATAATGCTATCTTTTACTTTGTTTTATTGAGTATCCAGATTGTGACACGATGGCTTGATTGTATCACTACTCGTTTATTGACTGTTTAGTGAGTCGAGAGGGGAAATACTTGGTAGGTATGTGAACAAATCCAACTATTTCTATTGAATGATAGCTAAGTTATGCACATCATGTATGGGGTAGTCGTACCTTTTTATTGTGGATATCCATCTATGATGTGTCGTATTAACCAAACCGTTCACTTATCGAAAGTATTTCAAATACACTGTCTGTTTATTGTACATGTTCAATGGTAGTTGTCTCGGTTATCCATGTTCTTTATAGTTATTTCTTGTACATATTTATCGTATCCAATTCACATCCATGTTTCTTTTATTTTTTACTGCATCTCTTCTGTCTAGCTTATTTTGTGTTAAGTTACATAAATGCAATAAGGTTGTACTTTGCTCATTTCCTAATTGCATCGTTGCAGGTGACTTTGTATGCTTTCTACTTTTGTGCTATGGACTATACGGGGGAGATAGAGACCTTGGAGGCTGACCATAGATTCTAGATAGATTAGTTAGTTCTTTTATTTGAATGTTTAGCGGGTTGTTGTCGAATATCATTTTAATGTACTATTGGATTTGTAGTTTGAATAATTATTGTGAATGAGCAATTAGATATAATTTTGTTGTATTTTATATTGGCATTGAGACCTAGACAACACATTACCGTCGATGCTGCGGCGTAGGCTCGACTTGGCTATGTACTCGTATCCCTAAAAGTGGGTGCAGGTCGTGACAAGTTTTTTTGGTGGCCCATGCAGGTCAGTTTTTACAAATTGTGCGAACTTGCAGTAGTACCATATTAGTCATACTACTGTGAGCCTGCGCCTAGGAAGTACTCATTCACAATTAGGATTGATTTGACTTTTAGGAGAATGACTAGGACTAGGAGTCCCTTATTCAATTTGACTGTTGGGTAGTTAAGGTTGCTAAGCTAGGCTATATGATTTAACCAAGGATTCATTGAATTCTAAACCCTATTAGACGACTTTTATAGAAGGATACACTATTGTGTTTCATTATGAAGGTAGGATCAAAGGTGGGCCGACTATTCGCTTGGTAAATTAGGCCTCCCTAGAATTCAAGCCTTATTTGTTCAACTTTTATTTTCTGCCTTCTCTAAACATCGATATATCGTACGATCCGTATTACTTAGTTATTTTCCATTGGCCATGAGTAATTACTTTTCTAAGAGTCGATACTCTATTTTCATCTATTGAGTTTTGAGCCTAATATGATTCAATTATTCGTATATTAATTCTAAGTCGTCTTCTTTCATTTTGCGATCGTTTTATTTTCAAAATTGATACTTTCACTTCAAGGACAGATACTTACATTTTTCCTATCATGATTGACTTATTTGAAATTCTAGAAACTCCTTTGAAATTCTTATGGATATAGTTGGAATAATTCTCGATGACTTACAATGGCAAGGCAGATGCGTATTGTTCCTATTTATTTGAATTATGGAGACTGCGGGTTCACTGCAGCCAGCAACTCACTGGCAAGGCATGACCCCTAAGTTAAAATAATTTCAAGTAAGCATATGTTATCGAATATTATTAAAAACTATATTCTATTGTTCTATTTTGATCTTTGAGTTGTTATGTCAATATTGGATAAAGTTGATAGAGCATTCGATATCATATCATATTTGAGTCATGAAACCAAGAGTTTACTGCAGCCAGATGTACACTGGCGGGGCCTAAATTTTAGGTAAATTGACTCCAGATATAAATATGGTTTTTGGAAACTATAGAAGCTATATCTTTTATTGGCATATGACTATTAATTTTTTATGATCTGCAATCTTGCACTCTCACCCAAATTGATTTGATATCCTATTTTTTATTATTATATTCTCAAAAAATTAGTAGTTCTTTCTTTCCTACCTTTCCTATTCAAAAATTGGCATTCAGTTTCTTCATAGTAATCATTTAGAACCAATTATTATATTTTGATTCCATTCCACTAGATCCATAATCATACTTAGATTTTCAATCTATGATCGTGTCTAAATAATTTGGGTTAAGTAGCGGATCTTGCCGAAACGATTTCAGTTTGATCATTCTTAGACGATTTTGATTGCGACTAGATTACGATTATATTTCGATCGTGCCAATTCGCAGATATTCCTATATTTTGATTCTATTTTGCTGACCAATTTTGATCATTATCGTATCAATTCTTAATCATACCTAATCGTACCCTTTGAAATTTCGAGGACGAAATTTTTCTAAGGTGGGTAGATTTGTTAGCCTACTTCCTCTTTTTTATTTTATTTTAAGTTTTATATTTTTCTAGTTAGAGAACGAATTTTATTTATTTTTATTTATAAAAAAATATTTGTATTGACGAAGGGATTTGTCAAACTATTTTTTTATTTTTGATTTTGTTTTTATAAAAAGATATATTTTAAAACTTATTAATTTTCTATTATCAATTATGTTATAAGTTATATTTATAAAAATCTATTTTTAAATATTATTGAATTATTAGATGTTATTGGATTTAGATGTGGTAAATTCTAAATTATGATGGGATTTAGTCTTAACTTATTTCTATATTATTTTAGATGAGATTTGTATTTATGAAAATATACATTTAGGAATATTTGAATTATTTTTATCAATATTTTGATATTTAATTTTATGAAATCAATTTTAAAGTTATTTAAAATATTAGACATTATTTTAAAGTAATATTATTATGATTAATTATGGATGGGATTGGGTCAAATCTAATTTAATTCATGGAAGGATTTAATTCATTAAATCTAATTCTTCCTTATTTAGGAAATCTCCCATCTCCTAAAAAGTGAAGTCTCCCTTTGCTTTTTTTTCACAAACCCAATTATTATGATTCAATAATAGATTGAGATTTGATCCATATAGTTTTGAGATTGATTTGATTTAAATTTAATGGAAAATTTTATTCATTGACCCTTCTAAATTAGGAAATTGAGTCAATCTCCATATATTTAAGGAGTCCTTATTCATCTCCTAAAACCAAAACGCTTCTAGTTTAATCCTAATTAAGCATTTGCTACCCATTATATATATACCTATTGAACCTATGTCATCTCCCATATTTTTTTTTTCAAAAAATTTCTCTCTTTTTCGTCCAAAATAGGCCAAAATTTGTCATAAATTCAGCCTCGTTATTTTGAAGCTATAACAACTTCGAAAAGTCGTTGCGACCAACTCTGGACTTTGTTTTATCCCTATTTTTTTGTTAGAATTGTATCGAGATTAGCTTTCCAAATCTATAATTTATTTTTATTAATTATGAACGTGAATTTTTGAAAAATTGTTTGAGTATCGGTTGTCCAAAAATTGACGCGTCGTACTATTTTTTAGATTCGGGAGATTTCGAACTCCATTTTGCGATCAGTTTGAAGTTTTGGAAAGCTGACACGAAGATCTACAAATTTTTCTAGAAATTTAAAATTTTATTTAATATTTTTTTAATTTGTAGAAACCATAGATGACCGATAATTCACTGAATTAGTAGCGGTTATCCATAATTATAACAACTTTCTACCAAATCGAGATTGTGTCGCACATTTTACTACAACTTAACTTGAGGTAAGTACACTATTATTTTATATGCTTCTTACATTATAATGCTATCTTTTACTTTATTTCATTATCCAGATTGTGACACGATAGGCTTGATTGTATCACTACTCGTTTATTGACTGTTTAGTGAGTCGAAAGGAGAAATACTCGGTAGGTATGTGAACAAACCCAACTATTGTTATTGAATGATAGCTAAGTCATACACATCACGTATGGGTTAGCCGTACCTTTTTGTTGTAGATAGGCATCTATAATGTGTCGTATTAACCAAATCGTTCACATATCGAAAAATATTTCAAATACACTGTCTGTTTATTGTACATGTTCAATAGGAGTTGTCTCGGTCATCTATTTTCTTTCTAGTTGTTTCTTATACATGTTTATCGTATCTAATTCATATCCATGTTTCCTTTATTTTCTACTACATCTCTACTATCTAGCTTATTTTGTATTAAGTTACATCAATCAATAGGGTTGTACTTTGCTCTTTTCCTGAATGGATCATTGTAGGTGACTCGGCATGCTTCCTACTTTTGTACTATGGACTATACGGGGGAGATAGATGTCACGCCTCGACCTGGGAAATCGCTCGTCCTCGCTAGATTTTACTCTAATCATCATCCTCGCTGGGGCATGATGCCGCACGAGCATGGAGTTGCGCTCGTGCAAGACAAGATAACAGGTTCACGTAAGTTTATCTCAAGTTGATAGCATAAGCAGCGGAAGAAAACATAGTATACAATAAGAATCTTTTTTATTAATAATGAACTGAAGATTACAAAGGCTTTGAATAGCCCAACTGAATATGCAACTGGCTACAATGCTCATGATCTCTCTAGCTCACAAAGGATTACATTGTTCCATACATTATGCCTCTTTATAGCCAACAAGTAGTCTTCGGCCGAACATCTCCATTTGTAAGTCTAAACGCCAATGCGGTTGCTCGTCTCGAAATGCTAAGGACTCCATGCCTCAGCACATCCAAGCCAAGCCCCGCCTCAAGCCGAACATATCTTGAACATGCGAGCAAACTAGTGGGGGATTAGTACTTTCATCCTCGCTGCATTGATCAAGACCCACCTGACTAATCCAACACTAAGTAAATTTAGTGAAACATGCATCTTTATTTGGTGATCTTTCTATTTAGCCTTAGGATCAGTTTTATGGCAATATTCAAGCAGTTATCGATAGCAACAGAATCATAGTTGTGTCCAATATCATGTCCCTGCAACAGATACAGTTAGACATAATATGAACATAAAAATGGTGATCGTGTCCATCTCTGTCTCGTTTTGTCTAGCCTGCAATCATTAGAAATTTGCATAACCAATCATACAATTCACACAGCCAACTGACAAAACTTAGACATATGCATAAGGGTGGCAGGCTCTGCGCCTGCACCCAATTCTAGTCTCAGCCTGTCACGCCCCACTCCCGTAGGTGCGATCGTCCTTGCTAAGACGTGATGCCGCACGATCCTAGATTGCGCTCGTGCAAGGCGGGTTCCATAACGGCCGATTACAGCGGCTGCGACGGGGTCGTCGCACAGAAGTCCCAAGCAGAGACATTGATTATGCCAGCAAAAATTTAGAACAAAACACAAGTCATTCAAAAGATGCATTTTATTGATATTGAAACAAAGATTACACTAGGGCGCAAGGTCGAGATTACAAGTCACTCAGGCTAACTCTTCACACATTACAAGTCACTCATCTCTCTTTTATCTCTCAATACAAGTCTTGGACCAGCGGATGCTTCGGAAGGCGACGTCCATACATTATGTCCCGTATAAGTCTTGACACCATACGGCCGGACGCCTCAAATCGCCAAGGAACTCCGTGCCTCGACGCATCTAAGCGAGCTCCGCGCCACGAGCTTCTACATGTGCCTGCACATGAAAATTGTGTGAGTGTCAGTACTCAACTGTACTGGTGGAATGAGCTCCTCTCCCACCCATACAAAACCGACACGTTCATTTAATTTATGCAACATAACCCTTTTGATTGTCTTTCTATTCTTGTCTTAGGATCAGTTTTAGGACAGACGCCTTGACCTATTTTGTGTCTCAAGACCATCCCGTGCTTGCAACAACGTTTACCTATCAAGTCGTGCTTGCTAACTTTCGGCCCGTAATTAAGATGTAACTACTCGGTAAGACTCCATTTCCATGTGACTGTGCTACAAGTATATTGTGTTGTGCCTCGTAACTCAGTGAGACTTAACCTCATTGCCGCCTCGCGGCCCTTGCTACTTAATCATCAACTGACCCAATCAAGACTTGTGAACTAAGTGTCACTCGACCACCTTTGCCTTGCGGCGATTCCTGACTTAAACTCGAAATGACCCAAATCCAACTTATGCAACTTATATGACAACACTTAATAATCGACGCTACATCTCGTGCCAAAGCACATCGCCTACGTTACAGCCAATCTTAAGCCCAAACATTGTGTTCTAACCGTACACACGTTCAACTAGACTCAATCCAAAGGCACATACGCAGATTGCCTCCATGCCGACTCATCTATATGAATTATTCACTAGCACCACAATCTATCTTGAACTTATAGCTTTGCTATTCGGCGACCCTTTCAGCGCAAGTAGCTAGCCCTGCTGAAAGTTCTCGAATAACCTGAGCGGTTCATCCAGTTCGGCTATACCGTGTTCCCCCCAGGACGACGCGGTCCTATGGCGCCCAGGGTTGCCACTCGTGGAAACTCCTCCTTGTCGACAAGTTGTTCAATGACTATGCAAGACTTGACTCGAACTGACGTCTCACACAGTCATTCAACTTCTAGTGTTACCATCTCTTTTAGGGCCAAGTTCAATACTTCTCACATCTGAAACCTCGCCTCGACGATCCATGGTCACGAGCATTCTTCTTTCTTGCCCTATCCTTCCATTCAACTCAAGAACGACTATTTGAAAGCCATTTTTCTAACTCAATGAATCAACCGTGACCCATGCCTTAGGAACACTAAGTCCGTGACATCGTACCTTATACTAATTGATGTTTTGGGTGAAACTATCGTCTAAGACACTTTATACGATGGGCCTTAAGGTTCTAAAACCAAGTAATTTCGACACCCGTAGAATACGTGGGACAGTGCTTAGAATGCCTTCGATAACCTAACATAACTCAGCCTAACTTAATGGTGCAACAACTTGACGAACAAGGACTGCGTCAAGCCTTGGACGATAGGACCGTGCATGCTTTATGAAGCGTTTCTGCGGGTGACGCCTATGACTTAGGGTAATTCACAACTTTATGGCGAAAACTAACTTTTCCTTCTCCCAATCCACGGGACGAAGGACCGAGTGTCATTTTTAAAGCACACCGTGCACCAACTCTAAGACGACAGTTAAACCCTTCTATATTCTAACTCAATTCGACCCGTCGGGATTATTCTCTTATATATGTGGATTCGTCTCTTTTATTATCAAGCCTACTTGTGCAAGTTGAAAACATGTGATTTATTATGTGAAGGCTAAGATGAGACAAGTTCACCGAAACTACCCCACCTGAGCACGGAGTTGCCTCGACCGAACGGGCCTTCGAGTAGCCGTTGCAAGGCTAAGTCCGAATGGCCTTGACGTTTCGATTCCTCCGATTGACTGAGCCAGATGGGGCACTACACAGCCTACCGGTCCTATCTATATGAAGGTCACAACGTTCCGCGCCGTAATGCACTTGGCATCTCAACGTGTAAGCATACGATTGCTCCAGTACGGGTTGCTAGCCCAGTATCTGAAGGATCCCAAACTTACTGATATCATAGCTTATCACAACATTGGCCGGTCGCAACTCATCCTAATGAAGTACACCATAAATACCAAACAAAATTCCCTCCTAGGCCGAACAGTTCCGGTGCCCCGGTCGTAACCGTTCGAGGGAAGCCGCACCCGTGCACGGGCCATCCGAGTCCATTGACCATGCAATACCCGCCTGAGTTTTATACAACCAAACATATTCTCCATAATAGCAGTTTCGTGAAAATTGTGCCACAACTGCATGCTTCGCATGCGAAGCATACCCTTCGATGTTCTGACTGTCCCGTGGTGTTGCACCACGAATTTTCCATTACGAATACTCGATCATTCGTAAGTTTCCGTGCACATATGCACCCTTAACGCCATAATCAATATTTTAGGCCTAATGTTCAATGTTCTCGGAGTCGTGCATGTAATGCACATCTCGATATTGCCTTCAATGTTCAAAAATTTAAAATTTAAAATTTAAAATTTAAAATTTAAAATTTAAAATTTAAAATTTAAAATTTAAAATTTAAAATTAAGAATTTAAAATTTAAAATTTAAAATTAAGAATTTAAAATTAAGAATTTAAAATTTAAAATTTAAAATTTAAAATTTAAAATTTAAAATTTAAAATTTAAAATTTAAAATTTAAAATTTAAAATGTAAAATTTAAAATTTAAAATTTAAAATTTAAATTTTAAAATTTAAACTTTAAAATTTAAAATTTTTAAAAATTAAAAATTAAAAATTAAAAATTAAAAATTAAAAATTAAAAATTAAAAATTAAAAATTAAAAATTAAAAATTAAAAACTAAAAACTAAAAACTAAAACTAAAAATTAAAAATTAAAAATTAAAAACAAAAAACAAAAAATAAAAAATAAAAAAACAAATAGGCGATAGGCGGACCCTCTCCGCCGCGCACCCGCCTACCGTCGTTTATTACCTTGACTTTAAATTGGTAGGATTGTTAAAAAGTTTGGCAGTTTACTATCTTTATTAGGGGTGCAACCCGGGCGGGCTAAATTCGAGCCCTATCGGGTAAAACCGTTAATGGGTTGGGTTATAGTTAAAGATGCTCGGGGTTTGGATCGGGCTCGGGTTAAAATATTTGAAGCTGATCAAAAATCAGGTTGGACTCTGGTTCATGTGTTGGGTTACCCAAAGAACCTGAAATCCGACATACATATAATTTATATTTATATTTATATATTTTGTTCATACTTCTTAAGTAAAAAGTTTAAATCCTAAATTTCTCCATCCAAATTTTTTAACTCCTTATCCTAAATCATCTTTTAATTTGTATTTTGTAGTAATATAAGCTTGATTGTTATTTCATTATGTGTTTAATATCACTTTTTTAAAATTATTTTAAATATTATATTAGGGCCGATAAATCTGATGGATCCGAGTCCAATCTGATCCTTCGTACTTGGTCTTGGATAGGGCTGCAAATGAGCCAAGCCGAGCTAAGCTTTTGTAAGCTAGAGCATGGCTTGACTGGAATTAATCGAGCTCAAGCTCGAGCTCGAGCTTGATAATTATTTTATTTTAGAGCTTGAGCTTGGCTCGAGCTTGTTTATATTAAGCTTGAGCTTGGCTTGGTTTGAGCTCGAGCTTGGCTTGATAAGGAAGCTTGATTCAAGCTTGATAAGCTCAAAATCATGCTCGTTAAGCTTGATTTCAAGCTCTCTCAACTTTATTTGAAGCTCATTAAGCTTGATTTCAAGCTTAACGAGCTCGATTTTAGTTTAATTAGGTTTGAATTCAAGTACATGTAATATTAACAATTTATTTATAAAAATTTAATTAAAAAAGTTTTTTAATATCAATTATTAAGGACATAAATATATAATATGCGCGCGCGCACACACACACACACACACACACACACACACACAGACACACACACACACACACACACACACATATATATATATATATATATATATATATATATATATATATATATGGAAAATTCTACAATACATCTACCCTTTTGGGATGTATCAATACATCCCAAATCTGAACCATTGGATGTTGATCCAATGGTTCATATTAAATTCATATTAAATAATGCAGGAGACATCATTTAATGCTATTTTTGACTTTTGACCTCTTGTTAACTTGCTATAGCAGGTCATTCTTCATGTAATTGTTTCAATAAATACCTTAAATTAACTCATATTTAATTTCTCTTTTGCCCATCTAATTTAATATTTTGTGCAAGTACGACACCACCGATGCTCCGATAGCTGGTGGCGATCTAGATGATGACACCGACGACGACATGGACGAAGATCCTGTAGCCAATGTGGATAATAGTAAGGGAAGAATTCAGAGGAAGAAGGGGGGTAGGAAGCCGATAAAAGCATGTTCTCTCAAATCTCTTCTTTGTGTAAATTAAATCCAAGGATGACACAATCCCAAATTTTAGTTATTGCTTAACAGAGTCTGCTTCGTTATTGTAAAATTGTGGTGTTGCTTTTGTAATATTTTCATCTTTAGTCTCATGTTTTCCATGAATATGTGTTATGTTTGATTTTGATTTAGTAATCTTTTCGTAATTTATTTTCTTGTTTCATCTAACAGTTTAATATTTTGGTTATAAAGCTACAGGCCATGGTGGTGGTGGTGGAAGGAGAAACGGAGATGAAAAAGGAAAGAAAAAGAAGTTCTGGTTCGCAGCGGACTTCGTGGAGCCCTCCTCGAACAACGAGGAGTACCAGCAGAATTAAACCTCTTATAGAGTTCCTCAAATTGTTAATCATGATAACCTTTCATGATAAACTTCAAACGACTAGTAGATTCTTTGCTAGTCTCGAAATTTATTTTTCTTTCTATTTTCCTCACTTTTTGTACTTTTCTCTTGCTATATATAATAGTTTTCTTGTTTCAACTATTATTTATTCTGAAATACATAGAATAGTTTTCTTATTTCATTTTGTAGTACTGGAGGAAGATGTCTACTCGTATGGAACATGTAGAAGAGGTAGAAGATTGGATGCCAGCTTCAAATGAAACCTTCATTCCGCGTATGATGTGCAGGTTTGAAGAACATTTGTTGAAGATTTCAAGTCAACTTGTTTTGATCAATTCTAAGCTTGGTTCAATCGAAATTGAACAAATAAATATATCTCAGCATTTGGAAAAGATGGAAGAATCTTCAACTTTGAAGAAGGCATCTTCATCTGGAGTAATTAATAATATGGAGGAGATTTTCGTTGAATCTTTCGATGAGGAGGACGTGCGGCTAAAGAAACATGATAAAGCAATGGACCGAATTCTCGATATATATCCTCTAGAAGAAACTGACTTTAGTAGTTCTTCGAAAAGAATGCGAGAAAATTTAGATCCGGTCACACCTTTGAAAAGTTTAACAAGAACTTTAACCTCAAAGCCTAGCCAGTGTACTAGTATTTCCTCGAGTTTTTACGACTATATTTTTGCGAATGATAGACCTGACAAGTAAGTATTATGAGTTTTTATTTAATTCCAACAGTTTTTTTTCTAATCTATTTGCTTCTTTTCTTAGGAAAATAATATCATCTTGCAACAAAATCTATGTGTCTCGGGCTGAGATGAAGTTCTTAGCTCCAGAAAGGAGAATAAAAGATGGGGTATGTATAAATAGTATATTTTTTCTTAGATGCCATCTATGTTTACTTCGATTCCATCGCTAATATTTTTAATGAGATACTCAGATTGTAACCCTTGTCTCTGCTCTTCTCACCGCGGAGGAACGGAAAAGAAATTTCAATAAAGCTAATGTATGGTATTTACTAATAAGGTTAACGGTGAGTGAGCATTTTATTCTTCAATGATTATGCATTAACAATTTTCTCGTTTGTTTGTCCTTCGTAATGTATTAATTGATGTGTATGTAGAGAGCAAGGTTACCTCCATCTGACAAACAACTTCATGAAATATGGAAGAAGTACAAATATTTCTAGGATTATATGGGATCTTTAAGCATTTGTAACGAGGTATTAATGTATTTATGTTTAAATATTAATCCTAATTTTCTAAAAATTTACTAATTTGTTTTACCTAATTAATCATGATTCAGATATACATACCCATTCTTTTGTCTGACCACCATACTCTTGCAAGAGTTATGGTTAAAACAATAACTGTTGAAATTTGGGACACATTTGCATCTACAGATGAGCAGATTCAAAATAAATCAGTCATAAAAGAAATAGTAAGCTCATATTCATCAATTTTTATGAATTGTATACAAGATCCGTGGTATATTAATATATATTGTATTATGGTTATTGTAGCTTTCAAATTTGGATCTCTTTCTCGAAGAAGAGATTTTGAAGTTGAGAGATGCTAGGTTCAACTTTTCTACTTTTGCCATAAAACGTCGTCCTTATGTTCCCCATCAAGGAAATACATTTGATTGTAGGATTTTTGTAATTGTATTCATGAAAGACGGATGTATTCTGGATTTCCGTTCTCTCAATGTAAGTCTGAAAATATGTCGTCAAAAACTTACACTTTAGAGCAATATTTTTGATATTATGTTTATTATATGAAGTTTGATTCGAAAATGGAAAGGCGCAAAGCTGCTGAATGGATTGCAACTTCAGAGCACATTGAAGAACTATCCAACTTGTGCAACAATATAATTAAGCAGAAATGAGTCCAAACTAAAATGATTGAATATGGAAGACGATGAATTATTATTATTTTCTTCTTTTATCTAATGTATTATGTTCATTTGTTTTGTTGAGTTATAATGTTCTTAAAATGTGGGATGCAAATGATATCAAAATGTTCATTTGTTTCATAATCTTGCTGCCATATAATCCTAAAATATCCTAACTTGTGCTTCTGACCCTATGGGTATACCCTCTCTTCGTGCTAAATGATTTATGCCTCTGACCCTATGGGTATACCCTCTTTTCGTGCTAAAGTGATTTCTGCCTAAGCATGTATCGAGAAAAATTCTCAAGTTATTAACAAGAGAAAATTTATAAAATGCCCAAAAACCGCAAAAGTTTTATGAAAAAACCCACCGCAAAATAATATTTCATCGCGTGTCCAGAATTAGCTAAAAATATATAAAAGGGTACGGCATGACCATATTGCCCTTCTAATTTTTTTCAAAACACTCACGAAACCTACTCTTCAAAACCAAAAAGTTTCTATTCTTCCTCTTCTTCCATACGTTGCTCATTTGCGTATCTAGGTTTTATCCTCCAAAATCTTCAAACCCTATTTCAAAAACTCGTCAGTGACTCTCCATTCGTAATCTTTACACCATGCCGCAAACATCAGCATCAAATGGAACCCCAGTTAGAGAAGAGGGAGAAGATGTAGATATGCAAGAAGAGAGAGCTATAGTGAAGAGATTTAAGAAGGTTGCACATGAGCCAGAGGCTAGTAATCAAGAAGGAGGGCAAAAAAAGGGCAAAAAGAAGGTATAACTATAAGTTATGTTCATGATTCTGTTAAGACAACAGAGGGGAATAGTCATTCTCCGTCTTAATACAACAGAAGGGTATAGTCATTCTTCGTGTTAAAATGTAGGAGAATGGTCATTCTCTGTGTTATATTGACGGAGAATGGTCATTCTTCGTGTTAATATCACGGAGAATGACCATTTTCCTTGTTAAATTGAAGGATTAATTTCATTCTCCATGTTGACTTGACGGAGAATGGCCATTCCCGTGTTAAAATGAAGGGAACTGTCATTCTCCGTGTTAAAACCACGAAGAATGGCCATCTCCGTGTTAAAATGTAGGAGAATGGACATTCTCCGTGTAAATATCACGAAGAATGGCCATCTCCGTGTTAAAATATAGGAGAATGGTCATTCTCCGTACAAATATCACGGAGAATGACCATTACCCGTGTTAAAGTCATGCGGAATGGCAATTCTCCGTGTTAGATTGACAGAGAACAGTTGACAGAAACCTAATTTTTTGTCTTTTTATAGGAAAAAACTGTCAGGAATAAAGATTCAAGAGTTTTCCATTCTTCATTTAAGATGATGCAAAATCTTATGGATGATGTCAAACAAGATGGCGGCCGTTTGCCCGAGCCAGTTATTGATTCTTTGAAGAATATCGGTTTCTACAATTTTGTCTTGGTATTCTACAAAAACAAAGTTCGCACTCAAGAATTGGACAAGGTTTCAGAAGGTCTTGAAATTTTATAGGAACTTATGTGGAAGACAAATATGGCATCGGATACTTTCAACTGATCACTACTGTTAAAATAGTGCCGAGTGTGGGCGATATGGTAGCCATTTTCGATCTACCGCTGAAGGATGGTAGTGAGGATGATGCTAATTACAGAAAATTGATAATAGAAAAACAACAGCAGCCCACACCACCAGCATCGTTGAGCCTGTGTAGAGATCACTTCACAAGATTGCTGGCTAATTCTAAGGGCAAACACTCAAAAGTCACGAATAAGGAAGTAAGAAGTTCTTTGAATTGTTACAACGGCTTCGTAGCGGAGATAACGCTGTTAATCCAGATGATTTGACCAAGCTAATAATCTTCCACTTGTGCCAAACAGTATTCTTCACAGGCGGTTCAAATTTGTCGTACATATTCTTGGCCTTGGTAAACAGCGTATAAGTTATCAACAGTATATGCTGGCCAAGGTTAATCTTGGAGTATGTCATGGAGAGCATCGAGAAGACTACAAGTAAAACTAAAGTGGGGATTACTCTGATGCATACTCCAAAATAGAAGGTTACACAATATACTTTCTCTATTGGTTTGCAGAACATAGTACGCTTGTGGAAAGGAAGTCCGCACCAATATGTGAATACCCGAGATTTTACACATAGAATGGGTACGAAATCTCGGTCTTCCTCAAACGCAAATATCATATTAAATTTAGATCGAAACAGATATTCAAAGATTTGGTTATAACTTTCGGGAAAGAGGAAGGCCACCTAGAAGAGGATGTAGAAATACGAGAAGAAGATGCATTTGAGGGAGTGGGACACCACCAAACTGGTGGGGATGAGGATGCTGAACAAGAGAGACCCCAACAACTTGGAATGAACACCGTGATGGAGGAGTCGGTACAGGAATTGGAGGAGTTGAGAAAAGAGAAATCTCAGGTTCTTACTGAGAATGAAAAAATCAATGAAAAGCTTAGAGAGCTAGAGGCACAAGAAGTCCAACAACGTCCAGTCAACGTTATGATAGAGGGCTTGGTGCATGAATTAGAGGAGTTGCGAAGAGAGAAATCTGAGATTCTTGCTAAGAACGAGAATCTCCATAAGAAGCTTAAAGAGTTAGAGGAACAAGGAGCCCAATAAATTCAAAAGAACACCTCGATGGAGATGTCGGCACAGGAATTGGACTCCTTACGAAGAGAGAAATATGATATTATTGCTGAGAATGGAAAGCTTAGCAAAAAGGTTAAAGAGCTACAGGCATAAGGTAAAATTCTTTTTTTTTTGAAGTTCTGATTTGTAATTCTCTGTGTTAGAATGCAGGAGAATGGTCATTCTTCGTGTTAAAATAATGGAGAATGGCCATTCTCCATTTCAATACTACGGAGAATGGTCATTCTCCGTGGTAATATCACAGAGAATGGCCATTCTCTGTGTTAAATAGAAGGAGAATGGTCGTTCTCCGTGTTAATAAGACGGAGAATGGTCATTTCCCGTTTTAGAATGCAGGAGAATGGCCATTCTTCGTGTTAGAATGCAGTAGAACGACCATTCTTCGTGTTAAGGTCACGGAGAATGGTCATTCTACATGTTAGATTCACATCATATTGATTGACATCATACATTTCATTGTTGTTTGTTTTATTTCAGTGCAAATAACCGAGCAGCTCAGAGAAACAAATAAAAGGCTTGTTAATGAGAAAAGGGAGCTTCAAAAATAAAGTTGAATCGTTGAATATTGAAGCCATTGAAAAGGATGCAAAAATTGCTGATCTCGAAGCCATTGTTGTAGCATTGCAGCATGAGGAGACTCAAGCAACTGCTGAACTTGTTGCTCCAAAAGAAGTCAAAAGAAGAGGAGGATAGGGGGGAAGAGGTCCAGAAAACCATCAGCGGCATTAGCCGATGAAGATATTACTCCCTTGTGAAAGAATACAGTTAGAGAGGCTAATAAAAAGCGGAAGATGAATGCCGCTCCGAAACCAAAACCTCAACCCAAACCCAGGGTCGGAGGAAAAAATAAGCAGGCGGATTCAAAATTCGGACAAGACGCCAAAATGGCGGAACTAAAGAGGAAGGGTGTCATACTAAGGGAATGCGGTGACCTCGTACTTTGGATGGATGCGGATGAAGAGCAGAAGAAGCTTTACATGGACATCGTATTCCCCAGAAATATAAGTCCAAAGTATGTATTCTGAACTCAACCAATCCCCGTCCAATTCATAACGGAGAACAACCATTCTCCGTGACAGTTGGCCGGAGAATGATAATTCTCTGTATCAGTTGGACGGCGAATGACCCTTTTTTCTTCTTTTCCTTTTTAGACTTTTTTCATAATTATGTCCTGAGAATGTCTATTAATTTAATCTAAACTAAATTTATGTGCAGTGATATTGTATACTTGAATGTGCTGAAAGAGGATGAAAATGAAGTTGAAATCCAGCTGTCAGCAATAGACATGCAAGACATACTCAACTATGAAGACATGGAGGCTGGTATACTCAACCTAATAATAAGGAAGCTGAAAGAAATTCAAGGCTATGCAAGAATGTACGTCCTGCTGTTTCACTTAACAAAATGCCTAAAATTGGCTTTTGAAAGAAAACTAGAAAAGGTACAAATTGTTTCTGGAAAGTATTGCTATGGAAGTCTGATCTGAGAGCGATCACTTTGTTACTTGGACCACATGATGATGATGAAGAAAACTGCTTGAGGAAGATGAACAATCAGAAGAACTAAGTCACCAGAAAGGTATCGACACAATGGCACTGATGGCACAGTCGAATGCTTTCCTGATTTGCTTCATCCTGTTCTTGAGAAAAAGTTGAAGAAATGCTTCTGGGAATATCACTCTGAAAGTATGAGTTTTCTCAGAATCTCCTCTTCTGTATATCTCACTCTCTCTTGATCTCTTGTGTTAAAAATAAGTCTATTTATAGACTAGACCCTCTGTGCGTAAAAAACAACATAATTGGGTCTCTACGCAAGTAACTGTCACCCACAATAAAAATCAACCCTACACGTGATGACACGTATCCCATAACTTCAACAAAATGGGGAGAGCACGTACACACGTTCTTCGATAAATATGGCATGAAAGCCACGTATGCAGACCACGTTCTCACATAGCCAGAAAAGATTGGGCGTAAAAATGACCCAAAATAGACTTCCTGCGTAAAGTAGCAGACTGGGCGTAAAATAACTCAAAAATAAACTTCCTGCGTAAAGTGGCTGAAAAGTAGCCTTGAGCGTACAATTAGCTCAAATAAACTCTACGCACACGAAAGCTTTAAGCGTAAAAACTCGAATAGCTTTCATGCGTAAAAGAAGCAGTCTCTTGAGCGTAAAGTAGCCCATCTGTATACTAAACGACAAGTGTTGGGTTTGGTGAAAAAATCTTCTCGGCTTCTGTGCAATATTCTGTCAGAAAATTATACTGTCAGATCAATATCACGCGCATTAAATGCATGGTCTGACAGCCTGTCTTTCGTGTAAAAGCTGAGAATGGCTCTCGCGTAAAAGAACTCGCGTAGAATTTTGAATCTGACTCAATAGAATCTTTTAATGAGCCTTGCGTAAAGTCTGACTTTGCGTAAAGTTCTTAACATCCTTGACTTGGTCTATGAAGTTTATTTTATGCTTCTACAAGACCCCCTTCAAAGTTTTCAAATTTTTTCTAAAATTTGAAATACTTTGAACAGAAGCGTAAAATCCGGGATATCCTACATTCATCCGCGTAGAATTCGGGGATCCGCATATTTTTTGGGAATTTGAACCGATTTCAAAATTTTCCTATAAAAAGAGTTCAACTGCTAGAGAGAGAACTTTACTCATTCTCGTGAATTCTCAATCTTTGAATACCCTTCTCTTCTTCGAAATCCCAATCTTTAAACTCCCCGATGGCACCGAAGAGCAAGACCTCCGACGGCGCTAAGGGCAAGAAGCCCGCCGTCGCTGCTTCGTCGGCGGCTAATCGAGCAGAGACCATCATCCCATCATCATTGGCGACTCCGAGACCTAATCCCACTGTGGCTCCGGCCATGATCGGTAAAATCCTATCTAGTTCGACCGTGAGTTCATCCGAGAAGAAGAAGAGCCAAACCCGAAATTTACACCCACGTTTATACGTGTCAGCGAAAAACTTACCAAATACGCCTACGTCTATACGTGTCAGCGTAAAAACACGAATCACCAAGTACGCCCACGTTTATACGTGCTAGCATAGAAACAAAATACGCTCACGTCTATTCGTTCCAGCGTAAATAACAAAATACGCTCACGTCAATACGTGCCAGCGTAAAAATGTTAACAACAAAATACGCTCACGTCAATACGTGCCCGCGTAAAATAAAAATACGCCCACATCTATGTGCCAGCGTAAAAACAACATAAGCTCACGTCTATACGTGCCAGCGTAAAACATTAAATACGCTCACATTTATATGTGCCAGCGTAAAAACAATATATGCTCACGTCTATACAAGCCAGCGTAAAGTATAAAATACGCTTACATCTATATATGTGCCAGCGTAAAATACGCAAGTGATAAGACTTTGCGTACAAATAGTCAATTCTAAAAACAGAGAACTTTTGTACTTTATTTTAATCAACTTAACTTCTATGCGTAAGCGTAAAGTCTTACATAGTCAAGCTCTCTAATACAGAGTCTTTAGTTTTTATGCGTAAAATTCAGAATAAGTCATCTGCGTAAAATTTAAATTAGATTTTTACTAACTTGATTCTTCTTTTTCTTTTGGCAGTGGACTTGCAAATTTATCCTCTTGCAGAAGTATTCGGCTCACCAGCTGGTATGGTGGGCTCAAACTACTTGGAGAACTTGTCCCATGTGGAATTCCCTCAATCAGATACAAAGTACCCTGAAGAGAGACACCAGCTAATAGCTACTCAAGGAGACAGGACGCTGCTGTCATTGATGAAGGGAGAACTGCTGGTGTCGCTAGATGGCCAGCAATTTTTGAAGCCAGCATTCATGTTCGGGGATGCTATAGATTTCCAATCACAAACCAACCCCAAGAAGGAGGCTTGGGTATTTAAATTTGGAGATAGGGCGATGTATCTCCCAGACATGGCAAAGGATTATCCCCTATCCTCATTTGTACACGCCACCCATCCATGACAGATGATATGAAACCCAACTCCCAGCAGTCATGGTAGGCCAGGCAGAATTATTTTCAAGAGGGACGGGGCCAACCAACTGGGCTACCATACTAGCACTCCTAGTGGTGGTATCATTCCTTTCACTGGTCTACTGCCTGGATTCACACCGAGCGAAGATTCAGCTTTGATTCAACCAGTACAGATCCCCATGTTCGTAAACAAGCTCATGAAGGCCCCCGTATTATATCCCCAGGCCAACCCTAGGCTGCCAAGGTGGATGACACCTCATAACCAGAACTGGATTCAGTTTAGTGCCTGGATCATGAAGAACTTCAAAACAGAGCTGCAAGCTATTGAATTATATGAAGCTGTAGCCTCCACTAGTCAGGGTATACCAATGAACAACAACCTGTTCTTGGCTTTAATGGAGTTGTATATCAGTTCAATAGGGACTTTTGTAACTCCGATAGGTGAGATGGGCTTTGCACTGCATGAGATGCAGTTTATCTCCAAGCTGCCAATGGATGAAGCTCCGTGTGAAGAATATGTTCCCTCCAACCGGGAACTAGCAGAAATCAGGGAGAAAAATCCTCAGTTGGTTGAGGTCTACCAAGAATTGATGTGCCACTATCTGACTTGCACCACTATATATGAAAGTGGATCGCATTTGGACTACATCAACAAATGGACAACATATCTATTCTACCATAAGAATAGTATATCCAAGGATGACAAAGACAAATTTCAAGATAACAAGGCTCAGGCTATCAAACCTTGTTCGATCATCCCTGCTGATTCAATAAGCACTTGGATGGCCATCTATAAGTCTCTAGATAAATATTTGGCCACCAAGGCTGGAGAATTCCCTGCTGGGACCGAGGCATTGAGCTTTCTGAGACACGGCAGCCGAAAGCTCTCAAAAGAAGCCTTGCTGGCAGACTTTTTTTCTCTGTGGATGCGGAGATGGGTCGTGCCAAGGATTGGCACAGCTGACAGGATCCACTGAAACGTACTATGGCCAGTAGTACGTTTGGTATTCAAAGTCAGGATCAACCTGTTATCGGCAATGGTGTGCCGAATAAATGCAGGTTTGCGAGCATTTGGTGATGAACTGATCAACAATGCTCCTCACCGAAGAGATTTCCCTAGGATAGAGATGCCCTACACTTATCTAATGGGCTGGTTATTGCATCACAACTGCAGTTTGTTGCCACCAGGCCCTGGGGATGATACGGAGGTATTCCTCCAAAAGTTTAATAAAGCCGCATGGACTGTAACTTCAGTAGCAGACACCCGGGAAACACTCAACTATTCCTACGGGTGGAACTTTTTCTGTACAAGACCACCAGTCCCAGCTGACTATATTGGGATGCAATTTGAAGATATAGGTGAAGGAAGGACTTCATTACCTGCGCCAGTTTTTAAATGGCTAATGTGCATCAGACCCTCCCATCTGATGTATAGGAATGAAGACAACTGTGCGTTCGAACCGTACCTATCCAGTCGGTTCGCTCGTCAGTTTGGATATGACCAACTTCACGTTGGTAATCCCTCCACCAATTTCCACTATTATGGAAAGTTAATTGATGGTGCAAGAGCATGGAGGTACTTTAGCACTGCATGTACCGGTGCTAGATTTTGGGTATCAACTGCTACAAGTACAAACGAGCTACGAATGCTTCATACGTATGCTCGCTTTTATGCATCCATTCGCTCCTTCGCGAATGACTACAATATGAAGGGGAGTCTCCGATGGGCTAAAGAAGGAAACGTTGAAGAATCAGTCAGGGTTCCTTCGGACGTACCCGATGATGTTGTTGTTCCAGACGAGTATCTGGAAGTGATCCCTACGGGAGTTGGGGAACCAGCTGTGGGACCAATTATCATCTCCAAAACCCGGAAGCGAAAATCAAACACAGCTGTTACCCTCCAGGAGAAGAAGAAGAAGAAGGTCACTGTTAAATGGCCTTCTAGACAAAGATCCGCTACTCCAGAGAGCGAAACTCCTGTTGAGGAGCCTCAACACATTGTATCTTCTTCAGCTCATCCTAGAGAAGGGTCCTCAGCATCTCAGCCCGCAGCATCAACAGAAGCTATGGGGCTCCTATCTCCTGGACGCCTCAGCACTTCTACACATCTGACTTCTTCCCAGAAGGTGCAAGATATTGAGAACACTGCCACGAGTCGTGCTAGTGATCCAGAGCCCATCCCATCAGATGAACCGGCTCTTAACTTCGATGATGATGACTGGGATCAGGATTACGACTCGTTCTTGGCATGTCCTGTACCTATTCCAGGTAAATATAAATTACACAAAATCTATACAAGATTATGTATTATGATTTGGTATGTTAACTTATTTTGCTTAATATTTGTAGGTGTCATCACTACAGTAAAGCATGTGGCTCCTCCTCCTCCTCAGAAAACTATTCAAACGGAGTCTGAAGGAGAGAGTTCTTCTTCAGAAGAAGATACTGCTCAAAAAGAATGTTCTCCTTCTACAGAGGTACATCAAGAGCCTGAAGTAGAGGCCCAGCAAGAATTGCCTTCTCTTGCTGAGGATGGAGAAAAAGAACAAACTGCAGAAGAACCAACTGCAGATGAAGAAGCAGCTGCTGCAGAAGAAACAGCCTTAAATGAAAAAACAGTTGTAGAAGAACCAAGTGCAACTGAAGTACTCCCAGAGCTTGAAGAGCCGGTAGCCAATAAAGGTGATGAAGATATGGTCAACTCATCAACTGAAGCTGGAGACGTTGTAATAGCATCCTCCGTTATTGCTACTGATCCAGCACAAGTTCCTGAGAAGACAGTGTCTGAACCGGAGTCAGTTACAATGATCACCATTCCTTCCACAACAATCACCGCCACCGAAACTCAAGTAGTTTCAGCTCCAGAAATGGCTGGAGAAATAATCCATAAAAGTGCTGAAGACATTGTCTCTAAAGCTCCTGTGAATCAATTAGCCATGGTAGTAACATCAACAATGGCTTCGACTCAACTTGCTACCAAGGCCACAACAACATCTGCTCCCAATCTTCAGAAGAGAGATTTGGTAGACCTTGTTTCCACTCCGAGCTCGAATGCAGAAATGAATCTCTTAGTTGAGATCCATATTGAAACCTTCTACAAAACTTTAACGGCCTTAATCAAGATGGTCTTGAAGAAAGGCCTTAATTATGAAAGCTTGAAGGCTGCCATTGCTCTCACGATCAGAAATGTCGCTATGTTCAATGATGCAGAGAGAGAAGCGGCACTGAAGAAGGTAGTAGAGGGACTTGAACATCCAATTAAAGAATATCTATGGCTGTCAAGTGAAACTCTTGAAAGTCTCATCCAAATCGAGTATGATGCTTTATCAGCTAAATTCATCGCTCGGGAGATTATTTTCAATGAATCTCTCGAGGAGTACAGCAACAAAGTCGCCAAAGAGAAAGCTTCATTAAATGAAAATAAACCTCTTCTGGAGATGCATAAAAAAGCCTATGAGACTTCAAACATAAGAATTCATCAGCAAGATGATAGAATTCGTGAAGTTGAGGCGGAGTTGCTTCGCTTGAAGGCAGAAAGAGAACAGATGATCGCAGCTAGAGACCAGCATTTGACGCAGAGCTCAATTTTGGAGGAGAAGGTGTTTGGTGCTGAAGCTGTCATTAAAACCCTTGATGATGCCAAGGATAAAATGATAGCTACTTTTGCCGAACTCTCTCATCTTTGTACTCCAGAAGCCCGACGATCTATAGCTACTGCTACCGTATTGAATACTCGTGAGAAGCGTCTAGCAGAGCTGCAAAAACTGCTCGAAGATGTATCTGCTCCGCCTTAGGCAATTTTGTATTTAATACAGAATTTTGTATTCTTCTGTCTTTTTCATTCTGTAATATTTTCAAGAAATGAATAAAATATTTGTTTTGTGACCCTATTATTTATTTTGGATTTAAATAATAGGTATGAGATAGAAAACACTTATCAGAAGTAATATGGACATGACAAGTCTTCTAAACTCGATAATTTATATCTATCCAGAGGTAATGTGGATATGATAGATAATGAATCTTGTTTTCTTTTTAGAGTATACAATACTATTAGAGGTAATATGAACGTGACATATTGTAATAACTCAAAAAAATAGATTAATATCTATTCAGAGGCCATATGGACATGATAGATAAGAAAAAGAAGTAGACTTAATATTTATTCAGAGGTCATGAAGACATGATAAATAATAAATCTTCTTCTTTTTAAAATCATCTAGTAAGATAGAATATCAAAATTCTCTTTTGGGAGAACAAATAATCAGCTTAACCAAACCTTGGTAGCTGGGGAATAAAGAAGAAATTCAGACATAATATTCCTTCAAGAATTTGCCATTAATTGGCATCATGAGCAAATCTCCATTAGGTTTAGATAACCTATAGGCACCATTAGAGAATACTGTCTCGACTACATAAGGACCTTCCCATTTTGCTTGGAATTTTCCTTTGCTCTTATGAGTCATCACCATCGGTCTCCGGACAGCTAGAACTAGCTCACCGACTTTGAATACCCTCTGTTTAACGTTACGATTGAAAGCTCGAGATCGAGATATGCGGGCTTGATACAGCTCAATGTGCTGTTGTGCTTGAAGACGCTTCTCGTTCAATCCTTCAAGTTCTTGGAGCCTTAAGTGATTATTATTCTCTGAGGTTAGCTCATTAGAAATAGCTATTCTAAGAGATGGAATCTAGATTTCTAGTGGAAGAACAGCCTCACATCCGTAAACCAGTGAGAATGGTGTAAAAACAGTAGGAGTTCGGACTGTCGTTCGGTAAGCCCATAAACATTTTCTAAGTTTTTTATTCCAATCACGTTTATTAGAAGAGACAAACTTTTTGAGAAGTTTAATAATTGTCATATTGAAAGCTTCGACCAAACCATTAGCAGCTGGATTATAAGCTGTAGAAGCCAGATTTTGTATCTGATTCTTATCACAGAATCGATAAAATGCCTGACTGGCAAATTGTGGTCCATTATCATGAATCCTTCGGGGAATCCCAAAACGATAAATGACATAGTGTTTAATGAAGCTAACCACATTAGATGTTTTCACTTCAACAAAGGAAACCGATTCCGCCCATTTAGAGAAATAATCCGTTATGGCCAGGATAAACCGATGCCCTTTAATAAAAGAAGGATTAATCGGACCAATAATATCTATGCCCCAAGCTTCGAAGGGCCAAGAAACTGCTGTGGGATGTAAGAATTCAGAAGGTTGGTGAATAAAATCAGCATGAATCTGACATGCTTTACATCGTCTGGCATAATCCACAGCATCTGCTATCATGGAAGGCCAATAATACCCCATTTTTCGAATACGGTCCTGTAATTTTGGACCTGGTTGATGAGCACCGCAGACACCATCATGAGCTTCACGGAGTGTTTGCTTAGCTTCACTCTCAGAGAGACAACACAGCAAAAGTCTGTCATAAGAACGACGATATAACATATGTAAAGAAGAATCGTAGTAGAATCGAAATGATCGTCTTTTGATTGATGCAGCTTCTTTTGGATCTTCAGATAAAATCCCATAAACCGTATAATCAATAAATGAACTTCTCCAATACCTTTGCTGGGAATTTGATTCTGTAGTATAACTTTGTTCGATATGCAAATTATTCTTGACACAGAATAGATCTCTATCCAATAAAGTAATGGTGTTTTGTCTTCTGATTGGAACAGCTAAGTCTGTAGCTAAACTAGCAAGAGCATCAGCTTCCAAATTTTGAGAACGTGGTACGAATTCAATGAAGAATCCTTTGAATGAAAGGACCAATTCGATCACCACTTGATGATAGGGAATGAGGTCAGGATTTCTGACTTTATATGTCCCTCTAACCTGATTAACAATCAGTTGAGAATCTCTATAAGCTTTCAGGAACTCAATGTCCAATTGTTTTGCTACTTGAAGACCAATTAGCATAGCATTATATTCTGCCACATTATTGGAACATGGTTCATTAAGAGAATAAGCACGGTATATGACCATTTTATCAGGAGAGACCAAGACGATGCCTACTCTGGAGACAATATTGCCTTGAGGTCCAACCCGCGAAGCTCCATCAAAATATAGTTGCCAAATGTCATCCCTCAAAGTCATATTGCAATTCGTGACTTCATCTGGAATGTCCTCATATAGCTTAGAGGTTTAAGGTATAGGGTGAGCTGCTAAGAAATCAGCTAATACTTGACCCTTCACTGATTTTTGAGGTACATAAACCATATCATAAGGAGTAAGCAACATTGCCCAGGTGGCTAACCTGGAGTTAAGAATACTTGGCTTTCTCATCAATACCCTAATAGGATTTATTCTGGATTGACATGAATAGTTTGTCCTGACACATAATATCGTATCTTTTGAATAGTAAAAACTAAGGCCAGACATTCTTTCTCTACAGGAGTATACCTGTGTTCAGCTCCAACCATCATTCGGCTAAGATAATAAATTGTCTGTTCATGACCCTTATCACTTTTTTGTGCAAGAAGAGCACCAAGAGAATGATCTAAGGCTCGAACATATAGCAAAAATGGTCTTCCTACTACTGGAGGTACCAGAACAGGTAGATTTGTAAGGTATTGCTTGATGTCATTGAAGGCTTTTTGACATACTTCATCCCAAACAAATGATGTACCTTTCTTTAATAGACGAAAGAAAGGTTGACATCTCCCAGAAAGATTGGATATAAATCTCCTGATATAAGCAATGCGACCTTGGAAGCCACGAAGTTCTTTCAGATTACGTGGAGGACGCATTTCAAGAATTGCTTTGATTTTATCAGGATCAACATGGATACCTTGAGAAGTGATGACAAATCCCAAACTTTTGACAGCAATATCATCCACATAACATTCAACTATTTTCCGTAGATGTTCTTGAAATATATTGCTCATGGCCCGTCGATACGTAGCACCGACATTTTTCAGACCAAACGGCATAACTGTATAGCAGTAAACTCCAAGGGCTATACAGAAAGCTGTATGCTTTTCATCTTCTGGATGCATCTTAATTTGATATTATCCTGAAAATCCGTCCATGAAAGATATGCGTTCAAAACCACATGTATTATCTATCATGACATCGGTAATCGGAAGTGGAAATTCGTCTTTTAGACAAGCTGCATTAAGATCTCAAAAATCTATACAAACTCGGACTTTTCCATTCTTCTTCATGACAGGTACAATGTTGGCAACCCAGTCTGGGTGTTGTTCTTCACGAACAAAGCCACATGTAATCATCTTTTTGACTTCTGTATCAATTACATCCATCATATCTGGTCGGAAATGCCGCTGATGTTGTTTTACAGGTTTGGCATTAGGAAGAATATTGAGTTTATGAGTAGCTACTTTAGGATCTAGACCCGGCATATCCTCATAACTCTATGCAAAGATATCAATATATTCTTTAATCAGCTTTATCAACTCTTCATTTTCATCTTTAGAAAGATTTTTACTGATGAATATCGGCTTAGACGTAGTTCCGTCTCCAACGTCAATCTGGACAATTTTATCTTCTGTAGGTGGTTGTCGCTGTTCAAAACGAAGCTCCCATTGAGTGTCCATTTGTTGTACCCAAGGGTCATTTTCAAATGGCTCAGATTCACCATCAGTTTGAACCATGTTGACTGAAAAGACGCATCCAGATTCAACATACTGGTTTCCTCCAAAATCTGAGGATTGTAAAAAACTGGAAGAAAATTATTCTTCCATATCTTCTTTATACATGTGAGATGTATCAAATTCAATGAACTGGACTTCTTCAGAATCTGAGGATTATAAAAAAACTGGAAAAAAATTCTTCTTGTATATCTTCATTAAACATGTGGGATGGATCGTATCCCAAACCATGACGGGTTCGTTGATAAAACAGATCACCACATAAGGGTATTCGTCTACCTTTACCCTGGTTGAGACGTAGCATAGTTTTCAAGTCATATCCCATATTCTGGATAATCTTAAGAGATTGTTGACTATATTTGTCAATTCTAATTTTTCCTTTATCTTTCTCTGTGAGATCATTTGTCTGAGTAACAGAAATATTTCTAGCCAAGCCAAACACAATTTGGCGCTTGTTTTTTTTATTAGACGGGATCACAAAATAAGATTCTCCGTGACGTCTATAAGCTACACAAGCTTATGATGATGAGGCTACAGGTAGAAGATAAGGAGAAGATGTTAGGAACCTTTGAGCATAAGGTCCAACATCGATTTGAGGAGGAAAAAAAAAATTTTGATGATTAATATATAAGGTTTTCTCTGTATTTATGTTATGTTTATGTTGATGACTTTTGATTATCAGCATATAAAGTCATTCTTTCAATAAATTTGACAGCCATATACTCTAAAAGAAAATCTTCATTAATATGAGAAAGTACAGAATGATCAATATTTACATCATTTACAAACTGACTACTACGCTTTGGATTGATCATTAGCGGACCGTCATCCGTCTTCAGCGTAGACTTGCCAAGGTTGATGATCAGTGGTTCTGGATCATTTGTACGAGAAGTACGTCCCTTGACCTTGATCATGAGAGGCTGAACTTGGCTCTTAACTGGGATTCTCACAGATTCTTCAGACGAAGCTCGAGTTCTTCCTTTAACCTTAATCACCAAAGGTTCGTCATTGACAGGTTGGGGTTGGATTAGACCTTTGACTTTAATCTTCAAAGGTTGATCTTCTGGAGGATCTTCTAAGATAGATTGATCTTCTGCAGGCGACCGATCTTCGGCTATATCTGAGATCTCCTTCACGTGCTCCTGTGTATAGAGTATCGAATCAGAGAAATAAGCTTCGACACCTTTGAATGGATTGATATCTGAAAATTCAGTCTTCATAATCCCTTGAGAATCCACATACTTGAAGCATTGGTGGAGAGTTGAAGGCACAATGTTATGCTCATGTATCCACGGTCTTCCAAGAAGGATGTTATAAGATACATCTGAGTTGATAATATAAAAAGTCGCCATAGTTTGAAGATCACCTATTTGAATCTTCAGACGAATCTTCTCCAATGGTTTATACTTTTTAGAGTTGAAACCAACTATTGTTGTACTAGTGTAAGTCAAATCACTAGTAGGAATCCTCAAGGGTCGCAGCATACTCTGAAGAATAATGCTAATAGAAGACCCAGGATCAATATAAATCCTGTCAATTTCAGTAGAGTCAATATACCCTGTGTAACACAGAGGCCTGTCGTGTTTATTATGCTTCAACAGCATATGTTTTTGTGTGAAGGTAATGTTAGGAATCAATTCCATCACACTATGACATTGAGGATACGAGACCGGTATATTGTCAGGACTTTTGAGTTGAGCTAAGCATGAATCTTCTTGTAGCAAATCTTCGCTCAAAGTTTCTCTATTTTCTTTAGAAAGACGAAGTAACTCAAAGATAGAGAGTCTAGCCGGAGTATTAGCTAATTGGGCTAGAATATCGAACTTGTAGGGCTTCATCACCACCCCTTAATTTGAACGCAGACTTTAGCGGGACGTCAAAGCGTACTGCTTTCCCTTTCCCTTTCTCAACCACAGATGGTTTAGAAGGTATTCCCTCAGCAGGAATAGGAGATGGTTGAGCTGGTAGTGTTTCAGCCATGCTCTCCGCTTCTTTGGAAGTTCCCTCATAATCTTTATGGTATTCTTTACCAGATCTCGTACCAGCAAAGGTTTCTCCTTCAGACTCAGGAGAATGAAGTACCATATTACAGGTTTTAGTCTTCTTTCCCTTAGTCTTCTTCTTGAGAGGATTTTTACGAGGGTCCTCAAATCCCAATCCAACAGTAGATTTTTGACCTTGAATTTGTAAAGGTAGTCGTATTCCTTTATCATAGTTCAATCCTTCCGCTTTTTGAAAGTCATAGCCCATCTTTTTCATGAGATGGACTGATTGTTGACTGTACATGTGAGTGGGTAGCAGACTTTCAATAGATGGTTCAACAGAGGAAGGAGGAGCAGAAACCTCTGCAGCCACAGGAGTAAGGGTATTCGGGACAGGAGGAAAAATCCCTACAGGAGCTTTCTCATAAGTAGCAAAGACTTGTTGTGTCCTGTATAAGGGGACACTATTCATTGCTAACCATTGCCGATGAGTAAGTTTAAGTTTGGTAGGAGAAGCCAAACTTGGAGGGCATATATTCAAACCCCTCAGCCTATCCTCCAAAGGAATGTCGTCCCAAAGATGATCCAAATCATCATGATCTGGAGTAACAACATGAGAAATCATATTGCAGCACTACAACAAATATGGCCTACAATAGCATGCGCAGAACGCTATAAAACGTCTTTTACAGCGTATTCTGTCCGCTATAATTGCCTCTGCTATAGTATGTGAACGCTTGTGAATGCTGTAACATTATAGCGTTCTTGAATGCTGTAGATGGATTATAGCGTTCTTGAATGTTATGCATGGTTTATAGCGTTTGTGAATGTTATGAATGCTTTATAGCGTTCTTGAATGCTGTAGATGGATTATAGAATCCGTGAATGCTGTGGATTGTTTATAGCGTTCGTCGAATGCTACCGTAATAGCGGCTAACAGTTTTGGAACGCTATTGCATTTAGGCGTTTTGAGTGCTATAAATCTGCTACATAATTTCATATCTGAATAACCTATTCTGTATCACATACAATTAACCAAAAAAATTCATGCTGAATCGCAATTTTGATTTCAACATAATAAAGTAGTTGTCATTAAAACATTCAAGATGTACAAAAAGTAGTTGTCATTAAAACATTCAAGATGTACAAAAAGTTGTTGTACGCCTAGTAGTCCAAAATAATAATAATAAAAAAATGTCTGTAGGCCAAAATGTAGCTCGATCGCCTCTTTTCTTCTAGATATCCACAACCATCAAAAAATTGCACGCCAACCTACACAAAATTGAGAAGAAAATACATTATTATATAAAAAAAAATAAGTCAACACAGGATCATGTATCCTGATAAGCTAATTAAATAGCCACTAAATACAATCTCAACTATTAAGACCTGGCACTCTCTCGTGTACTCTTCCAACATAAAAGAGAATATTAAGTGCAAGTACTAGAACCATAATAAGAGATCAGTCATAAGAAGCAACAAATGCATATAGGTTGCAATAATGAGTTACTTGCTCAAAAGATGTACAGTAACATGGAGTAACTGGAGTAAAAAAAATTAGTAACCTTATGATTAATGTTGTCCAACTGATGGTAGAAAGAAAGCGCCCATCACTTGCTGACATGGTGTTTGAATGCCAAATGCTTGCCTATCGAAAAGGACTATGAGTGAATAAACGTATATGAAATTCTAATGTACCATAAAGACCTTTGAATAGGTACATTACTATCACCTATTTGCTTGAATTCATACTACTGATACAACACCATTTGCTTGTGTCTTGCAACATAGGTTAATGATAAGATTGAAAAAACAATTAATAAACATTAAAGCAAGTGCACACCTAGTGTGTTATCCTGTGAACATCCACATCATTAAGTATGCTTCAATATATCGTAATCGGCTTCAGTTGTGAATTATCTGAAAGACAAAAAACTTTAAAGCAATTGTAAAAATATTGTCAATGAGGAAGAATACAAAAAACAATGAAGGATTTTCTTGAGGTATTAGCATCATAACCTATGTTGCACATATACTCCTCCATAGGATCATATCTTTTATGTATCTGACATAACATTATTCATGCTAAATAGTACCAAAAATATAAAGGTTACCATGTGAACCTTTGGAAGGGAGTGCTAACAAAATGACATCCTTACATCAACCTGACAACTGTAACCTTGGTAAATGTTAAACTTTAAGCCGGTTGATTAGAAAATAATAGGTGGCACTGCACATAGAGTGCTAACAAAATGAGTAAGATTTGATGGCCACATCCAAGGTTATTTTCTTTACTTCGATACATTTTCATTCTATTCCATCCTACCAAACAAATGATCTTAACAGAATGAGCAGAGGCAAATGACACTCCCTCCGTGAAAAAAAAATCCTGGTCCAATAATAATAAGGGACCTTTCTGGTATTTGAGTACTACTATTTTGTACAACAAAATATTGTCTATAGTGAATGGACAAAAGTACGTGATTCCAATGTTGGAGAAAATTAGCTCTCCACTTTTATTCATTTTTCTTTTCTCTATTTTTATGAAATATTTATCTTATATTTTTTTCCCTCAAAGTTTTGTGATTCCAATGTTGTAACACAAACCCTTTAGGATCTGGTTACTACAATTTTTCCCCGTCATCAGCAGTAAGTGATCTTAGTTAATCATAACACTATGAGTTTAGAAGTTTAGGTCTTTACTTGCTAGAGATTGAACCCTTAGTGAAGAATCCTATGTCGAGGCTGACACAAGTAGAAGATCCCGATGCCCTACACCACTGGTACCCTTGGTACATTCCTACAGGAACTGTCCTTGATAAACTGAACCGGCTTAGAAAGCAATCCTTCCTTAGCCTGTGAACAGTCCATAAGAAATAGCACATTTTCAGAAAGAATAAGGTAACGTTTTAAGCAGAAGCAATTTCCATAAATTGTACCAAACTCATCTATGATGTATGTTCATAACTCATTAATTCAGTGCACCATTTCTTACATTCCTATTCAAATTGTCACAGAAACTTGTCCACTTCCTAGGACATGGCATGTTGCCCCTCACTACCAAATCAAGAAAACAAATATTCAAGGATTCAACAGCCAATAAGCCCAACAAATCTCTAGAAAAAAATATATAGAAGGGCTTTCAGAAACGCTTTCGTTAGATATAGCATATGATCCTAAACCAGCTCAAATTCTGTCCAGTGTATATCCTCTGTAGAAAGTTTGCTTCAAAATATAATAACTCCGGCAAAATTTTAGTCATTTGCATCAAAATGACTGCAAAACAATCTCACCTAATGCCGACCAACTCGACATCAAACACGAGAGTTGAGAAATGCTTTCATTGTCTGACAATACACGTATAAGATACCACACATGCACTCGGAAACATGTACATAGAGTCCATATTACATCACTTGAAAAGATCAGGTAGGGCTTCCTTACAACTACTTTCACTATCAGTCCAACTATTAAATGGTGATAGGTTTCCTTACAACAAAACACATTCTCCTTAAGTAAATTGTAATCTAGCATAAGAATAACGTTATGGAACTACTAAATTTATAACAGGCATGTGGCCTTTCTAGTGACATAGTATCCATGAACAAGTTTTCGATGTATGCAAAAAGCATCCACAACATGGTTCAAAAATAAATACAAAGGTAACCATTGCTTAAATCTCAACAGTTATATATATTGACATGCTATAAAATGAAAGAAAGAAACACTCAGTAACTTGTGATTACTGCAATCAAAATTGAACTAGCAAACACATGTGTGCGTCATTATAATATAGATCCCATGCTAGTAGCAGGTACACACAAATGTATTATATTTTGTATAATTTTACAAGCTCTTGCCACTTGACCACATTCACCATAATCAGTCATTCACAACCATGAATTCCAATGCATTGTAAATGAATACACTTCAATTCACATACATTTATCCCCATTCATAACTCAAAACCTACCCCCTTCAAACCATATCCCAAACAATTCAAATGCCTACCATTTCTATTCTCCATAATTTTACTTCCTAAGATGGCCCCTCCTTTTCGTACAAGCTCCTCTACTATCAAGTCTTCATTTTTTTCTTCTTCACAGACAAACCTAGCAGCACACTTTCATTTCTTTCACTTGTGTGACTCCCAAGCTTTCCATCTTACCCACACCTTCACATTATTCATGTCATGAATATGATTCATTACAAATTAATGAAAATCAATAAGTAACAGTTCACACAGAAGCTTTTCATACACAACTGAGAACCCAAACATACACAACCTCTCTTCCTACTATTCATCATCTTCTCCACAAGCTTAACCTTCATCATTGTTCAACCTCCTTCATCTTTTTCTTCAACCAAGCCAACATCACCACCCCCATCCACCATTAAAACCACAAGCACCATCACCTCCTTTCGAGTGCAAACTGCCACCACCGCCATCTTCAACATCATCTTCACATTAAAACCTGATCCTCCTTACACCTTCCAAAGACTCCACTACCATCTGCTCCTCCTTGTGCGAACTCTACACCGGCTAGAGGTGCAGCCACACCACTGCAGGTCGAAGCAGCCCCATTGTCCAAAGAATTCAAATAACTGGTTCTCAATTCTGGGTAGTCTATGATGGATAGAGACTGTGACTGGTTCCTGCCAAGGAAGAGAGAGCAACTGTCCATTGTATGAATCGGTACCCACTAAGCTTGCTCAAGCTAGGAGTAGGATATGCCATAGTGTTGTCGTGTGTTTATGTCCCCAGGTACATATTGTGCATAAATCCATCTAATAATCAATTTCTCAAACATATTGCAGTCGACAAAAATTAGCGCCATATATGACAGCCATAAACATTGTTCGACAAAACTTAAAAGAGTTAGGGTTAGGGTATACCTTCGCCATGTCGCATGGAGTAGAGGGTTAGGGTTCGGTCGAGACAAGAGTGCGCACAACAGATGTGGCGCAGAGAGGGTCCTGTCGAGAGGGGCGCACGGGGATGCCGAAGGTCGGTGGCCTAGAGAGGAGCGGTTGTAGGACCTCGAAAAGGATGGATCGTGGTCTCCGTCCGAGAGGGGCACGTACGGCAGAGGTGGTACGGACTTGGGGAAGGTTTTGGAGGAGGAAAATTTTGGGGGCTCGATTCGGAGAAGGATTTTGGGTCAAAACGATAATATAAACCCACTTGGCCACTTAGGTCATCTACGACAGACGGACGACGGATTCCTTTTCATATATAATGCCTATGTTTGTGTGAGAAGTGAGGGAGGAAGAGAGAGATTGGAGAAATTATTAGGTGCTCCCGGCTCACCACTGGACGTGCTGAGTGGTGAGCCCGGGCCAATGAACAATTGACACTTGGAATAACCAATTAGTCCCATATTTTTCACATCATAACCGGACAATTCATAAGTTAGCTTAATATTAATATTAATATTAATTTTGATATTAATATTAATGTTAATGTTAATCTTAGTATTAATGTTAATATTAATGTTAATATTAATATTAATGTTAATATTAATGTTAATTTTAATATCAATGTTAATGTTAATCTTAGTATTAATGTTAATATTAATGTTAATATTAATATTAATTTTCATGTTGATGTTAATATTAATATTAATATTATTGTTAATATTAATTTTACTATTAATATTAATGTTAATCTTAATATTAATTTTAATGATAATATTAATATTATTGATTTTGTTAGTATTTTTTGTTATCTTTAACATTAATGTTAATATTAATATTAATTTCAATGTTAATATTAATATTAATTTTAATGTTAATATTAATATTACTATTATTGTTAATATTAATTTTACTGTTAATATAAATGTTAATCTTAATATTAATTTTAATGTTAATATTAATATGATTGATTTTGTTAGCATTTTTCGTTATTTTTTCATATCCGGTTATGATGTGGAAAATATGGGATTAATTCGTTATTCCAAGTGTCAATTGTTCATTGGTCCGGGCTCACCACTCAGCACATCCAGTGGTGAGCCGGGAGCATCTAATAATTTCTCAGAGAGATTGGGGGAAAGAAGTGAGGGAGGAAGAGAGAGATTGGGGAAACACTTTAATCGGGCTGGGGGTTTGGGCGCCAAAATAAAAATTTTAGGGGGAAGATCAATGTTATAGATTATACAACATTCAGGAAATGCTATTTATAGATATTTTATAGCACTGCAGAAAGAACGTTGTTGTTGATAACATTCTATAGCGGAGACACTTGAATGCTATAAAAAAAACTGTTATTGTAGGTCCTATTTGTTGTAGTGCAGGTTTTGACTTTTTGACCTTTTTTGGTTTTTGAAGTTTTACTTTTATCTTCCATTTCAGGTACTAAGTCAGGGTGTACCCACATAATTTCACCATTTTTAATGTGAGAGACAGTAGTCCTTCACTTTGCTCTCTAGCAGACGGGAGATTCACAATCTTCATTGTTGTCTTAGGAATTGGGACAATCCCATATATAACTTGCTGTGGAGGAAAACCTCCAAATTGAAGAGAAATCATATTAGTTGTGACTGTATGCTCATCATTGGTTAAAGCGATGGCATTAGCATTTATCAACTCTTGAATTTTCTTCTTTAAGACATAGCAAGCCTTAGAAGGATTATTTATGTATCTATGATAGATACAATACTTGGCATGGTCAGTCAGATTCACCTCATTAGGTCTTTTTGGCTCTGGAATCTGAAATTTGCCACTCTTTACAAGACATTAGAATATTCCTGGGATATCACAGTCATCAAAAGAGTATTCTTCTTTTGGTTTGGAAGATTCTGGATTATTTGGCATTATTTTGGGTTTTGAAAGATTCACCACTAAGGTTTCCTTTCCTTTTCTATTGCGATTGCCGGAATTATTACCTGAAGAGGCTTTCTTTTCTTTGTCTTCTGAGGCGAAGATCATCCCATATTCACGAGCCAATCTACCATTGGTCTCGGCTGAAACTGCTGCTATAATGAACGAGGCCCAATCTGTGAATTGAGAGCCCGTAAAGACAGCAATAGTTGGTCGCAGATTCATTTTGCATGTATCAATCAATGCTGAATCTGGCATACCAGAAGGCATTTTCAAAGTTGCCTTTCGGAAACGTTCGATAAACGTCCGAGTATCTTCCTTCTCCTTTTGTTTGATCTCTATTAAGGAGGACATATTCATATTCATTCCTCCTTCATAGAAACGGGAGAGAAACATTGCTTTAAACTCGTCAAAAGACGATATGCAATTGTCGGGTAGACTGCGATACCAGTCATATGCTGAACCCGTCAAACACCCAATGAAAACTCGGGTGAGAAGAGCATCATTCTTTTGCAAATGTACAGTCATAATATCAAAATAATTGATATATTGACTAGGAGAGGTATTTCCATCAAATAACACCATCGATTGTGGCTTGAATTTTGGAGGAAAGGGTACATCATTCCAATGGAGAGGATAAGGTTGCTTAATCCCTAACCTCTGGAGCTGATCCTTGTGCTTCAGAACTTCAAACTGTGCTTTTAGCTCACGTACTGCTTGAATAGCTTCACTAGTTTGAGGAAGCACATTCGATTGAATAGTTGTTGGATGTACCGTAACCCCCACCGGAGGTGGTACATCTTCTGGAATGAGAGGATCTGGAGATACAGAATTTTGATTGACAGCAGGCTCTTGACTAAGATTATTAAAAGGTACATCAACCCCTTGACTATCTTGAGTTTGTGCTGCTACCTGCACCGGTGTTACTACTGCCAGCTGAACAGTTTGCTGAGTCATTATTATTTGATGCATACTTTGCATCATGGCAAGTATGTCCTTCAGTGATTGCTTAATACAGAGAGACGTTGTTCTGTATTAGCAGTTGACGTCTCCGGTCCATCTCCGATAGCATAGGATTCAACCTCCCTTGAACATACATAGGGATTGGTGTAGAGGTATGAATCAACGCTATCAGTTTTTGACTCCAAAGACTGGGTACCTTCGGCTTCTGAATCTGAAGATTGCAACAATCTTTGACTTTTTGAACGAGTATGCTGATATACTCCTTCAAAAGTGTCAAGGAGTCAGTTGAATTGTTGTTGGCTTGGAGTCCAGGACGAATTGCATCTTGGACGTCGTCCTCTATTGATATGAGATGCCATATTGACTGATGCATATGACAACTCATGTTCTTGATCATCAACTTGTTGCTGAGGCATATTATAGCTTAATCGGTCAAAAAATGACCGTTTAGAAGCCGAACAACAATATTTGATTACAATCTGATGACACTCACAATGATGATTTTCTTTAGGGAGTATCACAGGAGATTTTCTGTTTTTACGCTTTTGTACAAGCAACTCGCGTAAATCAGAAGGAGTAGAAGGAGTTGTCTTCTTTATTATATTTGGGACAGAGAAACGTTTAGTCCCTTGCGTATAAAGAAGATTATTGGCTGCATTAGCAGAACCAAACTGTGCATTTTTACTCGCCTAGAGTTGCGTGCGTAAATCCTGAGATTTTTGTGCATAAAGAACTCCATCAACATTACGCATAATTTGAAGGTTTGGTACCTTGCGTAAAGCAATGTAAGAAGGTTGTTGGTGAAAAACTGAAGTTTTACCAACAATAGAATTCTTGTTTTTACGCTGCATGCGTGTAGGCAAATTTACTTTAGATGCAAAGGCATCATTGCGAACTTTATCTACCATGTCACCGATAGGAGATTTACCTTTACGCGTAGAGCGCAAAACATGAATATCTGCCACGTCACAGACGGGAGATTTACCCTTACGCGTAGAGCGTAAGATTTGAGTGTCTACTACGTCACAGATGGGAGACTGATTTTTATGCACAGAGCACAAAACTTGGGTGTCTACCATGTCACAGACAGGAGACTGATTTTTATACGCGGGGTACAATACTGAAGTAGAGACTGCCTCATCACAGACGGGAGCCTCCACAACAGGAGTGGGAAAAATTCCCTTGCCTTTGGAAACAACAGGGAGATCAGAGGATGCTTTGGACTTAGGAATCCAAACTTTTTGCACCTTCCGAGATTTTTGAACTGGAGTAGCGAGTACTACCCCCAGTTCAGAGCATTTTTCGTAAGCAGTCTGGTCGAAGTGAACAACCAGAGTCTTCTTTGTCGATCCGACCGACACATCATTATATTGAGCAATTGCTTTCTCGTCAGAGGAGAAATTCGTCCCCAGCAGAGTCGCCATTTTGTTTCACTTAACAAAATACCAAAAATTGGCTTTTGAAAGAAAACTAGAAAAAGTATAAAAGTACAAATTATTTCTGGGAAGTATTGCTATGGAAGTCTGATCTGAGAGTGATCACTTTGTTTCTTGGACCACACGATGATGATGAAGAGAACTGCTTGAGGAAGATGAACAATTGGAAGAACTAAGTCACCAGAAAGGTATCGACACAACGGCACTGATGGCACAGTCGAATGCTTTCCTGCTTTGCTTCACCCTGTTCTTGAGAAAAAGTTGAAGAAATGCTTCTGGGAATATCACTCTGAAAGTATGAGTTTTCTCAGAATCTCCTCTTCTGTATATCTCTCTCTTGATCTCTTGTGTTAAAAATAAGTCTATTTATAGACTAGACCCTCTGTACGTAAAAAGCAACATAATTGGGTCTCTACGCAAGTAAATGTCACCCACGATGAAAATCAACCCCTACGCGTGATGACACGTATCCCATAACTTCAACAAAATGGGGAGAGCACGTACACATGTTTTTCGATAAGTATGACATGAAAGCCACGTATACATACCACGTTCTCACATAGCCAGAAAAGATTGGACGTAAAAATGACCCAAAATAGACTTCCTGCGTAAACTAGCAGACTGGGCGTAAAATAACTCAAAAATAAACTTCCTGCGTAAAGTGGCTAAAAAGTAGCCTTGAGCGTACAATTAGCTCAAATAAACTCTACGCACACGAAAGCTTTGAGCGTAAAAGCTCGAATAGCTTTCATGCGTAAAAGAAGCAGTCTCTTGAGCGTAAAGTAGCCCATCTGCACACTAAACGACAAGTGTTGGGTTTAGTGAAAAAATCTTCTCGGCTTCTGTACAATATTCTGTCAGAAAATCATACTGTTAGATCAATATCATGCGCATTAAATGCATGGACTGACAGCCTGTCTTTCGCGTAAAAGCTGAGAATGGCTCTCGCGTAAAAGAACTCGCGTAGAATTTTGAATCTGACTCAATAGAGTCTTTTAATGAGCCTTGCGTAGAGTCTGACTTTGCGTAAAGTTCTTAACGTCCTTGACTTGGTCTATGAAGTTCATTTTATGCTTCTACACCAGCCAAGTTCAAAGGACGTGCAACATAAGTGGTCTGCATTCTTGATGCTCCACACATTGGTAAGAATCCAAATAGAAAAATCCATATTTATGTGTACACCGATGAAAAATGACATAAAAATTATCCATGATATTGTATTTTGTTTTGGAAAAACAGAACATCGTTGAACGTGCCATTGAACCAAAAGCAAAAGCCAGCGCCCTTAACACTTTCAAAACAGATGTAGAAGACTTCGTCATGGGTTTAAAGCCAGCGCCCTTAACACTTTCAAAAATTTATCCACTCTTTAATTTATCCATCAAATACTATACGCTGCTCACATTCAACTTGATCTCCTACGACTGGACACACTACAACTCCTTGAGGCAAACCACATACGAAAAGGGCATGGTGGATGGAGAAGAAGACCTTAGAGCCTATCGTCAGAAGGAAAGTTGATATGATGAGGGAGAGATGCCCGACAAAGATGGAATATGAGAGCACAGTACTGAATTGTTCTCTACGATGCCTACAACAACAGGCACCCAACTGCCTCTTGTACATGGCGTATTATATGAAGAGCTTGACGACTACTCCCTTCGAAATATCGAGAGGAAATGATGATGACACTCACCAGAAGATTACAATGATGAGGTTGGAATGGGCTAAGAAGTTGCTTTCAAGCGAATATGTAACACTACCAACCTAGCAATGACATTGTAAAACAACAATGTAATTAGGTAAGAAACTTCTTTCTATATCATCTATTTGTCTTTTATTCTTCTGCGTCTTTTGCAACGTCTGGTCTGCTCTGTCTTTTATAATAAAATTATTTTTGAATTACATTTACATTGTTAAAACCATAGAGTATGGGCATTCTCTGTGTCAAAATCACAAAAAGTTTGACTTTTATTTACATATGAAATTCTGAACTACTACGTAAAATCCTACTACCAAGAAAAAAGCCTAAAAGCTGCAGCTTCAACATAGTGTGGGTTGGCAATCACTTCATCGTCAACGTGCGTAGGCGGAATAATGTGCATCGTTAGAGAAAATCACTTCATCGTCAACGTGCGTAGGCGTAACACCATGCATAACAAAAACTGGGGCAATCACTTCATCGTCAACGTGCGTAGGCGTAACATTGTCAGAGAAAATCACTCCATCGTCCGACCCTGATCTTTGGATGCAACAGGCACCTTCGACAGGCTGTGGCTCTTCCAGCATAACAAAAACTGGGCTACGGCGATCCCGAACCTAGTAACCAACGTCATGGCACATAGTCGATGAAGTGCATGAATACGGACAATCCACTCGGCACATCTCAGTCTTCTGATAAAGTGCACGAACACGAAACACCATGTATCATCAGAGTAAATCACTTTATCGTCAATGTGAGTAGACGGAACACCGTGTATAGTCAGAGTGAATCAACGTGCGGGCGCTTCGACAAAGTGTGGGTTGGTAATCAATCCAAACCCTAGGGCTCTTCTAATAACCAACATCATGGCACACATTCGATAAAGTGCACGAATATGGACAGTCCACTAGGCACATCTCAGTCTTCTGAAGGACTTCACCACCAAACCTTCTTCGAACAAGGAGATCGACAACCCACAGGAAAACGTCTTGCCAAGGCGGGGGATCGATCGAGTCCATCTCCACAAGAAAAGCTAAGTGAGACGAGAACAAACTCTCCCTACACTACTGCCATTTGTAGGCAAGGACAAGTCGTACTCATGCGCCACGTGGCAGTCCCTTCGAATTCAATTCAATTAATTTGCATTAATACCAATACATCTGCCCCTTCACAAGAAAAGCTAAGTGAGACGAGAACAAACTCTCCCAACTACAACCATTTATATGCCATTAATACCAATGAATCTGCCCCTTCGAATTCTGCCAAGTCAACACAATTTTTTGTGTACTGATGCGCCCAATGGAGCACTGGCCAGTGCGTCCGTCAACACTATTCTCCGTGATAAAATCATGGAGAATTACCATTCTCATTGTTAAATTGACAAAAAATTGCCATTCTTCATGTTAGAATGCAGGAGAATGGACATTCTCCACGTTAAAACCACGGAGAATGTAAATTCTCCGTTTAAATAACACGAAAAATTGCCATTCTCCATGCTAAAAGGACGAAGAATGGCCATTCTCCTTGTTAAATTGACGGAGAATTACCATCCTCCGTGTTAAAATTAACTAAGAATTATCATTTTTCTTGTTAAATTGACGAAGAATTATATATAAAAAGTTGATAATAAAGTCAACGACGATTTATTTGATTCCATTGCTCTTTGTCGCTATCTTGCTTCCGTACTTTACAATTACGAAAATCGTGACCCAATTTTCTACAAACTCTATAAATTCTAGGCTTGGGGATAGTCTGACTTACTTTAGGCTGGCTTGATTTTCCTTGAGAAGGCCTTCCTTTTGTTGCTACCGGATTTAGTTCTTTAAAAGATTCATGCACTCCATGAACTGCATCAGCTACCATTTTTTCTTCTTCACCAATTTCAGTCACAATTTTTTTCAACTCTATCAGCACAGACGACATCAACGCCATTTCCTTCGCTTGAATTTTGTTTATTTTTTTACAATAATACGTAAACAGATTAACTTGTTCATTAATACCACCATACTTTCTGCTCTCAATACTGTCTGGATGGATGAATCTTCTTTCTGCACCAGGTCCGGAGAGAGAACTCTCTTTGCAATCCTTAAGCCAACGAGTTTTTATCAAGTTCTTTGGAATATCTTCCAATTGCAATCTCTTCATTACTGAAAAAATATGCCTACAAAGAATTCCCTTGGTCTCCATCCACAAGCAGTCACAGTTTATGATGTTGTCGGCCCGATCAAATGTAACCTTTCGGTTGATACTGTTTGGTGGCATATACTTTTAGATAGTGTAAACTTCTGCCTCTCTTATGATGTGATGGTGGAGAACAGTATATGTATCAGAACGTGTGATTTTCTTTCTTACCTCTATAAACATCGTTCTAGTGTAAATTGCGACAAATTTATCTTCTATTACGGCCATGCTAGTTTGCTTCACAACTGGTGTTGAGAGTTTATCAGTGACATGCTTACTTATCTGGCCGTAACGTAAGGCCACCAAACCGTGGTCACAATTTTGAAGGACCTTCCATAGTGGCATCTTCTCATTCAAAAATCTTTTCATAAATGCGTTCATAGATTCACATCTATTTGTTGCAGTAGAACCACCAAAATAATTTTCACGTAGGAATGTGTCCGCCCATCGCTCCCTCGTTCTGTACAATGCAGTGGTCCACTCATTGTTCTCTATATTATAATCCCTTAGCATCTGCTGCCAACGATTTTTAAATTCTTCGACTGAATAGTACCTGTTTAGAAAACATGGACAATAACTAAAATTTTAATATTGTAACAACAATATACTTCAAAGTAAAGTAGCAAGTGTGCGATGTACCTTTTAATCAGAATACTTAATTCATTTGCAAAATCATCTCGGTGTACATGTTTGGCTGAATTGTTTAGGATATTCCATAAGCACGTTCGATGAACTACGCTGGACATTAAATCCTCAATTGCTTTATTCATGGATCTGCAACCATCCGTGAGAACTGTTACTGGTAATTTGTCATTCATACACTCTTAGAATTTTTGTAAAACCCAAGAATATGTCGCAGCAGTCTCATTATGGATTATTGCAAACCCAAACACACAAGTCATTGCATGATTGTTTGTACCCACTAGAACCACCAATGGTATTTGACTTCTATTTGTTTTATATGTAGAATCAAATGCTACTGAATCTCCAAATAATTTGTAATCGAATCGACATGCACCGTTAGTCCAAAAGAGATGGGTTAATCTGGAATCTTCGCCTACCTTGTACGTGTAGAAGAAATCTGGGTCAATGCCCTCCTTAGATTGAAGAAATGTAAGTGTTGTCGTAGCATCAACATTGTCTAATGCTCTACTATTTTTAGCTAAAGCATTATATAAATCTTTTTTCGTCCATCCAACCTTATTCCAGCCACCTTTCTGGTGGACAAGTAAATTTCATATATCTCCAGTCCCCATCCTTGATTGCTTCATAAGCTTAGCTTGTTCCAATTCTACGGGTGATATCTTACGATGGGATCTCAAAAAAATTGTTTCAAAATTATTCACCAGGTTATGGTTGTGATGTACTTAACAACCTACAGATTTGTAGAATTGGTGTACCCAATACGAAAAATTGCTTTACAACCACTTCTGCTTTCACTTCTTGGCTCACGAACCCTGTTAGGAGCTTCATTGTATTTTTTCTGTCTGAATCCCGTATTCGAACAACACCAACTACGAACCATCACCATTCCAGATTTATTTTTCTTTACTTCGTTCTTTCTAACACTGAAACCAACTGCTTTTGAATATATCCGGTAGAATGTCTCTGCTTCTTCTGTAACGCCCCAGTCGCAAAATACGTAGGACTAGAATACGTATACATGTCAGCTAAGCATCGAAAGGACTCCAGCCCAGCTCGAATACGTATAAGCTGTCTGGTTATTCTAGATTAACTATATCTCAATCCACATAATAAAGATAAATATGACGAATCAAGTGCAATAAGGCTGATCAGGCCATGATACACTGATTCTAGATTAGATAAATATGTTAGAGTGGATCCCCAATAACACATTTATCATGAACAAGCTAGAGGAAAATAGAAGCTTGTACAAGACTAGGCTATAATGTAGCAAGAATCAAATATAGGACAAAATCTAATTACGGAAGAGAAAGATAAAATACCAACTAAATATACCTGCAGTCTCGGTGTAGCAATCATCCTCCATCGGTGTACCATACCTTCATCGAATACCTGGAGAGATCACCAGGTCCTCAGAGGACTAGTAAGACACATAATATACATGCCAACTGTACAGTAAATAACATGCAAGAGAAATAGGAAAACAAGTAGAGGAAATGATAACACATAAAGAAACTCTACAGATGGTGACATGTCATGAGAATGTAATATTAATCAGGGCTAAAACCGTAGCCCGGAGAGGCACTAACAGTCCTATAATAGGTTCTCTATCGTAGCCCGGGGAGGCACTAACAATAGAGGATAGCCACGGCTAATAAAACATTCTCTCCTATGGTACTAGGAGGTCAAGCCTATCTAGTCATGTCCAAGTTCAGTACAGGTCAATCAGGTCAGGAAAAATATGGTACAGGCATATCAATACTATCACTAGACATGAACAAGATAGGAAAGATAGAACAAGTAGTATAGAAAGAAAAATCAAAATCTACGTGCACGTGTAACTAGAAAGAATCATGAGAGGAAACAAGAGAGATATGTAACAAAACAAGATATACTGAAAATATAAGAAAGCATGTAAATACTGTAGTGTTTGGCAAGGTGTAATTGTCTGGTGTCGCGCTGTGAATCTGAAACGTCGCTCCCGTGTCAACGCCGCCAGAACCCAACGCTCCAAGAGACACCGAACACAGTTTTTGGGTTTCCAACTCCCAATTAGTCAGTTATGTTGCTACTTCAATCATATACTTAAAAATCATATAAAAATCATAAGAATATTATTTAAACTAATTTTTTATTAATTTATATCAGAATTTCTAGAATTTATATTTCTAAAGAATTATACTACTAGTTGTCTATCGGGTCGACTAGTCTACCCAAAATTTGTCTAGAGCTTCATTAATTATCTAAAATTATGAAAATCCTCAAAAATATAATTTAAACAGAATTAAAATGCCCTAAATATTAGAATATGAAATTTTGAGGCAAGGGTTTCATGGTACTAATGGTTTGGAATCTTCTAGGTCAACAAGTCACCCGAAAATGACTAGTTTTGACCTATAATTTTTCCGACCAAAATTGAATTGATAAATTCATAAAAAAATGCTTAAAAATCCTAATTTAAATATATTAACCTACATAAAATTCAGTTTTGAAAAATTCCTACAGAAACTTATAGGTCCTTCACAACGTGGTAAGTTTTGGCTCTACCGAAACATGAAAATAGCTATCATAATTCATGAAACTTTTATGTGTGAAAATACTACCCAAGAGACATCAAAACACTATTTCTGTAGAATTAATACCATAATTTCTACAGATTTATAGCATAGGTTTGAGATGGAAAAATTAGAGTTTTTACCAAAAGTCCTTGCTAGTTGGGTTGTGGAGGCTTCTCCTTGCTAAAGCTCCCACCTTTATTGCTATCCTTGCTTTCTAATCCTCTCTTGATGAGTTTGGAGACGTTGGCAATGGTTCTAGATGGTTGGATGGAGAAGATAGAGTTTTTAGGGTTGGTTTGGTGGAGTTTGGATGGAAGAAGGATGAAAGAATGAGCCTTTATGGAGGAGGATGAGTTATGTGATGGAGGGGATGATGTAGTAGAGGGGAGGGGATGCTATTTTCGAAATTAATGGTAAAGGGGCTGCTCTTGGGTGATAAATAAGAGTTTTTGGTGTTAGGGTTAGGGTTTTGATAAGGGTTGATATATATATATATGGGCCTATGGGTTGAGTTTATATATGTAGGAGGGTGTTTCCATGCATGGCATGGCCCGTCAATGTAGGAATTTATTTTTGGACAAAAATTACATGAAAATAATCTTTGGTTGGTCATATGTGGGGTCCACATGGATTGATTTGGTTATTTGATGAGTTGGCTAATTGATTGATTGAGGATTTAAATAAAAGATTTTCTAATATGGAACTAGTTAGATTTCTAAATATAAATACAATCTAAATCTGAATTAAATATAAAATATATATATATTTATTAATATATATTAATGCCTAACATGCCTATATAGGTTTGGGTTAGACTTTGGGTCAAATATAAACTAATGCCAACTAGGGTTACACTATGATTACACGTAGACACTTTCTATAAATAGAAACTTTCCAAAATTGAAAACATATTAATATTAATAAAATATATATACAAAATATATATCAACATGAAGGTATTTGAGAGTACTACATGTCTATTATTTGGTTCGGGTCAAGTCGGGACTAAATTGGTACAACCGGGTCTCCTAGAAGGTCAATAATCTAATAATTAAATAAATAAATCATCGGTAGAGGTTAAGTCGCAATTTGGCCTGGTTTTCCTAGTTAGAACACACTTATGGCTCGGCCTTCCCTACCATGGGTAATAGACTAGTCAAAGTACACGACTACACTATCCGTGCTAAAATTCTTAGTCGATATGTATCTCAAACTTAACCATAACTAAGGCCATATATATATAATATTAGACTATTATAAATATAATCATATACATAAAATTATATTTAAATCTAATTGACTGTATAACATCCAAAAATAAATCCATAATAATTATACTGTCATGGCAACCTAACATGGCTTCCTACCAGGTGGGGTTGGCTAGGTTAGGGTCCAAATATATTTTCTAATTTAATCGAACTCTAAGAATCAACCAATAAGTCTCTTGTGCCATTCGCAATTAAATAGCACATGGAGACTCGATTGAGTGGCACACTCTTAGCATGTGCGTCGTAGGCTCAAAATGAGTCAAAACTATAATTGGGTCGAATAGTTTTGATTTATGTCGAGTCCCGAACTCACGTGGGAAGTTAGGTCTGGAATTATGTTAAATAATCTAATTGACTAAATTTGACCCGAAGTTGCGCAAAGTCAAAAGAATGCTAAGGAACAAGTTTGGATGGGACATAATATATCAAGTTGAAGGTCATCATGTCTATTATAAAACTCATGAAGGACGTTTCAAGAGATGGGCATGTCTTGTGCTCCAAAAATCAAAGACACGGAAGAGTACATATATAATCATAATTAAATATACAATAAAACCTAATAATTAGAAATACTAAAAAAAAAATTCCCAAAAGTCAGGGTCCTCACATCTTCAATAGAGTTGAACTGTAAGCCAACAATATCTTCATCTAAGAGATCCCTTGGGTCTTTGTTAATGTTGGTAGACTGCAATATTTTTTTCATCGTCGCTGCATCGAAATCCAATAGAGATTCACCATCGTCTCTAAGAACAAAATTGAACAAAATAAGTATGAGAAATCAATGTAAAAATATAATGCATTTCTTAAATCCATTAGAAAGGGTGATGCGAAATAACATTTTGTTGTTTGCGTTGATGTCATCGTTATCATTATGATTCATTCCTCCGTTGTTTTCTTCCTCTTGTTCTTAATTGTCTCCTAAGTTAACAGCTTCCAAATTTTGCTCATCATCCAAATCATCTGACACTACTCTTGAAGCGAAGCTTTCTTCATCAACTAACTCTTCCATACGATAATCATTTTCTCCATGTGACATCGCCATTGAAGAAAATAGAGTGTGTTAGAAACCAACAGAAAAAACGAAGGACAAGAAACAATACAAAAATAAAAAACGCTTGAGTGATCCTAAAAGCATGCATGAAAATGCTTTATGTAACTCCAAAAACTCCCTCCTCCTTGTACCTCCGCCACGTAGCCCTCTTCTATTGGCTCATGAAAATGCTTGAGTGGTCCTAAAAGCATGCATAATTTTAAAGAAACAACTTCCAACAACACAACCTTCTCGTCTTCTGTGTACATGTATTATTGAATTGTGTAGGATAAAGCATGCAGCAGCATTTAATGCTACGTTTACTATTGTGTAATTATTTCTAATGATATTGTATTAGTGAACACAATCTGCGAGAGAGAACCCGAGAGAGAGAAAGAGATAGGGAGATGGGATAAAAAGAAAGGATCAAGCTCGACTAGTTTTTATTTCTGTCACGACCCGCTACCCAAATTGTTGGGCCGGGACGAGTCATGTCCAGCCTATGCTTAAGATAAAGCGAAGTAAGCTGTTCTAGAGATAACAAGATAAGACTAAATGTGCTAACAGTTCTATAAGTGAAGAAGAGTCATAAATGCTCCAAACACAAAAGTCATCTCATAATATAAGTCCAAGTACAAGTCTGAAAAGTAAAACTGGATACAGGTCCAGTTACAAAATACATAGTCTAATACATGACTACTCTCAAAAGTCTAAAGCAAATAGATAACTAGACGAGGTTCCCCGCAGGTACATCCTCGTAAGGCAAAGCCTGGTCCTCGGCAGTAACTCCATAATATGAGTCACAGAGCAACTCCTCCTCAGTAAGAATACCTATAATGTTATCCTGTCAGGACGGGAGCAAGTACTGATTCTAGTAAACTAAATATACAAAACATGAAATGAACAAGAATGTAAATAAACTGGAATCATGGTACATCATAATCTATCATGGCAAGAACACATATGTCATAGAGACAGATGTATATGTAATATTTAAAACTGTAGCAGGTACGTGATCGTCAATAGGTGTACAATGTATTGTGGCACAATGTAAATAAAATGTACATATGTACAAGTGTACAGCATAGGTGTACATCCGTACAGAAATGCGGGATAAAGGCCTACGGCGCAGTAACATGTAAAATGTAACTTTGCTCGGTACGATAAAGGGTCATGATCACGTACTCAACTATCAGTTTCCCCATAACCCAGATTCTAATCATGTGAGAGATATAAAACTGTTCTAAACATGAAAGTGACTGAAAGTAAATACAACATGTGAAGATTTAACTTGCTACCCCAAGGATCAGCATTTAACATGGTGGGTTTCGCAGTTCATTGATGTAACAGTATGTAAAGTTTATAGAAAGTACTTGCCTTAGCAAAGCAAAGCAGCGATAAAAATGTTATAGATGCCGGTAACTCGTCACTGTAGAAATAAATACATAAACTTAGTTTTTATACTAAGTTAAACACTACAACACTAGTGGTGCAACGCGACTTTCTAACTGGACACCTAGCCAAATGGTGACTTTAGCATAGGAGACAAATATGGGGTGACACAATACTCAAACTAACTTTCTAGGGTCTTTACACTAGTGCGAGGTGAGGTTTAGTACGACTAAAACGCAAAACAACACAAAAAGTTGTAAGTCGTAATTATTCAATAATTAAATCAACTGTACACTATGTTCCAACAATTTTTAAGATAGACAAAATGCTCTATTTTACATAAAATAAAATACCAAAATGATCCTTGTTAATTATAGAAATTTATACTAATTTTGTTGAAATTTACAAACCCTCATAAATATTTATTAAAAATCAGCAAACATAAATATACTGAAAATGAGTTCTATTTTTCTATTTTTATAAAATACCAACAGCACTTAATAAATGCTGGAAAAATTATAATAAATTGTCTACATTAACAAAGTATTCAAATATAATTTTTTCCAGATTTTTACAGCACTTGAAATATATATATATAAAAATTCAAAAACAGCAAGCAACAGTTTCTGGAAAATAATTAATTATTTATTTACTATTTTTGTCCATGTATTCAAATTGAACCGAAGTCCAGATACAGGACCTAGAGCCATGAATCAAGTTCAATATGACTTGTACAGACTCTGAATGAATTAGACACAATTGGGCCCAAAAATCCATGCTAGGTTTGGACAGCAATTGGTCATAACAATAAAATACAGGAATTTAAATAATAATAATATATTTTTAAAGTGGTAAAAATATACAAGTCATAATTTAAACAATAAAAATGACTTGGGCATTTATGCACAATAATATTTTGTATAAAGTAGAATTTGAAATACATACGTAAATATATAACTACAATATTTATATATATATATATATATATATATATATATATATATATATATATATGTATATATAAAAAAAAATATACATATAAATATATAGATATTTATATATATATATATATATATATATATATATATATATATATATATATATATATATATATAGGCTTAATTGCTAATTGCTACCCTCAACTATCACACTTTTTCAAGTTGATACCCTAAACTTTTTTTCGTAACAGATTGATACCTCAACTATTTTTTTTTCAACTTAATACCTAACATTTTAAAAAACCCCAAAATGCCCTTATCCCTTCCCTCCCTTCCCTCCCTCCACCCCCTCCCCCACTCCGGCCACCCCCCTGCTAGCTCCGGCCGACCGCCCCCCCCCCCCTCCTCGCTTCCGGCCGACCTCCCCCCTCCTCGCTTTCGGCCGACCTCCCCCCCACCCTCTTCGCTTCCGGGCCACCTCCTGCCCCCGCCTCTCGCTCCGCACCCCCCTTCCCAGCCCCCTCCTCCCGCTGTCGAGCCCTAGGGAGAGGCGGGAGCGGGCGGACGGCCGGAGAGAGAGAGGGGGGATGGCGTGAAGCGAGCAGGGGGGTGGAGGTGGGGAGCTGCGGCCGGAGCTAGCAGGGGGGCGAAGCTAGCACGGGGAGGGGGGTTAGGGGTAGGGCATTTTTCCAAAAATATCCGGTATCAATTGTTACAAAAAAAGTTTAGGGTATCAACTTGAAAAGTGTGATAGTTGAGGTAGCAATTAGCAATTAAGCCTATATATATATATATATAATATATATATATATATATAATTATATATATATATAAATAATATATATATCAAATATACAAATATTGTATACATATATAACAGTATATATAATAATTATATACACACAAACACACACACACACACACACACACACACACACACACACACACATATATATATATATATATAAATATATATATATATATATATATATATATATTATATATATTTATATATATATATATATATATAATATATATATATCTATATATATTGTGTGTGGTGTGTGTTTGT
>JANAVB010006389.1:20724537-20925623 GCA_029216955.1 Iris pallida
CTTTATATTTGCCTTTTAAACACTTCCGCAGCTCAAAAATTCCCCAAACCTTGCCAAGCAAACCCTAAATTGGCTGCATACCTGTCCCTTCTCTCTTTCAATTTTGTGCCATGGCTTATACTTATGAGGGGTAAATATATCGAAATTTCTCTGTGTCCTTCAATTCTGTCAATTAATTGACTAAAGTTCGCAACTTAGTTCTTATTGACCAAATTCAGATTTTCTTACAATGGATCAGTTTTAAAATTCGTTCATAACGACTAAACAAAGCTTCGCATTTCAACACAAACTATTAAGAAACGAGCAACAGTTGCGAATTCGACTATCATTCATCAAAACGAGGAAAGTTTGGACGTATACTTCAATTTATGTCAATTAAATTGATTGAAATTGGCAACTTACTGCTGATTTAGGTCATACTTCAGATTTTCTTACATGGGTCAGTTTCAAATTCGTCTATAATGATGAACAAAGCTTCGATTCCAACACGAACTATAAGTAACCATTACAAGTTGCAATTTTACTATAATCATTCATAAAAACGATGAAAGTTACATTTTTTTTTTTACTTTGTTTCAGCTATGTGCCAGGTGAGCATTTTGAGGAAACACCGATAGAGCCCTTGGGGACATCGAATTGACGGACTCTACCGAGCTCTGGCTCATCCAGTGCTGTCAATCAAGTAATGTAGTCTACGATTATGATATATTTTTGTTGTAGTGATGATGATTGGTTTTGAGCTTGATCGATTTTGAGCAGCTGAAGCCTCAGGATTTCCAAGGAAAAGAGTTGTCCCTGAAGCTGCATCGTGGGGGAAGTTGGGCAGTTTCGAGACTTCCGGGAGATTTCAGCATTGCTAAATGTAAATCTGTTGTGTATTTGTTGCTTACTCAATTTGACCCTCCAGAAAACCAGTTCCATGTTGCGTCATGTCGGAGTGATGTTGGAAACAATTCCTACATTCCAAATAACACTAAAAGGTATCATAGCTACGTGTCATGTACGTGTCACGCGTACTGTGTTAACTCATAGAGATAAGCTCAGGCTCTGGGGAAGGTTTCTCACGTTCTTTACCCTATGGCAGCAGAGTGACATCTGTGGTGTAGTTAAATGTTGGGCATGTTTTAATTTCCAATGAGATGAAAACTGACTGCATAAAATGATAGGATAAGAAATGAGTGTATTGGTGGGAAGATAGATGTGGCGCCAATTGAGGACAAGATGAGAGAAAATAATCTCACTTGATTTGGACTTGGATATGTGCAACACAGACAATAGATGCTTCCATAAGAAGGAACGATAATATGGTAGTTAATGAAGCGCTAGGACTAAAGGTGGGATAGATGATATCATTTTTGTTAGCGTTACATGTTAGAGGACATGTCCCTTAACAAAGCCGAATGGAAGAAGAGGATCAAACAACTGAAAATTTTGGGGATAAGTTTTGATGTGTTGTAAGAAAACTTGGGTCCGGCTAAACACCACCCCAAGGATTACTTAGCCCCCCATTTTTTTTTTTAAACTTTTTTTTTTTTTCATTTACCCACCCCCCCCACCCCCCCCCCCCCCCCCCCCCCCCCCCCCCCCCCCCCCCCCCCCCCCCGCTCTGCCGACGCCGCTCCGCCGACCCGACTCCTCCGCCGCTCCTCCTTCCTCCTCCTCCCGATCCTCCTCCTTCTCCTCCCCGCCTCCTCCTCCTCCTCCTCCTCCCGCCCCTCTTCCCGACCCCACCTCCTCCTCCTCCCCCGACCTCCTCTCCTCCCGCCCCCTCCTCCTCCTCCTCCTCCTCCGACTCCACCTCCCTCTCAGGTGGAGTCGGAGGAGGAGGAGGAGGAGGGTCGGGAGGCGCAGGAGGCGGAGGAGGAGGAGGGGTCGGGGTTGGCGGAGCAGAGGAGCAGGAGGAGGGGGAGGGGGAGGGTAGAATAGGAATTTTTTTTTTTTTTTTAAAAAGTGGGGTGTGCTAAGTAACCCTTGGGGAGTGTATAGCCGGACCCGAAAACTTTACATGGTGGCCAGTGAAGTAGTGTGTTTTCATTTGTTGTTATTCGATTTACGTATTTTTCTCTTACCGCCTATGTTGCAAGGACACAAATCAACATGACACTGATTTGAACACGACAATGCGGACATGACAATAAGTTTGGTGTGTCCTAGTCTATTTCAATGTGTGAGTTGTGTCCAATATGACTCGGTTCTTGCTTTCTAGGTTACCACATTGTAGTTATGTATGTAAGATCAACTCAGGCAATGAGGAATGATCCCGATGTTTTTTTTTTTACCTTTCTCTACGTTACAGGAAAAAATTATCATCTAATGAGCTTTGCAGCACAGGAGCCAGATGCCACCGTGTTTGTTCCATCCTCCTCCTCCTCAGAGTCTAAAATTGGTATGCTTAGGTTCTTTTATTTGACCTCTCATTTAGATGGTTAATTTCTTATTAAACATTTCTCTTGTATTTGACCTCTCATCAAAATGAGCGGTTAGGTTCTAAAGTTTGCATAATTGAAATTGTCCATCCAATTGGACTTGTTAGAGTTTCTTCATAACTCCTCACAAGATCTGGTAACAGAATAACTTAGAATTGGTCTAAATTCAGAAAGACAAGGAATGGTAGGCACCATCTAACTTAAACAAAAATAACTGGAAGTTTGCGACCAAGTAACCTAGAGTATCATCAGAGGTACTGTTAGAATAACTTTCAACAAAAACATTTTCTTCCTAATAGTTGTTGTTGGAGTTTATTTTTATTTTTATGTAAATTGGCCATAGAGTAAAATAGTTAAAGGATTCCGCTTACGAGAAGCATACTAGAACCTTATTGATCACTGTTTTGGTTGGAGATTATAGGCGTTGTCTTAACTTGTAAGTTATATCAACTAAAACTCAGCTGAAGTAATTAATACATATTAGTTAAGACTTGGACATATGGAAATCTTTACAAAGGACGCTTTTTTGTCGAAGGGAGTGACAACTTCAACCTTAAGTATTATCAAATGTGTTGTTGCCCAGGGATGGAACCATGACTAAATGATTAGTGGGCCAAGAACATTAGCACATGCTTGCACAAAAGTTGTTTTTTTTTTTTCTTTTTGTGAGCGTGTGTTGCATTGCCCCCTCAGGCCTTACTTCAGTTCCGTGCTAAAATATACAAGAAAATTAATCATCAAAGAGACAAAAGGAGAGGAGAGAGATGCATGAGAAATGTCTGGAAATCCTTTCTAGTTGCCATCAATTCTAATTAAACAAATCGAGGATTCGTTGAACTGAACATCACGAAATTGCAATTCCATACCATATTTGGTTAGCATAGTACACTTGTACAATTCTATGAATCAAATTTGAACTCCTTCCATGCATTTGGTTGGCTTGAACTATGAATCAACTATTTTCTTTTCAGAGGTAAGATTACCTCCAAATGGTAATGAAAAGTCACTTTCTTTTTGCAACGGTTACCTTTTAATTTCGGAGGCAAAGTTACCCTGGATACAAGATAATACACCCAATTCATTGTATATGAATTTACTTATAGAATGAGCTAAGGCTAATTCCTTGAGTCTTGTATAAAGAAGTGGGATCTAACGTTCTAAATTGGACAATTCACTTAATTCTAATCCACAAGAATCAAACAGGCCATTGAGTGAACTAATGGGTGATTGACGTTGCAGAATATCTCAACTTTAGAACAATACACTTCACTCTTTTCCTTCCGTTACTTTTAATTTAACTATCCCTATGTGGCACTGCTGCCAGCAAATTATATATGAGAGCAGTGAGGCATGAATGTTTACTTGGAATGTGAAATGCTCCAGAATGCGGAAGGGGAACGGGGATGGGAACAGGAATGTGTATACTGATTAAACTTCAAAAGTGCGTGAACACGGTACACGGAACTTGGAACATGCATAAGTCTCTTCATTCAGCACCATCAGTAGGCAAGTTTGAAACATTTACTGGCAGCTCTAACGAGTTTATTCTGCTGTATTTGATCTGCGAAGAATGTGAATGAAAAGTATGAAGCCTCTCTTCTAATCCTTCCTTAGTAATATGTTGGATTTAACTATTCTATTTGCTGAAATTAGAAATCTGCATTCATAGCCTTGCATTATCAGCTTATCTGCTTGATTGATATGTCCTGCATTATGTACTGTTATTCAATGAATATACTAGTATATTCTGTTATATTGCGAAAACTGTGTTTAGTTTAAGTAGTTGTCACAATGTCTGTAAACTGTGAACTGCATTTTCTTAACAAGTATACCAAACTAGTGTATTTACTATTTAATGCTAAGGAACTAGACCCTTCTACAAGAGAGAAGAATTGTATTGGTCAATTTTCACAAAATTTCAATTCAAGCGAGAATTGTGATTCTCCTTTTTGTTGTTATTCTCATGTATATACTATCATCGTCCTGACCATTCTATCAATGTCCTATTGCAGTTGGAAAGATTTCACGACGAGTTTGTTTTGTTAATTATCCAGAGCCTGGTGAATTGGACAAGCGCAGTTTCATCAGTAATGCCAACCTCAGCAGCCAAAGCAGTAATACAACTCAGCATTCTTTTAATTGTGCTCTTATGCTTTATGGGGATTCTTGCTCAAAGTCGATCCATTCCCATCAATTCCAAATTACTTTACAAGCAAACTGCCACTGAATTATAGTTGCTGGAATTACAACAACAAATTAATGTACCTTAAGTAGCCTAAGTCGTTAATTTTCAATTTATTGTAGGTGTTCAGATATTTCAGTCGGATCCACTCTGTTTGAGGACTTGTCATGTTATCAAATTCAAACTTTGGTCTGGTTATCTGTAAGATTGCCAGAACCAAGCTACTATAACCCTTTCGATAATCAGAAGCAGTGGATCTTTTCCTGAGGACTCTCATATAGTTATATATAATGTTGTTTTTCAAATAAAAAACATGTATTTTTGGAATCTGGATTGTGTTTCTCATGACCATGTTGAAGATATATGGGAACCAGTGTTCTAAATAGCGGCTGCCTAGGCACTAGCCGGTCGCTCTCCGCACCGCATTTGCCGTAGGTGGTGGAGTAGGCATTCAACGTAGGTTTGGCGGCGTAGGCAGAAGTTAAACGGTGTAGGTGAGGCGGTGTAGGCGGGCGCCTAGGCAGAACAATATCTGAGTAGATGTTTTGACAAAATAGTTTTGCAAGCATTATGGACCTTATGGTTCACATTTACAAGCCTGAAACTTCATAAATCTTTGTTTACAACTTAGTTATGCATAAAACCCTTAAAATATGCTATTATGCAAAAAATAACAGTGGTAAAATAGTAAAAATGTCCAAATGTATCAAACGCCTAGGTGGTAGGCGGACCCTCTCCGCGGCACATCCGCCTACTGCTGTATAGAACACTGATGGGAAGCCACAAAGAACCGTTTATATATATATTGGAGGGTCGACACTCTACACCAACAATGAGCACCACATGGGCAGATGGATTGTGGATCTCCCTTTAAAGAAATATATTGCAAATCTCCACCCATAAATGGCTCTCTAGATTACTGCTATATAAAGATATCTGAAATAGTAACGTCTAACATCAACTGCTAGCTATCCTGGTTCTGTACTCTTCTGAATAGTAACGTCTAGAAATCGTCTTAAGGGCAAGGTTTGCAGTATCAGAATCGGTCAGTATTAGACTAGTATTGGTCAGTATCAGTATTGGTAAATATCAGATCGGTATCGACTGTATCGGCTGGCATGTCGGGTGGATAATCGTCCCCCGTCACACCTAGCATGCTCCTCTACAGTCTCAGTCCGAACCAATTGAGCCAAAATCCTGACCAATTAGTTCTTTGCAGGTGCACTGGTCGTACCCCAAACTGCCACCAATATGTTCAGAAATGCAAATAGTGGTTTCAAATACCTCATGTGTAATTACGTATTGAAACTACTCGTCTACTATGTACCTATTATCCTCGTTCTTATTATCATGCATTAGGGTCACGAAGGAGCACAAGTCATCGGTCTACAGTATTAAAGGGAAGTCTTCACGGAACAAGTGCAGCACATAGTTTTGGGGAGACAAGTCCGGAAACACCTCAGCCTTCCAGAAAGAAGAGACACGAGGATCATAGCAGTCGACCTTCTGAAGGATGTCATGGAGAGAAAACAAAGAAGAAAAGGAAGGTGAAGATTGAAGAGTAGTTGAGCAGCTGCACCAAGAAGCATAATGATGTGGATAATTTATGCAACTTGAAGAGCAAAACATGGACCACGAGACCTGTTTAAAATTTCAGAAATTTCCTCCTCATTATTATTATTTTGATACCATGTTATGATAACAGTTCACCTTTGTTTGATTGCCACTGATGAAGGAATCACACTCCTTACAGGACTATGGTGGTTGTGGTGTTTGAAATTGTAATATTGATCAATGATTACAAAATCTTGCCATTTTCTTGGGATAATGATACTTTTAGCTTCGAATGAATGCATGCTCTTGCTTATGTATATAGCCTTCGCATTCTCAGATATTCTGCTGCTGCTGCTGCTCTTTTTCTCGCAATTACTCTATAGAATCATGGTTTTGCCGCCAATTTTGTGAACCAATAAGCTTATCTTCGCTATTGCCACAGGACTTGTAACATGACCAAGTTTATCACCATTCGAACGATTGAAAGGAAGCACCTGTAAAGTTTCTTGTTGCATTTGATGTGCAGTTCATGCCTTCTATGTCACATATCCATATGACTCAAATTTTATTGCCATACAAAAACCCACTGGTACAACAATTCTAACTAGATGAGAGAAGAGCCTGAGAATTTTTCCATATCACTGCTGCTGCTGCTGCAACGCTCTCACTAGTAAACACTGTTGAGATAGAAATATAAACCAGCAAGCCCTGCTACTCCAAGCACTATAGCCACAGGCAATGCTTTCCTGCAGGGGGACAAAGTCTCGCAATGAGAATAAAAGAAGCAAGTCATTCTAGGAAGTGTAAGAACTAGAGAGCCTCTCACTAACCCGATGGCTTCGTCTCTCTAAGCTGTTCCTTCCTGGCTTTCCGCACATCTAGGGAGTTGGCATCCTTGGTAACTTTGGGTTCGTAAGGCCTGAATCTCCGCTTAGGGGCACCGCAGACTGCAAACAGCATATGCAAGCCATCAAAATTAAGCATGAGACGAAGAGCACTACAACGTTTAAAGCTTGAGATTTCCGAAAATCCTATGCATAATTGAAGAAGACGGGCTGTTGCTGCTATACAGACCAGTTACAGGATGTAATGTAATATAGCAAAATGAGTCATCGCAAGCAAGACTAAACATATGAAGAAGCATAAGTTTGTCTTAATAAATAATATACGCTGCGAGCAAGTTCAGAAATCAACACTACAGTGGTGAAATAGGAGTAGATATGTAAAAAAGGAATAGATACGTAAATATATTGAGTTGACTACAGAAACTCAAATAAAAACTCAAAATAAAAACTAAAAGTGTGCTTATTTTTCTCTTTGGCCCTTGAAAAAAATCAAGATCTGAGATGCATGTAATCCAACGACTTTTCATGGTCGAGCTTTAAAAATTAAGAACTCACGAGTTCCTCTAGGATTTTTGCTTTTGAGTAGATGATATGCAAAGTACTCACCAGGGCAGAAGTATCCATCAGGCAGCTTCTCAAAAGGTGTCCTGTCATTGTAGATATACCTGCCAAGAAGACAATACATAACACTTGAGAACAAGCTTAACAAAGCGACAATGTTTGCACATACACTTTGACCTATGCTGCTAAAGCACAAGATCAAGCAGAGATCCAGGGACGGAAGTAAAGTCTGGCACTACGATGGTAACTTACAAAACTTTGAGAAATTCTAGTATATTTTTCCAAAATTTAGTGTATCATGCAACCTTCTAAACTTCTGTCAAGGTATATTAAGTGCTTATGTTTTTGGCCCCTCTCATCATTCTACCGTGGTTTCATTCTTGCAGATAAAGACATAACTAGGATTGATCGGCGGGTCAAAACTTAAAACACATTATTTTCACAAAAGTTTTGGAGAATACAACAAGTATTACACAACTTTTTAGACATTATTGTACTCTATGCTTTAGGTCCGTCCCTACATGCAGCCATAGGCGGAACCATGTAGGGGCTGACACCCACATAGTTTTCATGTGCAGGCACAGATAGAAGCTCGTGGCGCGGAGCTCGCTTGGATGCGTCGAGGCACGGAGTTCTGTTATTGCCGGGAACGCCGGGGCACGCTTTTCGATGGAAAATACAGAAACTGAAACAGTTGTAAAGACAACGTTTCAAATGCAATTCCTTAAAGAAGGTTTTGCAACAGAGATCCAGAAGGATTCTGCAAATTACGAGATCTAAAAAGTTATCGTAATTCACGAATAATCTAAAGAGATTTTCGTGATCGTAGCAAACTGACAGTAGTGCCTTCTAAAAGAAGATACTGACAGAACTGCTAAAGGCAACAGAAAGATGACAGGCGAGAGATGGAAATGCTGGGGTGAATTATCACCGTTGCTCAAAGCTTTATTCGCCCTCTGCGAACAGCTTCCAGGAACCAGCAAGGTTGACGGAAAACCTTGGAACACTCCTGCTCTTCTGACTCCTCGGAAGACGGCGAACTCCTCTGGCAATGGTACTCTTCTTTCTCTGTTTGAAGTAACAGAACTCACGCGTACTAAAAAGTACTAGTGTTTGTGTTAAACAACACGCTCACTACTCTGTTGTGTTAAAGAACACTTAGAGTTTTTTTCTGGAATTCTGATTATTCTAACCCTGAGAGAGAGGAGAGAACCTGCATATATAGCCCACGGGACGGTTGCCAAGCAGTTGCCTGAACTTCAGGGTAGTGGCTGAACCACTCCTGAATGTGCAGCAACTGCTGCAACCGTTCCCGCTCTAATATGCAGCCAGCCACACGCACACTACGCACTCTACGCACATTGCGTACGCTGCGCACACTGCGCACTCTACGTACGCTGCGTACGCTGCGCACTCTACGCACGCTACGTACGCTGCGCACACTGCGCGTACTGGGCGTACTGGCTGCGTACTGGGCTGCGTAACTGGGCCAGCGCAACTGGGCTCGCGTAACGGGCCGCGCAACGTGGTCGCGCAAGTGGCTCGCGCAACGAGCGCAACTTAAGCGCACTATGCGCCTAGCGACGATGCTGACGTGCTAAGTGCAAAGTGCGCCAACAAAACGCCACATTACGCCTCATGAGCCCTTGAGCCCGAGTCCGAGTCCGAGTCCGAGTCCGAGTCGCTAAGCTCCTACGGAGCTTAGCTCCATGGAAAAAATTTCCAAGAGCAAAAAGCTTACAGCTTCTTAATTGTTGATTAAGCCTTTATACCATTAATAATTAATCCCACATGGCACACACCCATGTGCACTACATGTGCATCTCCATAAAGAGTAAAGACTCATATATATGGAGATACACATTCCTTTCTAGCCGATGTGGGACTAAAAACCAAAAACCAAAGGCTAAAAACCCAACAATCCCCCACATATCTCTATATATATGAGTACGAGTGTTTCCCACAGTAACTGTCCATTATGCTTTTAGGATAGATGTCACTTAAGACTTGAATCTTCCCACGTGAGTCAAAAATCAAACTATAATACAAGAATGGACTAAGCCTTGAATTTTGTATCATAGCTGAAATTCTTTCCACTCACATAATGTAGTTACATGTGCTTCTGGCTGCACATTTAAGGCCGTGTGCCAGCCTGGTTTCAGTGTATAATATTGGGCGTCTACAAGTTTACCCTCAAGAGACGGCCTGATATCTCTTTGTCCATACACTATAGGTGAGTTCTTTATTAAAGAGACATGGCATGAAGCGTCCAACGCTTCCTTTGCGGTGCTACGCCGCTATGACATGGCCTTAAGCCGAGGACCTTACCCCGAATCATCGGGAACCTCATCGTAGTGTCATACTACCCGTAGCATGAGGTCTAGCCCCTTTGTAGTGCCAAACTACCCAGCATGAAGCCTTACGCTTCTGTGCGGTGTTACGCCGCTACGACATGGCTTGCAAGGCCGAGGCTTATCCCTAGCCGGGTTTACCTCATTGTGGTGTCGTGCCACCCGTAACATGAGGAACACCTCCTCTTTGTAGTGCTGACTACATCCCTCTTTAATTCAATATACAGCATTAGGCTAACTGCCTATTTGCGGTGCTATGCCACTGTGACTTGGCTAACATAGCCGAGGCTTTACCTCCTTCGAGAACCTCATGGTGGAGTCACCGCCACACATAGCATGGAGTCACACTCCTTGTAGTGCTGTGCTACCATGCTTCCTGTAAAGCATACCAGACATTCCAAATGCCTGAGAACTCATTAAGGCATTTAAGCTAACCTCCCACAGGACCTGTTTTCCGCAGAAAACAACAGTAGACAACAGTGGTTATAGGTCCATAACCTCTACATATCCATTAGAACATGTATCCACCGTTCCTGATATTCTTCCGATTAGTGGTCCTCCCTTGAACCAAAAGCTAGATGCCTAGTAGATAAATCTTTGAACTAATAGCATAAAACTTTATGGTAGGAATACAATAATACAATATCAGAATGCCTTCAAGCCCATTTTACAAGCTGTGTCATCGACCAGCTGGCGCTTGAGGCCCTTGGTGAACGGATCCGCCAGGTTCTCCTGACTCCGAACATCAATTACTGCAATAACACCTCTCTTGATAAGATCGTGTACTGCCCTGTGCTTTAACCGCACAGTCCTCTTCTTCCCGTTGAAAAGGTCATTTGATGCCACCGCCGCAGTCGCCTGGTTGTCACAGTATATCGGTATTGCCGGTATTTGCGCCCCAACCACTGGAAGATCATACATGAGCTCCCGAAGCCATTCTGCTTCCTCGGCTGCGGTATCAAGCGCAAAGAACTCAGATTTCATGGATGACCGCGAGAGCATAGTCTGCTTCTTCGACTTCCACGATATAGCAGCTCCACCCATTGTGAAAATGTATCCACCTGTGGACCTCTCGCTCTCCACCTCTGAGCACCAACTGGCATCACTGAAGCCTTCCACTACCTGCGGATCTCCGCTGTAGTACAGTGCATATGTCTGAGTCTTCTTGAGATATCTCATAACCCGTTCCACAGCTTTCCAGTGTTCAACACCTGGATTGCTCGTAAAACGACTCAGCATTCCCACGGCGAAAGCTATGTCAGGCCTTGTGGCAGTAGTAGCATACATCAAACTCCCGATTACGCTTGCATACTCCAGCTGCCTGACGCTTTCCCCTGAATTAGGCTTCAGCTTCAGATCACACCTGTATGGCGTATCGATCCCTGGAAGATCCCGATACCCATAACGAGTGATCATTTTCTCAATATAATGAGACTGTGACAGCGCTAGTCCAGTGTCTGTCCGGATGATCTTGATCCCTAAGATCACATCAGCTTCCCCCAAGTCCTTCATACTGAACTTGCTTGAGATGAATTTCTTTGTCTCCGTGACACATCTAATATCCGTACCTAGGATAAGCATGTCGTCCACGTACAGACAAACGATCACACCTCTTCCATCAGCGAACTTCGTGTAAACACACTTGTCCGTATCGCTGACCATGTAGCCATTTGACCTTATAACTTTGTCAAATTTCTCATGCCACATCTTGGGAGCCTGTTTAAGACCGTACAAGGATTTCACCAACTTGCAGACTTTGTCTTCAAGACCTCTGATGACAAATCCCTCTGGCTGTTGCATGTAAATCTCTTCGGTCAGCTCGCCATTTAGGAAAGCCGTATTCACATCCATCTGATGTATCACCATCTTATTTATTGCTGCGAGAGCAATCAACATTCTGATGGTGGTCATCCGGGCTACTGGAGCATATGTGTCAAAGTAGTCAATCCCCTGCTTCTGAGAAAACCCCTTGGCTACCAACCTAGCCTTGAACTTGTCAATAGTTCCGTCTGCTTTCATCTTCTTCTTGAAGATCCATTTGCATCCGATGGGTTTCGCTCCTTCAGGAAGATCAACCAACACCCAAGTGTTATTTGAGGTGATGGAATCAATCTCATTGTCAATCGCCTCCTTCCAGAAAACCGCATCTCTGGTCTTCATCGCCTCATCATAGGTAAGTGGATCTGCTTCCACATGATAGGTGACAAAGTCACTTCCGAAGTCCTTCGGCCTCCTCACACGCTTAGCTGACGGCTCAGCTTGTTCTGGTTCAACCGTTGTTTCAACAACATCTTCTTGGACCACATCTTCATTGAAGACTTCAGTCTCTTGTGCACCCTCATTATTCTCCGGAACATCCGCAAGAACAATATTCTTGTGCCTTGCAAATTTGTCTTCAAAATATTCTGCGTCGCGAGATTCAATGATATGATTTGACTCAATATCAAGAAATCTCCGAGCATCACTCTTCTCGGCATACCCCAAGAAGATCGTCTTTGTAGTCCTTGTCCCAAGCTTCTGAATCTTTAGATCTGGAAGCTTGACATATGCCAGACACCCCCACACTCGAATGACATTCAAGTTTGGTCTGACCTTGAACCAGAGTTCATGAGGAGTAATGTCAGAAGTTGCATGAGGCACCCTATTTAGAATAAAAGTGGCCGTCAATGCAGCTTCTCCCCAGTAGCACTTAGGAAGACCAGCAGTCAACAACATTGAATTTATCATTTCTGTCAACGTCCTGTTCTTCCTCTAGCTACTCCGTTTGATTGAGGAGAGTACGGAGCTGTAGTCTCATTGACAATTCCATGTTCCTTACAGAACGATGCGAATTCATGAGACCTGTACTCCCCACCTCGATCATCTTATCCTTTTGAGTTGTTGTCCAGTCTGCCGCTCAGCTTCGGCTCTGAACTCCTTGAACTTCTCGAATGCTTCGTCTTTAGCCTTCAGCAAGTAGACGAACGCATACTTTGAGAAGTCGTCGATGAAGGTTATGAAATACTTCATCCCGGCCTTTGTAGAGAACTGTTTGAAGTCACAGATATCTGAGTGTACCAACTCCAGAAGATCTGTACTTCGATTAACCCGAGGAAAGGGTTTCCTTGTGATCTTCGTTTGAGCACAAACTTCACATTTCTCTTCCTTACCCCACACTTGGAGATAAGTCCTAGACTAGACATTCTGTTTATTCGTTTACAATGAACATGTCCTAGCCTATTATGCCACAACTCAAGAGTATAAGCAGAAGGAGAGATTTCATTAATTACATTAATTACATTGGACTGATTTACAAGCTGAATCTTGAACATTCCTTCGGTATAAAAAGCTTTCCCGAAATATGTTCCCTTGATAGACATCACCATCTGGCCAGCATTGATGTCCATTCTGAGGCCTGCATTACAGAGTAAGCCTCCCGAGATCAGGTTCTTGGCGATAGCAGGTACGTGCTTCACGCCTTGAAGCGTCAGAGACTTACCAGAAGTCAGCTTCAGAGTAACCGTCCCGATCCCTAGAACTTCAGCTTGTGCTTGGTTCGCCATCACAACCGCTTCAGAAGTGGGTGTGTAGGTGGTGAACCACTCCTTACTGGAGCAGACATGGCAGGTGGCTCCAGTATCTACCCACCAGTCTGAATCAGATCCTACAGCATCAACCTGTCCAATCATAGCAATTACATCAGTAATCATTGAGACTTTGCTAGGCTCACCTTGCTCTGATTTCTTGGCCGGTGCTGTGCATTCACTTTTGAAATGGCCCAACTGGCCACACTTGAAACAAGGCATCTTTGCCTTAGATTTCTTTGACTTGAAAGAAGTTCCCTTAACATTCAAGTTGTTAGGGTTCTTCTTCTTCTTCTGGAAATCTGCACGCTTTCCCTTTCCCTTTGGTTCCTTGGTCTGAACCAGATTGGCGTTAGCCAATTGCTTGGAAAGCGTGTCAACCTTATGTTGAGCCCTCATCTGGTCTTCAACATAAATTTCCTGCAGGAGATCTTCAAGGGTGATCTCCAGCTTCTTCCTATGCATGTTTGCATAGAACTTACTCCACCCAGCGGGGAGCTTTGAGACAATCCCTCCAACAACAAACTTGTCGGGGAGGGGCATCGTCTCGTCTTCCAACTTCTGTCGCAGCTTCAGAAATTCTTTGACCTGCGGCAGCATGGACTTCTCGTCCTCAAAGAGCCATTTGTGATATTTTTCAACCACAAATATTTTGCTCCTGTTCTTGTCTTCTTCGTACAGTTTTTCTAGAGACTCCCATATGTCTCTAGCGATATCCTTCTTAGAATATGATTCTGCTAGGGAATCCTCCATAGCATTCAGGATAAGCAACCTGCAAATGCTATTCTCTCCACTTGGCCTGAAGTTTAGTAGCCGCGGTGATTGCGGCAGCAGACCCAGTATCTGGAACAGTAGGTTCCTCTTCAAGCAATACGTGATCCACGTCTCTGAGTTGAAGAGTGAGATAACCTTCCTCTTCCAGACTTGATAATGCTCTCCATCAAACTTCTCTAACTTACAGAAGTCAGTGTTTAGGAGTGAAGCATTAATATTTTCCATCGCAGCAAAAGCTTTGAGATTGTTATTGCCGGGAACGCCGGGCACGCTTTTCGATGGAAAATACAGAAACTGAAACAGTTGTAAAGACAACGTTTCAAATGCAATTCCTTAAAGAAGGTTTTGCAACAGAGATCCAGAAGGATTCTGCAAATTACGAGATCTAAAAAGATATCGTAATTCACGAATAATCTAAAGAGATTTCGTGATCGTAGCAAACTGACAGTAGTGCCTTCTAAAAAGAAGATACTGACAGAACTGCTAAAGGCAACAAAGATGACAGGCGAGAGATGGAAATGCTGGGGTGAATTATCACCGTTGCTCAAAGCTTTATTCGCCCTCTGCGAACAGCTTCCAGGAACCAGCAAGGTTGACGGAAAACCTTGGAACACTCCTGCTCTTCTGACTCCTCGGAAGACGGCGAACTCCTCTGGCAATGGTACTCTTCTCTCTGTTTGAAGTAACAGAACTCACGCGTACTAAAAAGTATGTGTTTGTGTTAAACAACACGCTCACTACTCTGTTGTGTTAAAGAACACTTAGAGTTTTCTCTCTGGAATTCTGATTACTTCTAACCCTGAGAGAGAGGAGAGAACCTGCATATATAGCCCACGGGGCGGTTGCCAAGCAGTTGCCTGAACTTCAGGGTAGTGGCTGAACCACTCCTGAATGTGCAGCAACTGCTGCAACCGTTCCCGCTCTAATATGCAGCCAGCCACACGCACACTACGCACTCTACGCACATTGCATACGCTGCGCACACTGCGCACTCTACGTACGCTGCGTACGCTGCGCACTCTGCGCACTCTACGCACGCTGCGTACGCTGCGCACACTGCGCGTACTGGGCGTACTGGCTGCGTACTGGGCTGCGTAACTGGGCCAGCGCAACTGGGCTCGCGTAACGGGCCGCGCAACGTGGGCGCAAGTGGCTCGCGCAACGAGCGCAACTTAAGCGCACTATGCGCCTAGCGACGATGCTGACGTGCTAAGTGCAAAGTGCGCCAACAAAACGCCACATTACGCCTCATGAGCCCTTAAGCCCGAGTCCGAGTCCGAGTCCGAGTCCGAGTCGTAAGCTCCTACGGAGCTTAGCTCCATGGAAATAAATTTCCAAGAGCAAAAAGCTTACAGCTGCTTAATTGTTGATTAAGCTTTATACCATAATATTAATCCACATGGCACACACCCATGTGCACACATGTGCATCTCCATAAAGAGTAAAGACTCATATATATGGAGATACACATCCTTTCTAGCCAATGTGGGACTAAAAACCAAAACCAAAGGCTAAAAATCCAACAAGTTCCTTGGCGATTCGAAGCGTGCGGCCGCATGGAGTCAAGACTATACATGACATAATGTATGGACGTCGCCTTCGAAGCTTCGCTGGCTCAAGCGTTGTATCGAGAGATGAGGAGAGCAGAGTGAACTTGTAATGAGAGAAAAGTGAGCTTGAGAGACTTGTAATCTTGGCCTTGTGTCCCATTGTAATATATGTTCAATATCAATAAAGAGTTCTTTGAATAACTTGGTTTGTTCTAAATTTCTGTTGGTATTATTCAAGGTCTCTGCTTGGGACTTCTGTGCGACGACCCACGTCGCAGCCGCTGAAATCGGTCGTTATGGAACCCGTCTTGCACGAGCGCAATCTAGGCTCGTGCGGCATCACGCCTTAGCGAGGACGATCGCTCTACGGGAGCGGAACGTGACACCCTATACCTGGGCTACGTGTGGACGCGAGCATGAGACGTGCGGGCTCGTGTCGTGTCTACGGGCCACTGTCCTCACTGCACGAGACTGTGCTGAACACAGTCTCTGACACTGGTTTGACTCTCTGTTTGGACACTTTATGTCCATTGTATGGACACATGGACACCTCCACATGTGCACACACATGTGGGACACTACTGTACACGTGTTTCCTAATTATTTGGGTTTTTCTATGCTATTGATCTCGATTTATTTGTGTTTTCTATGCTATTGATCTCAGGTTTCATGATTACTGATACTAACAGTTTAGTTGGGTTAATGTTCGAAAATGAGTTTTTTTAAGTTTATAATGAGAATTAAATGTAAATATAACTGTAATGTAATGTGAATACTGGGATGATGTCTGAGTTTTAGTTTGTTTAGTTGGGTTCACTGTCAAGTTCATTTGGTATCAAACCATGTAATAACTAAAAACTAAACCATATGTGAAATATCTTATTTGAGTTTTTTTTGGAGTGTTTGAATGAAGTTAAATAAATTTACAACTGTAGTGTTATGTCGAACCTGAGATTGATATGGTTAGGTTTTGTAATGTTTGATGAATAGGTTATTGTATATTTAATTGTTTTCTCGAATTTAAGTTCATTGTCAATGTTAAAACTGAGAAAACCTGAGAATGAATAAAGGAAACTGAGTGAAGAAGTAAACTGAATTGGGTTTGTATGAAACATGGGTTTTTAAATCTGAACATCACTCACCATCCCTCTTTCTCACACACACACACACTCTCATTATATATAATATATATATATATATATATATATATATATATCTATATATATATATATATATATATATATATATATATTATTTATTTTTTTATTTTTATATATATATTATTTTTTATTTTTATATATATATATATATATATATATTATTATTTTTTATATATATATATATATATATATATATATATATATATATATATATATATATATATATATTATTTATTTTTTATTATATATATATATATAAATAAATAATATATATATATATAAATAAAAAATAAATAATATATATATATATATATATATATATATATATAATATATATATATATGTTACATATGTGTATATCTATATAAATATGCTTGATTTGATATTGGTTGTTGTATATAACTGAAACCTACCTTACTGTCCTGAATAGACCACACACACATACCACACACATCACCTAGGTATTATCCCCTTCCCTCTTTATATATATATATATATATATATATAATGATGCAAGCATGTATGTAGTAATGTATATGCTAGTATGTATTTATATATAAATTGATGATTATATTTGTATATATATATATATATATATAATATATATATATTTGGAAAAAGGTGAATTTTATTCCAAAGTAAAAGCCATAATCTTACAACATACAACCCGAGTGGGACTCCCACTCATCAATTCTCCATAGCATTTACATCAAACTCAATGTTATGGAGGATGCCAACCGGAGGAGTGACCAGCCTTCAAAGATCCGGCGGTTTCGCTCCCGCCATACATGCCAGACCGAAGCAGCCAGACGAACTCTGGCTGTGCGGAACCAGTCCTGCCCTCTACCTCTGCTATCTCGGATCACCGTGATGATATCCCCAATACAATATCCAGTAGCGCCCACTCCCAATACTCGACTGCTCCGCCCAGATCTGCCATGCCAGAGTGTACTCGAAGAAGATGTGCTTCATAGATTCAGGCTCCAAACCGCAAAGCACGCACTTGGGGTCCGGAACCGGCACTCCAAACGATATCAGACGATCTCTAGTCAAAAGGCGACCCAGAAGAAGCTTGTACACACACAACTGCATCTTCCTGGCTAGGCCCTTGCACCAAACGAAGTCGTAATCAGAACTCAACGGGAAAGTACGCCTGATGAGGTTGTAGCAACTACGGAATTGGAACTCCCCAGTCCCGAAGATGCATCAGACGGCTCCAAATCCACCGGTCCGCGGGCAACGACGGATCAATAACAGTAGCCATAATGCTCCCATCCAGTCCCTCCGTGAACCGATAAGAATCGGCCTCCACTCCCCAGTATGTATGATCCGGCTGCACAACAGCCCACGCCTGTCCTCCTGGTGCGTCGGAGCCCCCCTAATGTCTAATAACGACCGCCGATCTATCCAAGGGTCCCGCCAGAGATCCGTACCCGATCCATCCTTCATGACCCTCCGGATGGCAGACTTGAGCATCCCCCTGTGTCGCAAGACGGTCTTGAACGTGACTGAATGGTTGTTGTCAGTAGGACACGTCCAAAACTGCTTGCTTCACGTATCTGCTATGCATCCAGTCCGTCCAGAGAACCCCCGCTGATGAATCTCCATGCCAGCTTAAGCGCAGAAGCCTCTCTAACCTCCATCAACGGTCGGAGCCCCACTCCCCCCTCCTTCCTGGGACGACATAACTGGTCCCAGAGATCGCATGCATACCTCCCCTCCAAATGAAATCAGCACATAGCCGCTCCACCCGTCGAATAGTGGCCACAGGTAGGAGGATGGACTGCAGCCAAATTGGGCCACAGTCGAGATCACCGATCTGACCAGCTCAATGCGACCAAATGACAGACCTGCTGCTTGCCACCCTTCTACCCTCCTCTGGACATAATCTACCAGACTCTTGCAATCCTGATCCCGCGCATAATTGACTGTGAGAGGTACTCCTAAGTATCGCACCGGAAGATCACTCCTCGTAATTCCCAACATATCAGCCCGCTCCTCCTTCCGGGAACACAGGGAACTGAAGTAAACCCTACTCTTGTCCCTGTTCATCTGGAGACTGGAAACAGACTTCAAATCTTCATAATAGCCGCAAGTGTCAGCAACCCCTCCGTCGAGGCTGGATGAAAACTAGCATATCATCAGCATATATAAGATGAGTAACTGGAGGGTCCATCCTCCGGAACAGAGGAATCAATCGTCCACGGTGCACAGCTAGGTCCATCAAGCAAGTAAAGTATTCCATAACAAGTGTGAACAGGTAAGGGGACAGTGGGTCACCCTGCCTAAGCCCACGGTTGCTCTGGAAGTACCCATACAGAACACCCTGGATGAGCACAGAGAAAGTAGGGGACGTAATGCACTCCCGAATCATCGCAACCCAGTGCTCCGCGAATCCCATAGCCGACATAAGATGACAGAGGAAGTCCGATTGACCATGTCATACGCCTTCCTCAGATCCAGTTTAACACAAGCTTTCTCCCCTCCGGGTTTGCTAAAACCCCTCACCATCTCATGAGCCAGGAGGCTGTGCTCAGCGATCGACCTCCCCTTGATGAAAGCAGCCTGATTCGGGGAAACCAAGTCCTGCATAATTCTCTCCATCGTCGGCACATAAGGTGCGTAATTATCTTATAAGATAATTACAACACGCAATAGGACGGAAATCCGCCAGAGCTGTCGCTCCCTCCTTCTTCGGCACCAAGGTCAGGAAAGTGTGATTCAGTTCCTTCAGAAGCTTCCCTGTGGTGAAGAATTCCTGAACCACCTCCACCACCTGGTGCTTCAGAATGTCCCAATGCCATTTGAAAAACCACTGCTGAAGCCATCCGGACCAGGAGCCTTGTTGGGGTCCGCCCCTTGACAATAGACTCCACCTCCTCCAATAAAACAGGTGCAAGCAGGATGCTATTGCCAAATGGAGTCACCAATCTCTTCGTCACAACCTCTGGGAATACAGAAAGGTAATCAGTCTGGAAATACAACTCGGAGTAGTACCTGACAGCCTCGCCCTGGATCTCAGCCGGCGTCCCCACCAGAGTGCCATCGGCACGAAGAAGCTGGGAAATATGATTCCTATTCTGTCTAGTCCGGATCACATCATAGAAGAACTTGGAGCACCGGTGCCATCCTTCAGCCAGGAGCACTTGGCACGCTGGGCCAAGCTAATCTCCTTCTGTAGCCTCAGAATGTTGACTTCGCCAATCAGCTCCTTCTCTCTGGCCGCCAGGTCCCCATTAAGCATGTCAGTCTGCATATCCTGCTGTAAGGTACGTAACTCCACCTCCTTGTCTTCTAAGGTGGACTTGGGCAGCCCCTTCACCCAACTCCTAAGGGCTCTCTTCGTGGCCTTGAGACGACGAACCAAACGGAATTGAGCCGTCCCCTCCTGACCACTAGAGAGCCCCTCAGCGACAGCCTCTAGGTAGCCCTCCGAGAGATACCAACTGTTGTTGTACCTGAACGGGCGGGACTTCCCAATAGACCGAGCAGTAAAGCCAACCCTGATGGGGGAGTGATCGCTCGTCCCAGCTGGCAGACCCTCAGCTGAAGTGTTGGGGAAGTGACGGAACCATTCCCCATTGCCCAGGGCTCGATCAAGCTGACAAGCAACCCTATTATGAGTTGCTTTGTTGTGCCAAGTCCAATGCAGCCTGAGCGAGACAATCCCCGCAGCCCCGTAAGCAGGAGGCATCTCTGGAAATCAAAGAGTATAGAATCCGGAACCGGGCGGCCACCCAGCTTCTCCCCATGGTGCAGAAGGGCATTGAAGTCCCCGATCAAGAGAAGCGGAAGGCAAGATGAGTCAGCAACAGATGAAATACGGGAGATGTCGCTCCATAAGGACTCCCGTCTCCTTCTGTCATTGTGGCCGTAGACAGCCCCCAGCAAGAACCGAAAGCCACCCTTGTTCACGAAGGAGATGGCAATCAGCTGCTCTGTCAGCAAGAGCAAGTCACCGTCCCAGCTCTTCAGGTTCCAGCGAACCCAAATTCTGGCCATGTCACAAAGGGCCAGATTGTGCAATTGGGCCCAATGAGAAGGGGTCCGACGGGTAAGGGTCTTCTCACCTTGATCTTGGACTCCAAAATAACAGAAATGTCACAACGCTCCCTGTTGAGCACCCCACAGATCTCTCTCCACCTCCCTAGCGAACACGCCCCCCTCACATTCCAGGCGATAATGGCCATTAATTAATGAGGTGGGGGCCCCCAGAAGTAACTCCCGGAACGACACCTGGGGAAGATGCCGCAGTCGTCGCTAAAGAATCCTCATCCATTCCAGTCGGACTTGTCTGTTGGGGAACGCCCTGAGATAGCACCAACGCCCAGCCTGGATTGTCAACACACACCGCCTCCTCTCTGACTGTAGTACATCCCTCCTCCGCGGAGGAACCATCTCGTAACAGGCCGACAGCACGTCTCTTCCTACAGTAAACCTGCCTACCAGACGGTCCGCCCTTCCCTCGTGCCTCAGTCTCCTTCGCCATCATACCTCTGGTAACTATGCTACTCTGCCCCGGGCAAGTAGGCACCACCCCATCCGTTGGAGCAAGCTGGGTCGATACAACGAGGCTCAGCCCGCCTTCCCGCACCCGATTAGTGTCCTCCCCCTCCAAGCCCTCCGCTCTGCTATCATCTCTGAAATCCATATCAAGGGACGTCGGAAGCCGCACGAGGAGGGAAGCTAGGCTCCACCGTAGGGCCAACCTTCGAGCAAGCACTGGCCAGATGCCCGAAGCAGGAACATCGTGTACAAGTAGGCGGAACCCACTCATACTCCACCCTCTGGGTAAGAACCTCCCCAGAAGGGATCTCATACTCCACCATCTCCGGGAGCTCCCCCCTGCACGAATCTCCACAAAAATCCTAGCGTACATCAACCGCGTCCAAAAGGTAGTGGCATCATCCGCCTTGATCGGGGTGCCCACTAAATAGCCAGCCGCATCAACAACGGAATACTCCAGAATCCTACCGGGAGCTCAGAAAAGCGAATCCATACTGGGATGGCATTCAGAACTTCCTCTCGCATCGCAGCTTCGGAGTCCACTCCTTGAGAATGATAAGGCCGTCGAACGTCCAGGGGCCGCCTTGGAGGATCCTAGCGACATCCTCCGCCAGCCCGAACTTCACATAATAGAAGCCGTTTTCGCGAGCATAGAACTCATACTCCCCTTAGGCTGCCAGACTCGCGCTGCATAGCTCCGGATCTGCCCATAGAAAGGCTTATTGCCCAAGACATATAGGACGAGGGTATTCTCCCAGTACTCTGTCACCTTATGGATCTCCTCCGCAGGGAACACAGCCCGGAACCCCCTCCCAACCTTGATAGGCGGGACGTACTCCATCGATGAGGGGGATTTCGGTCCCACAGGTTTGCATATCTCGGCCCAGGACCTTCCGGCAGGCCGAGGGGACGACCCAGTAGGCCTCGGGGCAGTAACCGGGCGTGAAGTCCCCGATCCCTGAACATCCGGGTCCACCACCTTACTTTTTCCTTTGGCCGCCGCAGTCGCCTTAGGCCGCCACCCCACCGATCTCCCAGCAGGCACCTCCAGACCCCGGCCAGATGTCCGAGATCCAGACCCGTTCTTGCGGCCAACAGGGCGATGATCCCTAACCTGACCTTGTCCGCCTCCCATCTTCCCCCGGGTTTCGCCACTCGACGGCGCGTAACCGTCGTCCAGCCACCTTCCTCCGTTTGGCTCCCTAGCGCTCCAGAACTTGATCCGAATTTAAAGTTCGGATCAATGGGGCCTCCTCGCAACAGGTCCGAACCACCGGTCACCGCGTGGAGGCCACCCGACCCTACTCCCGAAGGACCCGACCCCCCCCCCTCCGCCTGGGGGGGTCGTCGACGATCCAGGGGGGTCCACCCGACCCCTCCCGATCTCCCCCCCACCGCTTGGGGGGGGCCGTGCGCGCGCGCCTGCAGTGGGGGGTCCGCCCGACCCCCCCGATCGTGCTCCCGGCCCTCCCCAGCGCCGGGAAAGGGGCCGCCAGGCTTCGCCGGAGCCTCCCCTCCGGCCAGGGGCTCCGGCGGCCGCGGGGGCGGCCCACGTGGATGCCCTAGGGCTCCAGTCGGGAAATCGCCAATCGCCATCGTATTTATATTATATATATATATATATATATATTTTTTTATATATATATATATGTTAGTCTATATAGTAGAGGCTATGTATATATTAGTCTCTATAATATAGGCCTATATAGTGTATACTTTGTTTAGGCTATATGCCCTATAACTAGCTAGTGTAGATATATGTAGACATGGTATACTTGATATACATATGCATAGGCTAGATATGGGTTAGACCTAGATTTGACTAAACCTAGACTAAAGTGGACTAGCTTGGACTAGTAGACCTAGTTGACTATATAGTTGACTAGAGTTGACCAAAAGTCAACATTGAGTCAATAGTGACCAATTGACTTAGTTGACCAAACCCTAAAGTTCCTTGATAGCCTAAGTTTGACCAGTTGACCAAGATAGCCTTGTTGACCTAGCTTGACTAGAGATTGACTTGGTTGACCCAGAGTTGACCAAGAGTTGACTTTGACCTAGATTGACCTAGAAATTATGTAGATGCATTGTACTCTTCAAATTATAATCCCTTTGTATACATCGTGACTTGTGTTGCTCTAAATAGGACTCAGTTACCTCGCTTCGGACTTTATTTTCTCACGGACATTCGGATTTCAGGCGAGTACATTTTCTGATCGTTTCATACTTGTCAGGACATATATTCTTACTCTAGATTACTTTACATTGATACTGGCATGATTGTTATCACGGATTGGTACTATATGGATCTTCTCTTGCGATGTTATCCCCATTGTGTTCAGCAGATACATATTGTGATGTGCATTTCACGAATATATTGTATTTATTGTACATCCCTATTCATTTATACTCATTGTGCAATCTTGTACTCTCATGATCACATGAGCTTCATGGAGAAACTATTGTACAAAGTAACATAACTGGATTGGATCCTTGTGTATTGATTGGGGAGGGTGAGTAGGAAATGGTTATGTAATCAAATTCCATTGTACAAATATTGTATAAACTATTGTATATGTCCATTGTACACTCACGTATAATGGAGTTACCATTTTATTGTATAAACTAACCTGTTTACATAACCATATTGTGCTCTAAATCACTAGTACTTGCAGTTTTACTTATCCTGTATATTTTCAGTTATAAATTCTTTCTCATTTTCATGTACATCTTCTTACAGTCCATGTATCTTACTCTTTTGCATGCTTTACATTTCCTAACATGTTATGAACTGCGTGAGATGCATTGTGCTCGCTCCTGTCCTGACTAGACCTGTTGAAAATATTATAGATGATGAGGGTGACTGCCCTACCTTCTATGGGGTATATGAGGGTGACGTTCAGGAGCCTGAGGGGCATCTAGCTCAGTAGAGGGTGCTTAGTTTAGTCTAGTATTTATAGTTTTCTGTTTGTATCGGATTGTTCCGATTGTTAGTTGAGACTTAGTTATATTCAGGACTTGTATTTATTTATGTTGAACATCTTTTGTGTGGTGTGATAACTCTATTTATATTCAGTTTCTTTCTTTTATCTGATTCCATATCGTGCTCTATCTTCCCTAGACTTGTGATTGAGATATAGAGTTGAGATGTTATATTATACCTCCGTGCAGAGATGACAGGTTTATATATCATGTTGTTAGATGTTAGATGTTATAGATGACCTATACAGCGTTCTACCGCCGATACTGTGGCGTAGGCTGGACGTACCCACGTTCTCGTGCCCCTAAACAGGGTGCGGGTCGTGACACGTAGTGAGGGGGTTGAACCTATTAGGACAAAGGGTTCAACATTGTTTTTGTCAATCTTGTAACTTTGTTTGAGTTATAGAGATTGAGATTTGTCCAGGTGACGTAGTCACCGCCATATACTAGTATTCATCTATGCTTGGTGTACGTTAGATGGGGGTTGGTTATCTCAGGTGGGTTGCCTAGGGTTTCCTTGCAACAACATTTCAGACATATTGGAGCGCCGAAGGGCGTGTCCGATTCCAAACATCAACTTCATGATTGTATTAACATCCTAATGCATCCATTTCACATGTTCAATGTAGCTAGTGTTGATAAAAAAATTATTGGTTAGTAATTGACGTTGTAAGATTTACAAATGACATGTTTCAAATGATAAAATTATTATGTTTGGTTGCAAATTATTGTAATACATTTTGTTGCAAGAGAAATGCCTTGCAACTTTTGTTGCAGAAAGTGATACCATCTTCAACAAAATACTAGAAATTAAGTTTGTAAATGGTTATCCGGTATCGCCCATTTTTAATTCTGGAAAGGGTGATTATATATATATATATATATATATAGGAGCCCTCGGGAGCATCTTGGCGATCAGCTGGGGCTCTCCTCTCGATGGCGGTCGCTTGAGCCCGTTCGGTTCCCCGCTCAGGCCAGTCCTCGTGGTTGGCGTCCCCCTCCCGGCTCTTCTCCCCCCCCGCCTCCTTCCCCCTCTCTCCTGTCGAAGCTCACAGCCCCTCAGCCACGGTCATCTGTGTGCTAGGTCCTCGGTTTGCTGTATATGAATCGGCTCCCTCCAGGGAGCATGCCCCCCCCGGCAGCTCCCTTCGGCCAGCGTCGCCCAGACTGGCTCCCCACCGCGCCCGCTGGACGGCGGATCAACTGGTTCTGATGGGCGTGGAACCCCCTGCGGTCGCCGCCCCACTATCTTGGCCTCCTCGTTCACCCCTCCTCCATCGTCCGGACCCCGCCAAGGATCCCCTCCTCCCCCCCTCACCGCCCACCGCCGCTCCTCTCTCATTGGGAGGAGTGCCCACCAGTTCCCGCCTCTCCTTCCCCCTCTCCATTGTTCATTCAAATTCAAATTTGAATTTGATTCCCACTAACTCCCGCTCGTCCCCCACCATCGCGCTTTCCGCGCAGGGCGCGACCTCCGTAGCGCACACCTCTGGTGGCGCCTACCTCTCCCCGCACGTTCCCGGTGTTGTGCCATCATCCCAGCCGGCGCCACCCAGGAATGGCGCCATCCCTCCCTCTTGTCAGCCAGCGCAACAGGAAGTAGCGCCGATCCCCACTTCCTCCATGCGCGATCCTGGTGCTGCACCTTCTTCCCAGCCCATTCCTGCTGGCGCGCGCAACCTGGCCTCTTGGCCAGCCGCACTCCCACTCTTCCACCCAGCTGGCGCGCTTGCGCCACCTGTGGGCCTTGTGGACATCCCCGCTGCACATCCTATCGTGGGTGCAGATCTGTTGGCGTTGTTCCCCGTGGTGCACCCTAACCTAGCGCCACCCACCCCCGTGCCATCCCATGCATTGGCTCCTCAGGGTGCCTCTCCTGCCACGGGACCTGGAGCACCCTCGCTCCCCGGCTTGCCGCCCGGCGCACTTCTGAGGCCGTCACCCGCTCCCGAGGTGGATCACTTCCCCCCACTCTGCTCGTCGTGGCCGCTCCCAAGGCCCGCAACCATTCGCCCGCATTGCACCACTCATCCCCTCCACCCCCCTACGGCTTCTTTCACAGATAAACTGCGCCCAGACAGGATAGCCCCCCCCCTCAACCGACGCTCCCCGATGTCGTGTTAGAGGAGCTAGAACCCCCTTCCCCGTCTGGATCCCAGCTCGTCACGGTGCCATTCTCCGACTCAGAGTTATCGTCATTATCGGCGACCTTCCCGCACACCTTCATTCTCAAATTCTCTGCGGGCTGCCCGAAGCTGCTCCGGGTTCAGGAGACGATCGCCAGCTGGGATCTCACCGCAGCATACAGGGTGGCCCCGCTAGACCCGAAACACATCCTCCTGCACCTTTCCTCCGAAACAGATCATACTAACGTCTGGTCCAGAGGCTCCGGCCGGATAGACAATCACCCTATGAAAATTGTCAGGTGGTCTGCGGATTTCAACACCAACATTAACTCTACGGTCGTTTCAACGCGGGTGACCCTTCCAAACCTCTCTCTCATTTGCTTCATTCCTGCAGCGCTGAAGCATATCGCCAACTCCTTTGGCACGTTTGTGGTGCTGGCAGAAGAAATCCATAGCATCTCCAAAGCTAATTATGCTAAAATTTGTATAGAGCTCGACTTGAGCAAGATCCCCCCTAATCACATACAAATAGCTCTCAGCAACAAGACGCACACCCAGCGTATCATATATGACAACAATATCATATTCTGTGCACACTGTCATATGAGAGGTCACCTCATTGAACACTACTTCCGAGCCCACCCTGAACTGAAGAAGAAATCGACTCGCAAGGCTGATCCACATCTACCGATCAGTACTAGCAACAAATCCACTATCCTCCCTCTCCCTAACTCCCACACTAGATTCGAAAACAATGAGAAAAAATCCACACATCAGAATCTCGCCCCTCATAACAGAGCAATCGTGTCATTCAAAGAACCTGCCCTTAGCCTGTCCAGCAAATTCGACACCCTAGCTTCTGAGATCCAGGAAGTTTTCCTGTAATCAAACTGCCCTGACGGCAACCATAAAGTCCTAGAAGCAGCCGCCGAGAACACTAGCAGCTACAACGTCATAGAGGAGGAACAAATGGAGGACATGGATCCTTCGCTCACAAGGAGTCCTCCAGATCAGACATCAGAGTCTACCAAAAACCTGGAACCGGCATAACCTTCCATCAGCAAGGCAGGCATACCGGCAGAAACTTTGGCCAATTTAGGTCAAGGCCCTATGAGCAGGATGAGTCAGGCCAATGATGCCGGTTTCACCAATAAGAACAGCTTCTTTGGAGCACTAGCGAAAATAGAGGGAGAGACCTGCATGCATCTGACAGAGGAATCTGTTACCAAGGACAAGGACATCCAAAGTCCGACCATCGGGAAGGATGTAACCTCCATTAAAAAATCCAACAAGAAATAAAGAATCATCGGCCATCATCACTCGATCGGCAACGAAACTCAACAACCCCCCTCCTACCAGCAATTCCAATGCTTAACATCCTTTCTTGGAATGTTAGAGGCCTCGCCAACAAACCCACCTTGAGACAGCCTCAAGAAGATTCACATAATCGATATCTTAATTAGTGATTATTGAACCTAAAATTCCCCCCAAAAAAATCAGGTCCATCCAGTTGCAGTTAGGCTTCCCCTCTGCTTTCGCCAGCTGTCACGATATTTGGATCATGTTTGCGGCCGACGTGAAGTTCGGCATCATCCATGACTCGAGTCAGACCCTCTAGTGCTGGATTGAACATCCTTTGCTCCATACATGTTCCCTCCTATCTGCCGTCCACGGCAGCTGCGACATCCCCTAATGAAGACAGTTGTGGTAGGATCTTACGAATACCTAGAGCTGTCAAGTGGGCCGGGCCGGGCTCGGGCCGGGCCTCTTGGGCCCACGAAATGTAACGGGTCGGGCCGGGCCGGGCTATGGGTGGAAAATCTAAGCCCAGCTCGGCACATAACCCACGTCACGGTGGGCTTCGGGTCGGGCCGTGCCGGGACGTGCCGGGCCAGGCCGGGCTTGGGCTGGTAGGAAAGTCTAAGCTGATGTATTGATGCATGCATGTATGTTGTTGTTGAGTTAATTTGCAACTATATATATTGAAATCAATTGAATTGAATTTCAGTTCAGACATTCATTTCGTTCAATTCAATTCACTACTACACTCTATATAATCTTAATGATAACAGAGGCCACATTTGCACTTGTTGCTATTGGCTGTCTTATCTTGGCCAGCAAAGTACAAGTCATTTGTTTGGATTGGAGGGCAGAGTGTTTGTTGTGTACATGTTTTTTTTTTCTTTTCCTTGTGAAAGTGATAACTCTGCTGTTTAGGATTTACAAATCAAAGAGATTGTGCAGGGATGTTGCAGGCCAGGACGGACCGGGCTTGGGCTCCGGGTCGGGGGGCCGGGCTTGGGCTTCGGGCCGGGCCGGGCCGGGTCTATATTATGGGTCGATATATGTGGCCCGGCACGACCCAATATGCGGGGGCCGGCCCGGCCCGGGCCCACGATTAAACGGGCTGGGCCGGCACATGGGCCAATTTTTCGGGCCGGGCTCGTGCTGGGCTGGGCCAGCCCGGCCCAATTGACAGGTCTACGAATACCCAACTCAACCACAGCCATCTTCCCTGGCTTTGTGTAGGCGATTTCAACGCTGACTTGCAGATAGGAGAAATCGGGAGGTCGTCCCCCTCCCCCGTCGGCCATCCACGACTTCACCAGCTTCATTTTTAGCGCTCACCTGTCTCCCCTTCAGTTCCATGGTAGCGCCTTCACCTGGTGTAACATGCAAGAAGGCGCGCGACGGCAGTACTCTCGCCTTGACCGTGCCCTCATCAATTTGAAGTGGTCCGATTTGGAGATCATCTCCATTCTGTCGCACCTCAACGCGACCAAGTCGGATCATTCCCCTCTCCTCATCGAAATCAGTAGCAAATCGAACCAGATCAAGAAAAATTTCTGCTTCCTCGACTTTTGGATCCACCACCCACAGTTCAGGAACATAGTTGATAATGCCTGGCGCGGTGCTGACACCCTAGACCCCCTGATCCGTGTCGTGAACAAACTCAAAGCGACTAGGAGAGCCCTTACTGTATGGAGTAAGGCAGCCTTTGGAGACATTTTTCAGGCGGTTCGCACAGCTGAGGATGACGTGACCCACGCTGAAGCTCTCTTCGCCACTGATAGATCTTCCGTGTCTCGTGCCTCCCTGAATCTTACCTGAGCTCTGCTTAAATATAGACCGAAAGTCGAGACTGAATTTTGGAAACAAAAAGCTAGACTGACCTGGGACAGTGAGGGAGACAGAAACTCCAGCTACTTCCACTCTTGTGTCAAGGTTAGTAGACAACAGCTCAACCTCCACCAGATAGCTGACGCGAACGGGCACATTGTCAAAGATCAACGGGGTATCCAATCGGTCGCGGCTAATTTCTATTTCCAGTTGTTTACCAAAGAAGCCATCACCAGAGATGAGGAATTCCTTGCGGAGATCCCTCGACTGATTGACGACAGAGACAACATTCAGTTGGAGCTCCTCCCTTTAGAACTTGAGGTCAAAGATGCCGTCTGGGCCCTTGACGAGCACAGCGCCCCCGGACCAGACGGCTTCACTGGCATTTTCTTTAGATCGTGCTGGGACATCATCAAGTCGGATCTCCACGAGGCGGTCACCACTTTTTTTCAAGAAGCCAGGTACCCCAGATCGATTTCCTGCGCTAACCTGATTTTTATCCCCAAACAAGAAAATCCAGAGACCTTCAAAGACTTCCGTGCTATAAGCCTATGCACCTTCACCAACAAAATTATCTCTAAGATCATAGCCAACCGCATGATCGAGATCCTTCCTAGGATTATTTCTGAAGAGCAGAGTGACTTTGTCTGCGGCAGGAACATCTTAGACAACATACTGTTGGCCCAGAAAATGATAACTTGCATGAAATTGCCATCTAGGGGGCGGAAACATTGCTATCAAACTAGACATGGAGAAGGCATATGACAGGCTGGACTGACAATTCATGATTTGGATTTTCAGGGCTTTCGGGTTCTCGGAAACATGGACCAACATCATTTGGAGATCGATCAGTAACTCTTGGTTCTCCACGGTTATTAACGGCCAAGCTGAGGGTTTCTTCAAATCTAGCTGCGGGGTCAGACAGGGAGACCCTTTATCGTCCACCATCTTCATCATCGCCGCTGAAGCTCTGAGCAGAAATCTGAACAAAATGGTGGGCTTCTCGTATTTCCAGCACTTCCACACCACTAGCGGCTATCCGATCATAACTCATCTGGCGTATGCTGACGATATCCTCATATTCTCCTCTAGCGACGTCGGGTCTGTAGAAGTGGTCCACAACACGCTGCAGAGATACGCCACATGCTCTGGACAGCGTATCAACCCCAGCAAGAGTATCATCTACGTCCACCACAACACCAACAGAGACCACTCCGCCATTCTTACCTACATCACTTTCTTTACTATTGCGTACCCACCTTTCCACTACTTGGGATGTCCGTTGGTGTACGGCAGAACCAGCGCGGGAATCTTCGAACGGCTAGTAGACAAAATTAGGAAAAACTTGAGGGTTGGCACAACGCAACTTTATCGCCTGGCGGAAAGATAATTCTGATTCAGCACGTCCTCCTCCTCCATCCCCATATACACCTTAGCCGTCTTCTCCCCCCAAGAAGGTCCTTACTACCATTGAAAACCTCTTCGCCAACTTCTTATGGGGTCACAGCGATGGCAAGGACAAGCACCATTGGGCTAGCTGGGACTCCATGGCTAAACCTACCGATGAGGGAGGTCTTGGTCTTTGCAGGCTGTCGCATATCGTGGATGCTTTCTCAATGAAGTTGTGGTGGAAGCTTCGAGTGAGCCGGAATATCTGGGCGCGGTTCATGAAGGCCAGATATTTCAAACATATTTATCCGTCCAACACTGATTCCAACTGCAGATCCTCCGCATCCTGGCATCGTATCCTGCATGGGAGGAGCCTTGCTGAACCTCTTATCCGGCTTCGGTTGGGGTCGGACGAATCATCTCTGTTCTTCGAACGTTAGTCTGGAGAAGATCTTCTCTCCCAGTGCCCGAATGCCCCCCCGAACAGTTCGATCAGCGACATGTAGGATTCCTCGAGCGACCGAAACTGGGATAGGGTTCATGATTGGATTGGGGACGAGGTAGCTGCTTTACTCCGTGATGTTGGGCTGAAGATCAGAACGGTTCCTGACGCTCTGCAGTGGTCTATTTCGACCAACGGACACTTCTCGGTAGCATCGGCTAGAAGTGTTGCCCGTGGCATTGGAGCGCCTTCCCCCATCATTGCTTCTTTCTGGCAGTCTTGCATCCCCAAAAAATAGTCCTTTTTGATATGGAGAGCATTTCGTAAGAAGCTCCCCACCGACGACGCTCTCAGCACCATCGGCTTCAGTTTAGCTTCTGCATGCCATTGTTGCACGAGAAGACAATCGGAAACGGTTGACCACATTTTCCATTCCGGAGACTTGCCAGCTAGGGTTTGGAACGATTTGTCTCAGTGTTGCAAGCAGGACCAGGCTGGTGGGAGCTTCAACGATCTTCTTGCCAATTGGAGTAACGCCTTGCACGGCCACCAGATCGTTGTAGCCGCCATCACGTGGTTTCAGATATGAGGGACACCAATACTCATCCAATCAGCTCATCCGGGATGTTCTCCGACAGACTTACAAAGTTAGGAGACACTGCAAACACGGCCTTGAGGACTTATTGCAGTCCTTGCTCTTCTAGTTCTCGCATCGGGTGGTTGCCTTATTTTGTCGTCTTTTCCTGTCTTTTTTGCGCTTACTTGTAAAGGCTTCCCCATTTTGCGCCTTGATATGAATAAAATTGGAGGGTTTTGGATATATATATATATATATATATATATATATATATATATATATATATATATATATATATATATTAAGGCATTGTACTATAAGAACATATCTATCCTAGTTGGCACTGCCTAATATTAAGATAGAGAATATTAAATATAGATTTTTTTTTGGGGATTTAGTTTGAAAGTGGGACCTAATATTAAGATGAAAAATTTCTATAAGAGTTTCTACGTGCAGAAATTCTCAAAGAAATTCTCCATCATATATATGTGACACATATGATGGAAATTGTGATAGAAATGTCGAGAATTTTTTCTAAAAATGATTTCTATTATAGAAATAGAAATAGGGAGATAGAAATCCCATATATATATCTGGAAATTGCTGAGAAACCCAATTTCGGGGTGGGCTTTTATGAAATGCCCACCCGCTGGATAAGTTTTATGAAATACCCAGAATTAAGTATTTTCACGTTAAATATTCCAAGATTCCCTTTTAGATGCCACCCGCTAGAAACTGCTATTTTTATAATACCGAAACTACCCCTCCGCGCGAATTGGTCATCTATATGTATTTGAATTCAAAAAACTCAGATCTGGATTGCGATTTTCGTCTTCTTCTTCTTCACGGGAAATCTGAATTCCATTGCTCTCATATTCAGCAGAGATCGCAAAGATCGTTCGTAGTTCGGTGTGTTTTTCTTCAGTCGAACTCAGATCATCGCTCGTCATCATCATCACCATCATCATCATCTTCATCGTGGAGACATTTGAACTCAGATCTTCAATTGTGGAGAGAAGATCTTTCTTCTTCTTTTCCATAAGAATTATCATCGCTTTGAAAGAAGAACGAAACTCTTTTTTCCTGAAAAAACTAAATTACACGTTTTAACACTGGAAATGACCATTCTCCGTCTTAATTAGGACGGAGAATGGCATTCTCCGTCTTAATTAGGACGGAGAATGGCATTCTCCGTTTCCGTCTTAATTAGGACCGAGAATGTCATTCTCCGTCTTAATTAGGACGGAGAATGGCATTCTCCGTTTTATTTAAGACGGAGAATGGCATTCTCCATCCTAATTAACACGGAGAATGGCATTCTCCGTGTTTCTAACACGGAGAATGGTCATTCTCCTGCGTTTTAACACTAGAATGACCATTCTCCGTGATAAATTACACGGAGAATGGCATTCTCCGTCCTAATTAAGACGGAGAATGGTCATTCTCCGTTTAATTTAGCACGGAGAATGGCCATTCTCCGTCTTAATTAGGACGGAGAATGCCATTCTCCGTTTTATTTAACACGGAGAATGACATTCTCCGTTTCATTTAACACGGAGAATGGCATTCTCCGTGTTTCTAACACGGAGAATGGTCATTCTCCTGCGTTTTAACATTGGAATGACCATTCTCCGTGTAAATTAAGACGGAGAATGTCATTCTCCGTCCTAATTAAGACGGAGAATGGTCATTCTCCGTGTAAATTAAGACGGAGAATGCCATTCTCCTGCATTTTATGGTTAGCTGAAACTTTGGAGGGCCATAACTTTTGACTGGGAGGTCGAAACGAGGTCCCGTTTGTCGCAAAATGAGCGTATCGTCGAGGAGACTGAAAGTAACAGCTTCACGGTTAGACGGCCTTCCGAAATTTTAGATTCGCAAAAAAATGATGTTTGGACGTTTTAGCACTTTTGTCGTTCGTCCCGGTCTTTCCGAAATTTTTCGACGAGTTTTTGAAGATTTTTGAGGAGAAAACCTAGATTCGAAAGTGAGCAGCGTATGGAAGAAGATGGAGTATTGAAACGTTTTTTTAAGAGCAGTTTTGTGGGTGTTTCCAATAAATTAAAAGGAAGGGCAAAAGGGTCATTTGGAACCCGCTTTGGATAAGTTTCTCTAATTCTGGGCACGCGATGAAAGTTTTTTTAGCGGTGGGTTTTACATAAAACTTTTTTAGTTTTTGGGCATTTCATAAATCTTCCCTATATATATATATATATATATATATATATATATATAAAAAAAAAAAAAAAAAAAAATATATATATATATATATATATATATATATATATATATATATATATAATGTGATAATACTACTAATAACTAAAGAATAATTAAGATAGATGTTTTTAGTCTTCTTAAATAATCTTAATAAATATTAGAATAATTATAACAACTGTGTTTTAGTCTTCCTAATAATAATTTATGAAATATAATATATGATATACGTTCAACACAAGTGCATATATACTGGTATTAAAGAAAGAAGAAAATATTTGCAATGAAGAAGATATGTATCAATGCAAACCCGCAGTCTCGGCAGATGTAGGCCTGCTTGGAGGCGACGCGCATGGAGAACTTTGGCTCGGTGGCCTTCCGGGAGGAAGATAGGAGGAGCTGCACCGACGGAGAGAAGAACGAGGAGCGGAGAGCGTATCGATCGGACGGCCTGCGTAGGCCGGCTTGACCGGCCTGCGGCAGCAGCAGAAGTGGAGCTCTTGTGGTGGGTACTGCCATGGTGCTGGTGGACCTCAGCCCTGCTGGTGCCTGAAGTGTCATTGCTTCTCTACTCTACAGTACTGTGTGTTTCTCAAGTGCTGGCTGGCTACCTGGAGTTTTGCTTTAGCTATATGTAAGCGTGGCTAACATACTCCCCTTGTCTCTCTTATCTTCACTTCTCTCTCTCACACACACGAGAATAATCTACAAAAGTTTGTACTTTACTTGCCAAAGTCCTTCCTTTTTCAACTATTTGCCAATGAATTTTGTGGAGTTTAATTTGAGTTACTGAATCCTGTAACATCATTTATATGTTTGCACTACCATGCGCTTGTAATAACAAATGATATATGTCAAGGTGTGAGGTGGGCTGGGCTTGGCTGGGCTGGGCCATGCTTAGCCCGGGCCCACTGTTACCGGATTTGACCGGGCTTGAGACGGGCCATGCTTAGCCCCGATGGAGGAGAGGGCTAGGTCGACCCGGAATTACAATTTTCAAATCCAGTTCGGACCTAGACCCGGATAGGTTCGGGCCTAGTCGGGTCCGAGCCAGGTCCAAGTTAGCCCGTGGGCGGACCAACTTTAAAAAAAAAAAAATTGGCTCGATTTTGAATTTATACTACATTTGTTTCTACTTTTAAAACAAATCAATTTGGAGCTATTGGTTAGCAGAGTGGTTGATGGTTATTTACTTGGAAGGTTCCTAGATTCATGAGCCCCCCTCTCCACCCCCTTTCCCAATTGATTTTGAATTTTTATAAAATAAAATTCAGGCTAGGCCGAGGGCTTGAAAAAAAACTAAATCCAGTCCGGACCCAGTTAGGAGTACGGACCGGGCTAGCGAGTTATTTCTTTGGACCCAGTTCGAACCCGAATTTATTGTGGGTCAGGCCGAGCTGACCCGTTGACCGGTTCCAGACCGACCAATACCGACTTTGACTGGCTCCAGACCGACCAATACCGACTTTGACCGAATCGATTCAGGGTTAGATTCCGGACCGTCCGGCCCAATACACACCTTGTGATACATGCAACAAATATTAGATTCTTCTTCTATATAAAGTTTCTCTTGCAGAAATGGCCACTACCTAATACGACAACTGCAACAATAAGAAAACCTTGGTTCCAATTTTTTTGAATCAACGGTTTGAATTCTCTTCTTCCATTTACTAACGATGATTTATTATGTAACAATAACAAAAATTATATTATTTTTTAATACTTTAAACTATGTTCGTATAGATTTACTCCCAACGTCAAACCACTATCCAACTATTTTAGAAAAGTGGTTTAACTTGTATATCTTTTCTCCTCTTGTATCTATACTAGTTAAACGTCCTCATATTAGGGCAAACAATTAATATGTAATTATTAATTATACTTAACTTAGATAAATGTACATAAAGTAATTATTATTCTAATATTTATTAAAACTATTTAGGAGGACTAAAATTGTCTTAATTATTTTAAATTTATTATTATACTACTATTATTATATTATTATATATTATATTTTATACTTATATACTATTTAGAAATATCTTTTTTGAAGCAATATACTATTTAGAAATATCAAAAGACATTTCCTGTAATTATCTAGTTGTTCCTATTAACTTTAACTATCCTATTAACTTTAACTAGTATATGTGTACGTGTGTTACAAGTATTTTAAGGACCTTTTAATTAACTTTTTCTATACCTGGAAAGAGCAAAAGACACCAAGAACAAACTATCTTTCCCTTAAAAAATTTCTACACGTATATATGCCCTCATTAAATTTAATGAACAATTTTAAATAGCAAAGTTAGATAAGGACATATTTGGAAGAAGAAAAATTTATGGTGAAGTGAACTTTTCTTATTATATAGTAGTATAGATTAACAATTTTAATTAGGAAATATATGAAATGATATATTTGGAAAGAAAATTTTTACGGTAACATTTTCCATTATATAGTACGTTGCACGTATTTTAATCGTCTTTTAATTAATTTTTTTCTATAATTGGGAATAACAAAAGACACCATAAGAGCACACTATATTTTTCTTTCTTTTTTCTTTACATAATTACACCTAGTTGTCCTTGTTAAAGTTAATGAACGATTTTAATTAGTAAATATAGGTAAGGGCATATTTGGAAGAAAAAATTTAAGATGAAATTAACTTTTTATTATTATAGTAGTATAGATTAATATTTATATATAATAATTTAAATACAGAACTCAGTTGGCTCTTGTGGTCAACGAGGAGAGGTATAACTTTCTTGGCTAGACAGACGGTTTTGAGATCGAACCGCAAAAAAGGTGTTGGTGTGTTTGTGTGAAAAATAGGGACTGTGGCATACAACTCATTGTGTACAAAGTCACCGTATGTTACGCCAGACATCGAAAAAAAAAACTAAGGGTCTGCTTGGATTGAGGGGGGAAAAAATAAGCAGGGTTAAAGTGGGGTTAAATGAGGGAGAGTTAAGCGAGTGGGAGTAGAGTCAATACATAGAACCTTACTTGGATTGGAGGGAGAGTTAAGTGGGGGGTGTTTAATAACTTTGCTTGGATTGAAAGTTTTAAGTGAGAGGGTGATTAATAAAAATATGATAGTTACCAAAATAATCTTATTATATATGTCATAAAATTAAATTTGATTAAAATTTTAATTAGAACTTGTCAAAATATCTTCACAAATTAAAAAGCTATAGACTAACATGTTGAGAACAAGAAAAAATGGAGACAAAAATATGATATTTTATAAACAAATAAGGGACATTTATGACTTTTTAAACAAAATTCCTCAATCATCCTCGTTAATCCTCCGATTTGGAAGGTTAAAAAAATGGACAAAAAAGGGAGAAATAAACCCTCACTTAACCCTCTATAATCCTCCCTTCTAAACCTTCACCCTCAAATCAAGCATAATTTTGTTTCCCCCTCATTTAACTTTTTCTCACTTAACCCTCTTAACCCTCAATCCAAGCAGAAATAATTAACCAATTGAGGATGGAGGGCATATAAACAAACACTTGGAGGGGAGATAAGAGGATAACTGTCTGTCACTAGTGGTCTGAATAATGTCAGCAACCACAAACTGCCTCCTCCATCCCCTTCCTCCTCTCCACTCGCCTTCCGTGACCCGGTTCACACCGGGCCTGACCCGACCCGTTAACCCTTCTAGAAGGACCACCACCGTTCCTCCGGTCCGGTTCTCCGCCCTCCTCCATGAGCCGTTCCTTCTAGAAGCTTCCACCGCGGCGACGACAGCGGCGGTGGAGGCGGCTGGCTACTCTCCGGCGAGCTACTACACCTCTCTGGGCCTCTTCGTCATCTCGGTCCCGGGACTATGGTCGCTCATCAAGCGCTCCGTCAAGTCCAAGGTCACAAAAAAAAATTCCATGTTTATTTTTGGGTTGGGACTTGGGAGTGTAAATATTGGTTTGTTGAAGGGGTTGTTTGAATGAATGAGAAAGTAAGTGTGAGTGTGTGCATGTGCATGTGCAGGTGGTGCAGAAGACATTTGTGAAGGAGGGAGGAGGAGGAGGAGGGGAAATGTCTCCGAACCGGATTGCGGGCGAGATATTGTCTTTCTTTACCCGAAATAACTTCTCGGTGTCGGACCGCGGCGAGACCATCACGTAGGTTGCAACATTCTTACTCCACTCATATTAAGGGATTGTATGGTTGTGTTTTTGTAAGTAGTGTTGTTGCAACATTTACCATTTATGTTACTGTTCAGTTTTGTTGTATCTAGTGCCAATCACTATAAAAAAATGACACACCGATTGCTGAAAACCAACGACCCAAAGATAACGAGGACTAAAACACTAATTCTCAAGCATGAGAATCAATAAGAGCTAAACTTAATGTCAATAAGAAATCAATAACAATAAACATGTTTATTATCTTCTACATAGCGCTAGTTATATTATACTAAATAACATCTTAAATCCTAAGAAACATGTCCTAATTAAACTAGGAAAGCAATTAAAAAAAAACAAAATATTGTAAAATATTTGGTCAAAAGACATCTAAAATTCTGCCCAAAAATAGATGAGCCGATTTTGGAAGATTTGGTAAAAAAAACAAACATTCAAATTCTAGCCAATAGTTCAGCCAATTTTGAGCCCAAAAATGCCCACATTGAGACCCCTCATCTTGTAGAGAACTCAATCTGAGTTCTTTGTGCCGCCATTTTGATAAAGCGACTCGTCGTCAATGACCGTAAAGATCATTTATGCTTCCTCTCGCAAACTAAACTTTCTTTCTTCTGCACTTTGAATGACCCTAGGTTGAAGCTTGTCATAATACACATTCGATATCACCTTCTCCCGAAATCACACTATGAAAGCCATATGCTTACAGTGTTGGTACGGAAATTTCTGTAGCAACTTACATTACCTTGCATGTATATTGCCGCTTATTTTATCTCCTACATCAAGTTGTAGGTGGAACACATCATCGTGCATTGCTAAACTCTTTATTGAAGAAAGCCCAGGTTGTCGTCTCCGGGACAACACCACCCCTATGCTAATGTCGCTGGTGCCACCCTCGACTTCGAAGAATTTATCAAATTTAGGTAAAACTAAGGTTGGTGTCGTACAAAGTGACTCCTTAATCACCGAATAGTAACGCACTCTTCGGGAAAGAACACTACTAAAACATGTGTCACATTTTTCGTCCTCTTGTAAGATATGAAAGGGACCATCTTTGCGAACTGGTCCACCCCTACGAACATTGAAGCAGAGTCGCGCATATTTCTCGGCAACCTTATCACGAAATCCATGGACATGTCTTTCCAAATATTTCTTTAGACTAATAGTGGGGTGTATAGACTCGAGTTAGATCCCTCGTAAACTCCATGGCCTTGGTCTGCTAAATTTTTCGTCGTCGTGCTCTTCTCGGACCTATCCAAAACCTCATTCAAGTGTCTCTTCTTCAAGCCCTTAGTCTTCTTCCCAGGAAACTTGTCCTCCCATGGTCGCATTTGGTATTATGGTAAGCTCGACAAATCCGTCCAGGAAACAAAAATGGCTGTGTTGGGTGTCAAATAGTTGTAGTCTTCCAGAAATCTCCACCGGATGAATGTCGTGAGACTCGTCAAGTACTAGTTGTATCTCTATTAGACTTGGTACTTTCTTCGTCGACTCTTTAGTCTCAACACTTCTCTTTGCTACCAAGTCATGCATCCCATGGACCGTCTTGAAGTCCGATTTCGCTTCTTTGTGGAAACCCTCAATAACGGAATAGTCATCACATCCTCTTATAAAGTTTGGTTCAAGTACTTATCTTCAAATGTGTAAGTTTGTACCTCGCTCCATCCTATTTCAGCCGATGCGTATTGTCGCGTAAGTCATGCATCGCACCTACCTCAGACTGCCACTACCTCCCTAGCAATATATAATAGACGTCGAGTCCATCCATCACATAGCATTATATCTAATATCCATAAACATCAATGGAGAAAGGAAATCGACAACGTTCGATTTAGTCACTTTGACGCTTGTCGCTTTCCAATCCCTTTCGATAGAGTACGGTTCGAGTGTTTCTCTAACTCCAATCCTGCAACTTTGACTTCTCGTCGGCTGATTTGGTTACTTGGTTGTCATCGTCAATCACGATCTCAAATCTTCTATGGTTAATGGTAAACGGGCCTGAAACAGGTTGTTCCTTTGCGCGATATTTTCGTATCTGGGTGTTGGCACGATCTTCATTGTCACGTCATGGAACCCCTCTTTTTTTGGATTCCTTCCTATGACCACCATGTAGATAAGTGTCATTGTCGTCAAACCCATCTATGCGCCAGTAGTCGGCTGTCAACACCGTCCCAACCGCGGTAGCACCCTCGCCAGACAGCACGTCACCGGCGTAATTTTCTTCACGACCCCTCCTGACAAGATCATCGTACTCCTCCTTGCCCGTGCTAGCCAAATCTACACAAGTCCTCTATGGACGATTAGCTCATGCTGATGCGCAACCCTCTCCTAGCCCCCATGAAGTTGCTGGCATTGCTCACCTAAGAAGCTCTTTTTGGATCTCGAACAGGTTTTCTCGACGGCGTAATTTTCTCGACGTTCCTGAAAGCCTGCCACCTGCTCAACTTGTCAAACGTAATCTCACAGTGATACATCGATGCAACGAAAAGCTGCAAAGAGGCCTTCAACCCCCTACAATTCGTTAGGGATAAGTTGGTCCCTATTTTCGTCGTTGGTTCCCGTCATGCCTCTCAACACATCGTGGCTTTGATACCACTTGATACAACAGCGAAACGACGAACACTGAAAACCAATGGTCCAAGATAACGAGGACTAAAACCCAAATTCTCAATAACAAGAATCAGTAAGAGATAAATTCAATATCAATAAGAAATCAATAGCAATAAACATGTTTATTGTCTTCTATATAGCTCTCTTTATACTAAATAACATACTTCTACATAGCCATGTTTTTACTAAATAACATACTTAACCCTAAGAAACTAGTCCTAATTAGGAGAGCAATAAAGAAAATACAAAAGATTATAAAATATTTGGTCCAACAGTATCTAAAATTCTGTCCAAAAATAGGTCAGCCGATTTTGGAAAGATTTGATCTAAAAAGTATTCAAAATTTAAGTCGGTCAGTTATGAGCCCAAAAGCGCCCCATGTGCTGCAAGACCTCTGCCAAATGGATGTTTCAACTTTTGTTGCAGTCATTTTTTCTCTCCTAATATTGTGTATGGATAAAACGGTAAAAGAATGGAGATGGAAGTGGAATATAGAGGAAAATTATAATGTTATTGGTGTTATAGTCAAATTGTATCAAGAAAGTAGAAACATAGATTCTAGGAGTTTCTCAATAGTGGGACTTTGAAAGAAAGTTGATGGTGGGAGGAAATCCAAAAGGTAATTAAGTCAAAAGAAATTCCTATAAAAATTGACAAAGTGTAAAAATTAGAAAAAATGAAATATATAAACTAGCAAAGAATGGCTTATAAAACATTTAGTGAAGCTAAAGTTCATGCTATGATAATTTGTATAGGAGGTTAAAAGCTAAGGAGTTCCGCTAAAAGTTGGCAAAGGAGTAGAGACCTAGCTAAAATATTAAATGTATCAAATGTGAAGACCATTTTAGTAAGAGAAGATAGTATTAAAGAGATATGGAGGAGTTATTTTCACAAATCACTAAATGAGAGGAACCAATAAGAGCTTAATTTAGATATATAATTCATGATAGGTCATGCTGCTATGGCCGTAAAAATAAAAATTTCTTAAGAATGCTTCAAAGAAGATGAAAAAAAAACTCTAGGACCTGATAATATTCCAATTGAGATTGAAAATGTTTAGATGAGATGATTGATGTGGCTTGTTAATATTCAACCAAATCCTAAGAACTAAGAGGATGCTTGATGAATGGAGTAGTATTATAGTACCCATATATAAAAATAAGGAAGATAGAGTTGTAATAACTTTCAAAGAATTAAGCTTTTGATCCACATCATTAAATTATGAGAGAGTTAAGCAAAGATTAAGAAAAGAAACTAAAATTTTCAGAGAATTAATTTTTGCTTCGTTGGGAGCTAGTGTGGACATTATTTACTTATTAAGAAGATTGATGGAAAAATATAAGCATAACATGAAGGATTTAGATATGATTTTTGTCGACTTAGAGAAAACTTATATATACTTCCTATGAAGATTATGTGGTGAGATTTGGAAAATTAACAAGTTCATAGTAGTTGTATCGAGACTATTAAGGATATGAATGACGAAGTTATAATGATCTTCCAAACTATTGGAGGTGATAATAAATCATTCCATGTTACCGTTGGTTAACATCAAGGATCAACATCAAGTTTTTACCTTTTGCTAGGATGAGGTTTCATGGTGTATAATGTTTTTGAGGATTTAGTAGGTTGGCTGATGAGAGTAGAGAAGGGTTACGTGCTAAAATAAAAGTATGGGAAGCAACTTTGAAATCGAAGAATTTAAAAATTGGTAGGACAAAAATAGTATATGAGAAATGTGACTTCAACCATAAGTTCAAGAGAAATGAAGATATACATATAAATGAGCAAGAGTTACCTAGGAGTATAGTTTTCGGTATTTAGGATCAAGCATTCATTATAACAGAGAGATTAAGAAAGATATCAAGCATATAATTAAAACACAAGGTTTGAAATGGAAGAGTGCTAATTGAGTACTTTATGACCGCAATATGCCTTTGAAGTTTGAAGTTGAAAGGAAAATGTATAAGATGGCTATAAGACTAGCCATACTTTACGGATCACAATATAGGGTAAGTAGCATGTCCAAAAAAATTAATGCAATCGAAATGAGAAAGGTAAAACAGATGAGTGATAATACATCAAAATTTTGATAGAATAAGAAATAAGTGTATTCATGGTAAATTAGAGTCGAGATTAACACTATCGGCTGATACCGAAGTATCAGCCGTATCGTATTGATTTTGAATTTTTTAACATGTCCGATCCAACATTAACTTTCGTCGATACTGGTTGAAACCGAAATTGTGGTTCATTTTAAGAATAAATCTAACAAAAAGACTAAAAGTGAAATGAAGTATGGCAAAGAAATATCGACATAATGATTCAATCTAGCGAAAGATCCATGTCTAAAGTGAGTCGATAAATATCTTATCGACACATTGTAGTAATTACCATTTGTTTGTATATTCTCAAACAAGTAAAATAAACAAGTCTAAATAAGACATAAGATTATGCCTAAATACATTAAAAATTGTTCTAGTTTTTAAAATAATTCTTATTCTTTTGGCCTCTAAAACTACGAACGAAACTGTGGAAACTACCGAAAGTGACTATATTGATACTTATAAAAAGGATCTGAAACCGATTCTGAAACCTACGTTGTGATCCTTGGTTAGAGATCACACCAATTGAGGACAACATGAAAGAAAATTGTTTTAGTTGGTTTAGACATGTGCAACGCATATGGATAAATACTCCGGTAAGGAGCGTTAAAATAGTTGTTAAAGGAGACACTAGGAGGAGGTATATAAAAAAATATGGATTGAAATTTTAAAGAATGGCATGGTAATGTTACAGAGGATACGACCCTTAACAAAGCCAAAGCAACAAAGCCAAAACTAAGAAAATGATTCAAACGGCTGATCCCAAGAATTCTTATAAACGGCTTGTTGATATGTAAAATCTATTTGATCCCTTTCACTGCAACAAAAGGTTGCAACATAGGCTTAGTTGAGCACTAAAGGAAGTTCTATGTGATCACTTCGCGACAATTTGTATGTACACATCCCCAGACAAGCAGTACATCAGCAGAATTTTTATCCCAAGCTTTTGGGGATTGTAAGGATTCAGTTCATAGTGATCCAACAATGTTTTGCTCACCATAGGCTACCTAATACGACACTCTTTCTTTATCCATTCTTGAGAGTGGCAATAAAAAAAAATACACACATGAAAGGCTGAATTTTTGACACATGACAAGACCTGGTAGGTTCAGATGGACCTATTTGGGTTATGGGTCACAATCAATTAGGCTAAATAATTGGAGTGGAAGCTTAATTGTGAACAAGAACTATTAATAATTTCACAAACTTTTTATCAAGATACAATTTTGGTCAATTAACTTAAATGAGTTTTAGAATTCACCAAAGACTGAAGAAGAACCATGCATTTTTTCATTGTTCTAAAAGGTAGAGTATAGGTGGCCGCCTAGGCGGTGCCCGCCCGATGCCCCCTAGGTGCCCGCCTAGTCACCCGACGCCCGACTATGCTTTTTTTTTTTTTTTTTTTTGGATTTTATGGACTTTTTCTACAACTTCAATAGGTTTTTTTGTTTTTTGTTTTTATTTTTTTGAAATAACCGCCTAGATCTAGGCGGCCGCCTAGGTAGACTAGGTGCTAGGCGGCGGGTGCCCGATCGCATAGCGCCTAGCGCTTTTCGCAACCTTGACATTTTTACAACAACAAGGAACTCACAACCGTTCAATAGTCTCAAATAAACTCAAGAAGAAGGTGGAAAAGTAATGACGAGTATCAAGCTGAATTTTTTTGGAAGTTCAAGTTTAAGATAAGTTTTGCCTCACACCATTATACATAAACTCAAATTCTTTTTATTCATCTCCCCCCTCTCAAATACATACATGCTATATAGCATTTAAAAGATCATGTAAAAGATCTAAGAGATAAAGCCTTATTCCTAATTACTTGTCTTCAAGATAATCGTACTAAAACAAATAGATAAACGTCTATTGCTAAGTTAATCTACTAAAATGGAAAAAGATACTATTAATTTTCAAAATCCATAGAAATCTATCCAGATCCCATAAGCTCATATTGTTCCTCCATTCTTTATCGCTTCAAAAGGTTTACCTCCCGGTAAATCGTGTATTGTTGGAAGCCTGAGAACAAAATATTTTGTATCAAGATAGCTAGGGGTGGAGGCGGTGCTGGAAGAGAAGATGATCCTGTACATCCTGGAATCTTGGAAAGGCACTACAATAGTATTGATAGTTGTGGTAGAGGAAGGGAACACACGACTTCTGGGTCAATGGCAACTATTACTCTCAAAAGAATCGAAGGAGGTATGATCATCCCTATGATGTCGATGTAAATAAGAGGTGGCTCATGGTGTAGTGGTTTGTCTTGTTAGAAATTTGTGTATCTCTAACTTCATAAAAAAATTATTAATATGTGGTCCATACTTTATATCATGGTTAAATTAGGTAATTGTTGAATAATAAATCTTTGGTTAAATTAGAAGATTCCTACCATTTGCAACTTTGATGGACGGTTGCAAACTTTTAGTAAATTGTTGCACCTTTGATGAAAGGTTGCACGAATGTGGAAATTCGTTCCCTCTCTCTGCCTATATATATGAACCCAAATTTCATCATTTGGATTATCTCAAAAAACACAACTTATAAAATAGGCCAAGAGAGATAAGGAGAATTTCACATCAAAATAAACGATGGATTCCGATATAATTTTATGATTTATAGTGACTAATTATATGATCAAGTTCCTATATCGATTTACATATTTTAGATTTACATGTTCGAATTTAAAAATTTATGTTTATATGTGGTATCAGAGCAGGTTAGATCATATTTTAGTTCTATATAAAGAATAATTTAGAAGGAATTAAGACTGAGTTCCTATAATTCAATCTGAATATATTTGTTGAAGTTCCGTTTTTTTTTTTAAAAATTCTCTCGTGTTCCATGAGACAATTTATTTCTCATTGAACAATCTCTCCACTTCGCAGGCCAACTAATTTCTATTTTCATAATGTGTATAGAAATAGGAAGTAATTCTCACATGAAGTGCTTCAAATAATTGATCGGATTTTAGCATGTCCAAATTAACTATTATGAAATATGTGGGTGCATGAGTACGAATGATGCTTGAACTACTTCTAATTGCTTCCAGTAAAATCAAGGGGAAAATTAGGTTATTTGTCTTGTAGAATAAAGTCCATAGACAAATGGCTGAAGCAGCAAATTACATTCCAAGTCAAGGTTCATGTACAGGAAGAAAATACCTAATAAAACCAGATTGCAGTAGTAACAGTGGTTCATTCAGTTACATGTTCATAAAGCATTCACGAAGAAAAAGACACGAAGCTTAAGAGCAAATGCTTCATGATTCGTTGGTCAGGATATGCAATTTTTACTCTTCCTACAAATTTAAAATAGTTCTTAATGCCGATTGTAGAAATATTAATGACATATTCGTATATAATAATTGTATATATATTTTGTACATTGTTTGAATAACAATATTCATGTTATATTGAATTGTTAATCACCACAGTGGTTTCAATTATATTATTATCATTGTATGACATTCATATTATTAGTTGGTGTTCACCATAGTGGACTCAAATTATGCATTGAATGTTAGACTAAGTAATATTATCGTTGGTTTATTTACTTAAATTATGTTTTGCCCAATATATTATTAGTAAAATAAACATAAATGTAGTTGGTTATTTTGTAATTAAACAAGTATAGGGTATTCACAGATACCATGTTTGTTTCATTATCAACATTTGGGTTCATTGAAAACATTGTTGATCAGTGTATATATACCTGAAGATCAGTGGGAGTAAGGTTTCAAAATTTTATTTCATAGCTTAGAGTTATGGAATCTATTGCCAGACCACTGAAAATTTATTGTGATAATGCCGCAAGGATATTATTTTCAAAGAATGATAGGTATTCTAAAGGAATAAAGCACATGGAGATGAAATACCTGTCAGTGAAGGAAGAAATTCGGAATAAGCGAGTGTCAATTAAACATATTAAAATAAATATTAATATAGCAGATCCGCTAACTAAAGGGTTACCACCCAAGACATTTAAGCAACATGCTGAAAAGATTGGTCTTGAGAATAAACAATAGCATTTTATTATTTATGGATTGTTATGTGCTTGTATTTTGACATCTTTGAGAATTCATTATTGAAAATTCTGAATTTTTTCTGTTTCCATTGTTTATGTACATGTTATGTGAATGGATAAATGATAACAGAAATAGTCTTTTCATTAAGACATTAAGGGAACATTATGATTGCTTCGTTGTACATACTTGGTTAAGTAGATTATTGATATGTGGTACATGGAAGGGACCATGTTCTTTAATTAATATGGAACCGCTATGACTTTTATCAATAATTCAACTAACTGAGGTAATTAAGACAAACCTTTTAAAGTTTGTTATTTCAGCATTTATGCGCGCCTGATGACTCCTATATGAAACCATAAATATGATTGTTATATGGACCAAGTGGGAGACTGTTAGAAATTTGTGTATCTCTAACTTCATAAAAATTTCATTAATATGTGGTCCGTATTTTATATCATGGTTAAAATAGGTAATTGCTGAATAATAAATCTTTGGTTAAATTAGAAGATTCCTACCATTTGCAACTTTGATGGACGGTTGCGAACTTTTAGTGAATTGTTGCACCTTTGATGAAAGGTTGCACGAATGTGGAAATTCGTTCCCTCTCTCTGCCTATATATATGAACCCAAATTCCATCATTTGGATCATCTCAAGAAACACAACTTATAAAATATGCCAAGAGAGAGAAGGAGAATTTCACATCAAAATAAACGATGGATTCCGGTATAATTTTATGATTTATAGTGACTAATTATATGATCAAGATCCTATGTCGATTTACATGTTTTAGATTTACATGTTCGAATTTAAAAATTTATGTTTACATGTCTGCTATGCCAAGCATCTTCTGTCTAATTGTTCAATCCTGCAACTTGTGAAAAAAATTGCTACAAATAAAAAATAATAAAAAACAAAAAACAAAAAACAAAAAAACAAAAACAAAAAAACTACGTGTCACAATTCAACTCAAATGTATGTTTGTGACACCAATTCCAACTTGAGGAATTGGCATTGTGACGAACTCAATAATTTTTAAAGGCTTACTAGGTGGATAATTTGATAGTAATGGTGATAGCTCAACGGGTATTACATGCTCTGATAAACAATTAGTAGGATTTCTCTATAGTTATAATTTGTGTCATAAGGTATGTTTCATGGAAATATAAGCATAAATATCTCACATATAGCAATATGAAACTTGGCAAACCTAATATCTAATAAACTACTAAGGTCTTATTGCACTTCCTTGGTGTCCATATTTAGCCTTATGTTCTTACCACTACGTATCACAAAAAAAAAAAAAAAAAAAAAAAAACAACAACAACAACTAACCCGAGCTCTTGTACCAATTTGACACAAGACAAGACTTGATAGGGTTCGGTTTGACCTATTTGGAGTAGAGAATCTTAATTGTGAACAAGAATTATTAATATATGTTCACAAATTTTTAACTAGATACAATTTTGGTTAATTAACTTAGAGACGACTTTTGAAATTTACAGAAGACCAAAATTGGATGCAACCCATTACACGATTACTTGTTTTCGATGCAACCCATTGGATCGTTTCGGCTTCTCATGTTTAGATCATGTAACTTGTCTCTTAGGTTTGAGGGCATAATGGTCCCAAGCAGAGGCCAAGCTGCGCTGCTCACCTTCTGCACATGCATAAGCCTCGCCAGTGTGGCCCTTGTTCTTTCCATTGCAGTCCCTGAAGGCGGCAACAATTGGTTCTGGCTGACCACTTTGAGCCCATTGGCGTAAGTAACATCCAGTAAAATTATTATCGTGCAGACTTGATATGAATTTGTTCAGTAATATTATTTGTATGGTTCAGGGGAGTGTATTACTGGACAAAGGCGTCGAGAAAGGAGGAGATCAAGGTGAAGATGATAGTGGACGAGGACGGTAGCCTCTCGGAGATTGTTGTTCGTGGTGACGACGAGCAGATCGAGAGGTTGAGGAAGGAGCTTGCGCTTAGCGAGAAAGGGATGATTTATGTGAAAGGCATCTTTGAGAGAGAAAACTACAGAAGTTAAGAGGCAACATACTGGATACTATGAATATGATTCACATCTCTCACCATTTTTTTTGGCATGTATATGTTTTGTAGAGCATTGATATGTAACACGAAACCATCTTATTTTTTCTCCCAGAAATTTTCTGCTGCATTTGTTGATTAGAAGTCAACAATGTAAGCATAGTGTAACATACCTATTGAATTTGTACGAAAATGAAGAAAAGTTCCAATAGTTGATCCTTTACTTTGATGCATAAAAATTTCCTCTCGTCGTTAGCCGACCAATGCCACTCAGCATAATCGTTTCTCAATAAGATCTTCAATTTCCCTAGTTCACTCTTTGATCAAGTATTTACATCTCAGCACTACATCACAAATACTGTTATCCAAGATCAATCTTCTGGTTACAGTACGCCTACCAATTTATAAGTTTCGAGAGAATCAACAAATCAGTGAATCATACTCCACTTATACTCTGCAATTTCTGCTAGTAGAGACATGTTATAAAATTTAACTAAATGAACATACAAATATTTTGAATGAAACACTTGTTTAATGGAATTACAGTAGATAATAATCAACAATATTTACAAAGCACCATTTCTTACTCTTGTTATGTGTGTAACCAACAAATACCACTGTTTTTCTCTTATATGGTATGATTTACATGAATGATAGTGGCGAGGACCTTTTCTCAAAGCATATTCCCGAAATAAGAAAAACTGGGAATACACAACGAATCCTTCTCTCAGATCAGCTGTGGACGACTTTCACAAGCTCTATATCAAATAAAAGAGTTTTGTCTATCAATCCTTGGTTCTTCAGCACAAAATCCAGTGCTCTTTGACCCTGTTAGACGAATACAAAATCAGTGGCGTTAACTGCATTGGAACTGTCTATAATGTTGTTCAAAAGTTGACATACGGAAAAGGTTGCCGGCCTTGGACCAAGCTTATTGAAGTCATTTTCTGGATATCCCAACTCAGGGGGTACTATTATCCTGCATTACTGTGAAATACTGTTAAAACATTGTTAATGAAAATGGATTCAGAAACAGTGGATCATGTACCACAATCTAGTGCAAGAATGAATGATCTAATCTATGGCTATGTCTTGAGAGGACCATGTTAAAAGTTTCATTCCACCTGCAAACGGAGCAGCTACATCTATTTGGTAAGATGGTTAGGATTCATATTTCTGCTTGTATTTAAAAAAGATATTTAGTAATAGGGGCTCACATAATAGTTAAATTGGGGTTTGGGTCTCCAAAATGTCTGACGTTAGTAAAACCTGCTTGTATTGTGCATAATTTCACTAGGTGAATCAAGTACATGGAGAATACTGAAAGACAGGTAAATCTTTGATAAATGAAATGGATTCTTCTATTTGCATGGTGGGGGTGGGGGTCGGGGTGGGTTTGGGGGGGGGGGGGGGGGGGGGGGGGGTGGGGGTTGTGGGGTTGTGGGGGGGCATGGGGAAGGAGTTATCCCTGAATATAAAATATGCACAATACAAGAATTGAGGAGGCAACCAACAAAAGACTGCTAATGTGAACAGAAAGGTAGAAAACATGGATAGGCAAACATGACACATGACACATACATGAGAAGCAATTTGATGCAATCTGAATGAAGATGCAATTACTTACTCATTTAAAACTATTGAAGTTTATTCTGGTGCCTTTTTATAGATATTAGTTCCAACATGTTTAGAATATGTAAGATATATGACTTGCTGATTTTTAAATACGAATCTGGTGCCTTTTTATAGATATTAGTTCCAACATGTTTAGAATATGTAAGATATATGACTTGCTGATTTTTAAATACGAATCTGTTACTTTACTATAATTATGTAACACTCAAGAGTTATATACTATGGATACTTTGCTCAAATTTTCATTGTTTTATGATTTAATTTTCTGATCGGGTACGCCATTATGTTTTCTGGCACCTTGCAGAGAACCATGTGATATAACTTTATTTTGCAAACCAGATAAATGCCAATATTATATAACATAGTTTGCTAAAACAGAAATATTAAAATAAGGTCTGTGGACCCATGAGTTATGGTGCAATTTGAAAGTTATTTATAAATCCAAGTATCTTCCATCTAATAGGTACAATAAACCACTTGCCCCAAAAAAACTGTTAATATAATAATGCACTTCATTAGCAAAGAGCAATCACATGTAAGCAAGTAACTAGCTCAGCAATGCAATCACAGTGTATGATGGTAATTGTGATTGCTAATCTTTATCTCCAACAATTTGGGCAGTGAGGCCCAAGGTAAGACTCCTATGCTCAATATTAGAGGAAAGATAAACATCACCTTCTGATGCCTCCTGGAGCCATGCCTTTGACAGCTTCTTCAAAAGCCGGTATAACCTGATAAATATGAAACAATAGTAAACATTATTGGCATTGTACATATGTAAAGAAAGATAGTAGGCAATATACAAATTCGAATACGAAATTTAAGGTTGTTTTTGATAAATTGTTAGGTAAAGCATATGTATGTAATATTTTGCTTGTCAAGAAAGAATGGAAAACTAATTTGGAGGCTTGGCTGGTATGTCCTTCAGAGAACTTCATCACAATTTAACCTTATAGCTCGTCCACCATTGAAGTGTTGGGAAAGAAACGCGGAAACCTTTCCCCAAACCGGAGAGTACCTGCGAGAGGACCGAGAAATACAACGCACGAACCCAAAAACAATCACACAAAAACAATCCACGCAGACACAGAGAATTTTTGACGTGGAAACCCTTGCGGAAAAAAACCACGGGACGATCGGAGTCCAACCCTGAGAAGCCTCCACTAATGGAATAGAAGAATTACACCCTCTACAAACTCCTCCCGATCCAAATCGGATCCCCACAACACTCAGAGATAAGAACAATGATTACAAGGCTACGAAGAGCGAGAACGACGAGTAGAGATTACCCGAACACGATCTCCTTCGAATAGCGACCTTCAATCCTCCGTCTTCTTCTCCGAAGTTGTAATGGCACTCTTGCCTCCTTCCTCTCTCAAACTTGTGTTGTCCAATGCGTTGCGTTGCACTATGAATTAGGGTTGAGAAAACTCAATATAACTCCCTAATCCCGCAGCAAACCTGGACCGTTGGATTAGATCCAATGATGAAAACTCATCCTAAAATCCGCTTCAGCCCCCGACGACACAGAGTTCGGTCAGAACTCTGTGTCGAGCAAACAGAACCTCACGCCAACATTCTGGAAGCGCCAGACCGAGTTCGGGCCGAACTCGGATCCCCTGCTTCCAGCAGCAACAGCAGCAACTTCGTCGCCTACTTCCCGAGCTTCTCCGACATCGGACGGCGCTCGTCGCACTCCGGGGTCTTCTCCACATAGGTTGGGAACCCCACCCACTCCAACAAATCTCCCCCTTCACAACTATGGGGAGGATGTCGTCATCCCGACGACCTGCCTGCAGTACTCAAACTTCCCCCTTGGTAGAATCTTCGTGAACATATCAGCTCCGTTGTCATCTGTATGCACCTTCTCAAGCTCCGCGTCCTTCTTCTCAACCACATCCCGTATCCAATGATACCGAGTCTCGATGTGCTTGGACCGGCTATGAAACGTCTGATTCTTCACAAGGTGGATCGCACTCTGACTGTCGCAAAGCAAAGTATACTGCTCTTGCTTCAGTCCCATTTCCTGCAGCAGCTTCTTCATCCACAACAGCTCCTTGCAAGCCTCCGTCGCCGCAATGTACTCTGCCTCTGTCGTCGACAAGGCAACACACTTCTGCAACCGCGACTGCCACGATACTGCTCCTCCCGCAAACATCATTACGTAGCCCGAAGTCGATCGCCTCGTGTCTACATCTCCAGCCATATCAGCGTCGGTATACCCAACCAGCTTCGGCTTGTCACCACCAAAGAAAAGTCTCCAACCAGCAGTGCCCTGAAGATAACGTAGAATCCACTTGACCGCACTCCAATGTACCCTTCCAGGATTTGAAAGATACCTGCTAACCGTACCAACTGCATGAGCAATATCTGGCCTCGTACACACCATAGCATACATCAGGCTTTCCACAGCTTAGGCATATGGAACCCGCTCCATATCTTCCTTTTCGTCCTCGGTAGATGGACACTGTTCCTCAGTGAGCTTAAAGTGAGCCGCGAGGGGGGAACTCACTTTCTTCGACCCGTCCATCCCGAAACGCTGAAGTACCCGGTGAATGTACTTCTTTTGGGACAAGTGTAGCAGCTTGGACTCTCTCTCGGCTGATCTCCATCCCAAGAATAGTCTTCGCTGCGCCCAAATCCTTCATAGAGAAGGCCGCGCCCAGTTGGCGCTTCAACTCCGCTATCCTAGTGGCATTCCGACCCACTAATAGCATATCATCAACATAGAGCAACAAAATGATGAAATCATCATCGGCAAAATACCTCACAAATGCACAATGGTCCGACGTCGTCCGTGCATAACCATGCTCCCCCATAAACGACTCGAACTTCCTGTACCACTGCCTCGGAGCCTGCTTCAGACCATACAAGCTCTTCCTCAACCGGCAGACCAAATGTGACTTGCCCTTCTCACAGAATCCCTCTGGCTGCTCCATGTACAACTCCTTAAGATCACCGTGGAGGAATGCCGTCTTCACGTCCATCTGCTCGACCTCCAAGTCGAAACTGGCTGCTAATGCTAGCACCACCCGGATAGACGAATGCTTGACGACAGGCGAAAAGATCTCATCATAATCCACGCCTTTCCGCTGACCGTAGCCTTTGACTACCAGCCTCGCTTTGTATCGAGGGCGAGTAGCATCTTCCGTCTGCTTCACTCTGAACACCCATCGATTCTTCAAAGCCTTCTTGCCCTTTGGCAACCGCACCAGATCATAAGTGGAATTTGTGTGCAAGGAACTCATCTCCTCCTGCATAGCCACCATCCACTCCTGCCTGTGTTCGTCTTCCATAGCCTCTGCGAAACTTTCGGGCTCTCCCCCGTCAGTCAATAGCACATACTCATCCGGTGAGTATCTCGTAGATGGTCGACGATCCCTGTCACTCCTTCTCAGTGGAGCCACTGGTGCTGGCTGTATACCGACAGCCTCCGCCCCTTCAGGAACTACCTCTCCGGCATGCTCATCCTCCTGAGGGACACCCTGACCACCATCAGCAGGCTGATGATCAAGGTTGGGAGCAACTCCATGTACCGGCTCCCCCATAACTGGATCCTCTGCGATGTCCTCTGGAAACTGCTCGAAGCGAAATGACTCTAACTCAGGCAATTCCTCAGCCTCAGAAGGCGTCTCGGAATCCTGAGTGTTGGTTATGGTCTGATCCTCGACGAACACCACGTCCCTGCTTCTGTAGAGCTTTCCTTCCACTGGGTCGTAGAGTCTATAGCCAAACTCATCCCGACCATAGCCGACAAAGACGCATCGCCTCGTCTTCGGCTCAAGTTTGGTCCTCTCGTCCTTCGGTACATGCACGAAGGCTTTACAACCAAACGCCCGCAGGTGACTGTATGACGGCTCTTTGCCGTACCATACTTTATCAGGCACATCACCCTGCAAAGGAGCACTAGGAGACAAATTAATAATATAAGCAGCTGTGAGAAGAGCCTCACCCCAATAACTGCCCGGCAAGTTTGCTTCTGACAGCAAACACCGCACCCTCTCCATCAGTGTCCTGTTCATGCGCTCCGCTACACCATTGAGCTGAGGTGTCTTTGGCGGAGTCTTCTGGTGTCGTATCCCTTGCTCTCTGCAATACGCATCAAAGGGACCGATGTATTCGCCGCCATTGTCGGACCGAACACACAACAACTTCTTGCCCGTCTCCCTTTCAACAGAGGCCTGAAACTCCTTGAAAGTAGGCAGTACCTGATCCTTGGTCTTTAAGGCATAGACCCAAACCTTCCTGGAACAGTCATCAATAAAAGTCACAAAGTAAGAAGCACCACCAAGAGATTTTACCTTCATAGGACCGCAGACATCCGAGTGAATCAACTCGAGCAACGCCGGCTTCCTCGAACTTGGGTGACTTTGGAAAGACACCCTATTTTGCTTTCCAGCTAAACAGTGCGTGCACTTCTCCAACTTTGTAGACTTGAGCCCCGGAATCACTTTCCTGTTCACCAAGTAGCTCATCCCCTTCTCGCTGATATGGCCGAGCCGCCTGTGCCACAACTCGGTAGACGCATCACTGACTGCGTTCACCTTCTGTGCCCCCTCTGCGCTCCCCTCCATATAGTAGAGACCGGACTTCTTGCTTCCTCTGGCAATCACCATCGAACCTCTGGAAAGCTTCCACTGACTGTTCCCGAAGAGACTGAAGAATCCCTCGTCATCCAACCTTCCAACCGACACCAGGTTGAAACGGATATCAGGGGCATGACGAACATCCTTGAGAACAAGAACCGCACCCGTCTTCGTTCTCAAATGCACATCTCCAACGGCAACCGCCTTCGACACATCTCCGTTGCCCATCTTCAATACTCCACAGTCGCCTGTAGTGTAAGTGGCAAACAGTGCCCTATTGTGAGATACATGTGCTGAAGCCCCCGAGTCCACCAGCCAAGAATTGTCATCGCAGGCGAGGTTAGTAATGACCTCATCACCTACGACGATCACATCGCCTCCATGCACCGAGGCCGCTGCTGTAGTGTTCTCTTCTTGCTTCCCCTTGTCGCCCTTCTTCTCTCTTTTCCAAGCGAAACAATTCCGCTTGATATGGCCCTTCTTACCGCAATGGTAACACTCTGAGTCCTCGTAACGACCCTTGGACTTCCCCCTGCTCTTGTCTCTGCCACCACCTGGACCCCTGCTTTCGCACCTTCCGTGGCTCTCTGAAACAAGTGCCTCTGAGTGGTGGGATGTGGATGAAGTGCCCTGAGAACGTCTCCGCATCTCTTCATTCAACACCCCGCTCTTGGCAAACTCCAGACTGACCACGCCCTCTGGAGCAGAAGCGATCATAGATACTCGTACGGTCTCCCACGAGTCTGGCAATGTACACAGCAGCCACAGTCCCTGAACTTCGTCGTCGAACTTGACTCCCATAGAAGATAGCTGGTCAACCACGCCATGGAAATCACTCAAGTGATCCGTAATAGACGCCCCATCTTTGTACCGCAGACCCATCATCGTCCGGATCAGGAACAACTTGTTTACCCCGGTCTTCTTCGCGTACAAAGATTCCAGCTTATCCCATAACGTCTTCGCGTGCTCAATATTGGCAACGTGGTTGTACACGTTCTCGTCAACGAACTGCCTGATGTATCCGCACACCTGTATATGCTCGAATTTTCAGTCCTCCTCGGATTTATCACTGGGCTTCTCGGATGCAAATACGGGCAGATGCAGCTTCTTGACGAACAGCAAATCCTTCATCTTGCTCCGCCAATAATGATAGTTTGTGCCATTAAGGTTCACCATGCGCACCGGCTTCGCGTCCATCTCTCCTCTCTGGTTCCTCTGTCAACTCCTGACACCCTTTGAACCCAAAGCTCTGATACCACTCTGTTGGGAAAGAAACGCGGAAACCTTTCCCAAACCGGAGAGTACCTGCGAGAGGACCGAGCAATACAACGCACGAACCCAAAAACAATCACACAAAAACAATCCACGCAGACACAGAGAATTTTTGACGTGGAAACCCTTGCGGAAAAAAACCACGGAACGATCGGAGTCCAACCCTGAGAAGCCTCCACTAATGGAATAGAAGAATTACACCCTCTACAAACTCCTCCCGATCCAAATCGGATCCCCACAACACTCAGAGATAAGAACAATGATTACAAGGCTACGAAGAGCGAGAACGACGAGTAGAGATTACCCGAACACGATCTCCTTCGAATAGCGACCTTCAATCCTCCGTCTTCTTCTCCGAAGTTGTAATGGCACTCTTGCCTCCTTCCTCTCTCAAACTTGTGTTGTCCAATGCGTTGCGTTGCACTATGAATTAGGGTTGAGAAAACTCAATATAACTCCCTAATCCCGCAGCAAACCTGGACCGTTGGATTAGATCCAATGATGAAAACTCATCCTAAAATCCGCTTCAGCCCCCGACGACACAGAGTTCGGCCAGAACTCTGTGTCGAGCAAACAGAACCTCACGCCAACATTCTGGAAGCGCCAGACCGAGTTCGGCCAGAACTCGGCCTGGGACCGAGTTCGGGCCGAACTCGGATCCCCTGCTTCCAGCAGCTCCAGCAGCAACAGCAGCAACAGCAGCAACTTCATCGCCTACTTCCCGAGCTTCTCCGACATCGGACGGCGCTCGTCGCACTCCGGGGTCTTCTCCACATAGGTTGGGAACCCCACCCACTCCAACAGAAGTGGCCTCTAAAGATGAACAAATGATCACAATCACACAAAGTAACTAGTTTGCCGATGGCATTAATAAAACACCACATCCTCTTTGTGCCATAGCCTTGAATTACACAATTAAAGGTGCGGATAGAGAGTAAATATAGCTATATATTTGTATCTGTACAAATATGAATAAAAATAGACATCTAATATCAAATCTGGGGTAAAATATGATTTTGGTATATGTAGCTTCAATGTTTTTACAAAGTCATAAACGAAGTACAAAAATTTCAACGTCACACCCAAAGTTATTACTTTTTCACAATGTCATATATCCATCCAAAATCTGCCAAAAATGCAACTAAATAGTGAAGTGGACGCACGTGGCACCAATTTTGTCACTGGGGTACACATGGCAAGACACAATAGCTAACCAAGCTGTATAAAAAATAATCTAAATGCAGAGAAAAAAAAAAGGTTTATCAAAGATATTTTTGTACAACTCAAGCCAACCACGTGTCTTTCCACAGTGTACCCAGGTGCAAAGTTTTGGTTCCATGCGTGTATCCACGTCACCATTCAGTTAGTTCTTTGACGGATTCTGTTGGTATATTAAAATAAGTATATTGAAATATCTTGATGGTATATTTGGTATGTCAGAATATACCACAGGATATTCCACAGATGGTTTAATGTAACGAGAATGATTGTAAGGCTATATATAGCCATGAGATTATCAATAAAATCAACACAAATATTCAACATGTTATCAGAGCCACCAAAAATCCTAGTCGCCGCCACCTTTCCCAAACCCTAACCCTAGTCGTCACCGCCATCACCGTCCGCACCACCACAGCGGCACAGCCACCGCCACCACCAGCAGCTGCACGCCGCCCCCACCGCACACAGACCCCGCCCCCACCGCACACAGACCCCACCGCCATCGGCTGCTGCACGACCGCACGCCGACCACCTCGCGTGCGAGCCGGCCGTTGCTTTGCGGACACCTCTGCCGCACGCGCGCGGCTGTTCGCGACGGCCGCTGCTCGAAAACATCCGCCCGACGGCGTCCACTCACCTGTCAGTCGGCCCACCGCCCCCACCACCGCGAAGTCACAGTTACCGAAGTCTCCCGTGGGGTCGTTCCGGATGTTGAATGCCTAAATCTGATAGGAGAGACATGATCATCTAGGAGAGGACGAGCGTGAATCGTAGAACGGGTGTGAGGTGATCGGAGAAGAGGATCGATAGAGGAGATCATTAAGAAGCTGGACCCTGCGGAGATTGCAACGTTGATGAAGCTGATGAAACTGTCGGCTGGTAAGAGCGCGACACGAACATCGACGAAGTTGGAGCTTTCCTCCATCAATCTGGAGCTTGATGGACCAGCTACCTACCTGAGTTGGTCACGGTAGGTGAGGAAAACCCTCGCAGGAAAGAACCTGGAGGGTTTCCTGTCAGAAGAGAAGACAGAGTCGGACGACAGCTCGGCAGGATGCGACGAGTGAAAGTCCACTAATATGGTAATCTACATTTGGCTTCTCAATTCTTTAGTCCAGTCGATCGCCGCCACAATGGATAGCATCGAGATGGTGAAAAACGTGTGAGAGAAATTGAGGAGGACCTACGATGGTGTAGGAAACAACTTACGGATTTTCCATATCGGAGGGGAGATCGACGACACCATACAGGGAGAGAAGACGGTGCAGGAGTATGCCACGGAGTTGGAACATCTTTGTTTGGATTACTATCACTCCTCAGATCGGACGAGCTGCGGAGACCCAAAGTGTAAGGAGAGACATATATGTCTGCAGGAGAGAACGATGAAGTTCCTTAAAGGACTGACTGCAGTATTTGCTCAGAGAACAACACTACTTCTAGCCCAACCAAAGATCCCCACCCTTGAGGAGGCTATCTCGGCCATGATCCAGGAGGCTCGCATCAAGCTGCAGGCAGGGACAGGTGGTCCTCCTGAAGTAAAGTCGGCACTGGCGGCTACCAGTTCGAGCGACACAGGGCCTAAGGGAGAGCCCTGACAGCACAACCGGCAGTGCTACAACTGCGGGAAGATGAGACATCAGTATGCTTGCACCAAACCATCTAAGGAGGGAGATCCAGGTAGTGGACGTTGACAGTTCGGTGGACGTGAAAATTTTGTAGGACGTGACAGTGGTCGTAGGAGTCGACGGGGTGGTCGAGGAGGTTATCGAGCGAACCTGCAAGTAGCAGAAGGGGATGAGGGAGCTAGTGGTACCTTTACTGAGGAGGATCAGGTACTGATGGACATGCTGGAGACACTCAGGAGGAAGCAGAGAACATCAAACGATAGAGACAGGAGGAGTGGAACCGAGGAGGCGTCCACCTCATTCTTCGCTGGAGGCAACGCCGCCATGTATGCCTATCCATCAGAAGGTACTGACGACTCACTCACCTATGTCTTCCCTTAAATCGTCAGACTGGATTATCAACTCGGGGACATCTCGGCATGTGACGGAGAATGCTAGTTTGTTCTCCTCCTACACTCACCTAGCATCGACAGACAACATTCAAACAACTGATGGTACTTTTCAGCCAGTGGTCGGTAAGGGTACTACAAATTGTACAAGTTCAGTAAAATTATCCAATGTTTTGCATGTTCCATCTTTTTCAGTCAGTCTTTTGTCCATCAGGTCTATAATCCTCCAACTAAAATGCATTCTCTTTTGATATTCCTAAGGTGGTCTTCTAAGAGAAAAAGACGGGACGAAGACTTGGGACTGGCACTTGGCATGAGGGACTGGTACCTGGATCGAGAAGGGCTGGATTCAGTATTGATGTCTATGGCAGAGAAGGCAGGTATGGGAGGACTGAAGATGAATGCCGATGATACATTAATACTCCACCATAAGAGGTTTGGACACTCTCTTTTGCTACTTTAAGTAAATTATATTCAGCTATTTATGAGAAAACAAATAAGGAGAAACTAGTATGTGATGCATGTGATTTAGGCAAACTTAATAGGAGCTCATATGCTAGTACGGGTCATAGAAGCTCGTCTGTTTTTGATGTAATATATTCTGATGTTTGGGGACCATGCGCCATTACTACTATGAATGGTTATAAGTATTTTGTTTTCTTCATTTATTGTTCTTCTCGTGTCACTTGGTTGTATTTGATAAAGAATAAGAGTGATGTATCTACTTGTTTTTGGAACTTTCACAAACATGTTCAGACTCAGTACAAGACAGTGGTGAAGGTACTAAGGTCTGACAATGGAACATAGTATATCAACAAAGCACTTGCAAAATATTTGTCAGCCGAAGGGATACAGCATCAGACCACCTGTGCATACACACCAGCACAAAATGGCGCAGCGGAAAGGAAGAACAGACACCTTCTGGAGGTGGCAAGAAGCATGATGATCTATATGAATGTTCCACAAAGTCTGTGGGGACATGCAGTGTTGACAGCAACTCAACTAATCAATAGGATGCCCTCGAAGGTACTGTCACGCCCCGATCCCGGAGGATCGAAAACTAGCACTGGACGTGATGCCGTACAAGTCTAGATTGCACTTGTACAAGGCAAAACCATTACAGTTCCTGGTATTTCTCAGAAAACATCGTTAACGCAGCAAAACCAAGCAGATAATTGAAGTCACACAAGATATGAAGAAATGTATCTCTTTATTGATAATCATAATGGATTACAAGACTTGCAGCGGAATACAGAGTTTACAATTGATTACAAGACTCTTGAATGACCAACTGAATGTATACACTTGCCCTTTAGGCTACAAATGAATATACCGACTTCTTTACAATGAACTTGCCAATATGGCTACAATCTCACTGGTACAACTGAATTACACTGTTCCATACATTATGTCCCGTATAGCAGAAGGCATCGTCTTGCAAGAAGAGCTTCTGCACACCCATCCGAATCATCTATGCCAAGCACTGATTCACAAGATTTCTCCAAGCAAACACCTGTAATATTGCCCACAACGTGGGTCAGTACATCATCAATGTACTGGCGAGCGGTGCTGGCCCAACTCACCTAAGAAGACAACACTAAGTAATCATGTTACAGAACATTATTAACAGTGGTCTTTCTCGTTGCCTTAGGGTCAATTTCATGTTATAGCCGACAAGAAGTAAAGCATGCAAATCCCATAGCCAACATAATTTAAAGCATACTGTTATCACCCTTTGGTGATTCTTACCCACGGTCGTGTAGCCATCCCTGTACATTTATAATACTTACTCTGCTTGCACAAGACATTGTTAGGAACAATATCATGATTCAATATAAATATCACCGTTCAGGTGATTCGTACCAACAGCCAACATCCTTCCCTGTATTTGAGTAATAACTTACTCTGCCTGCATAAGACATCATTAGCACCGGACCTATCTATATGGAGGTCACTGGCGACACGCCATCTTGGACCGACTTACAGGTATACAGCGCCCTTGCCAGTGCAGGTAGCTAGCCCCACTGCAAGTCCTGTATACCGTGCTACTACTTCAGCACTGCTACTACTTCAGCATTGGTTTCCCCCCAGGACGAACCGGGTTCCATGGCCCAGGAATACCGTTCGAGAAACCACCTTGTCGACAAGTTGTCCATGACCATGCAACTATATGCAACTTATCTAAAAAGAAAACATATAATGCATGATAAGGAAAACTAAGTAATTCAGCCACCATTCTCATTCATATTACCATCTTGCCATCTTGCCTTGAGCCAATGCTCACATTATCATCTGCCCAATCCAGGGTCTTGGCGTAATCAACATTCTACATCGGCGACAGGATAATAGAATGTTGTTATCCAATCCTTTTTGCCACATCTTTGATACCATACATCTTTCCAACCAACTCAAGGTACTCACCGCCCAATCCTTTGGGACTTAGCATCTGTTTTAGCATACATTCATTTGAATGCAATTCAAGCATACTCACTGCCCAGTTCTTGGGTCTTAACATCTGTTTTGCCATCTATTCATTGAGCCAAAGCTCGATATACTCACCGCCCAAGTATTTGGGACTTTGCCTTCACCTGTCATGTAATTCATCGCAACAACGTACAAGCATACAATTCATTTAGCCACAACAGTTTACGTTCAGGTGATTAATTATCTTTCATTATCTTTTCCGAATTCCGTGCAAGGTGTTATTGAATAACTTAACAAGAAACATAGCATACTCATCCTTATTTTAAGCGTGAAGCTAAAGGATCTTTGAAGGGTTCAACACTACTCACATTCATAGGACGATTCCCGCCACGATCGCATAGCCTTCCAAGCGATCCTTCGCATAATCCCAAATCCAACAAGGCTTCCTCGAACCAACCATCCATCATAAGGCATCTTGCGGGTCGGGGCACTACAATATATACCACTCAGAAAAAGTTTCATCCTCGAAACTTAACATAAAACTCATCCCCAAAAACTTTTATCGACTTTTCATGAAACTTCTCAACGATCAACTTGCACTATTTAATATTACTCCGCAATCTCTCGAATGATTTCAAGTAATGTACCGTCTCGTTACAGCATCTCAATTGATTCAAAATAGTTTACCATCTTTGATCTATCCTCCGACACTCGTGCAATTCTTTAGCACATGATAATCCTCCCCGTGGCTTCGTTTGAATTCAGCATATCACTTAGTTGGAATCATACACATATTTTAGGCATCCCCGAAATACATGCATTTCAGCCAAGTTCAGTGATAGAGAAAGCGAACGAGCTACGGTGTAACTTCCTTTCCGAATATCAGTAATTCTTTTTGAGCATCTCGTATAATCCCACTCGTTTATTCAATATCCCAACCAACTAATAACACAATAGATGTTACCAATTCCAACTCGAGAAATTTTCCACAATCGATCCAAAATTCTCTAAAGTATTCCGACTTAGATGTATCAAGTATTCCTTTCAAGTTCATTGTCATCCATGCCACCAAAGTTGATAAATCTCATAGCCACATTTCATTTCGATATCCCGATTCTCATCGGTCAAATCTTGTACTCATCATCGTTCGCATCCATACACTTTGTTTACAACTTGTAAATTTCCTGATCATAATCCATCTTCCAAATCACACCATCCATCAAATTGTACCACCATTCCACTCTAGTTACATTTCTCGTTGTACCCAAATATATTCTCTTATTGATAAGCCAACATATTATCCTCTCGCATAAGCAACTTTTATATCCAACAACATTAATTCTGAGGGTCATTCCTATTCACATCCGCTCTCGCCGATCTCGGATACATGCACTATCCAATTCCGTCGTTACATTTATTCTCAAGTCTGATCCGATCAATGAAATTATTCCAACTGTCTCAAAGCACTACCATCAATTTTACGCAGCTCAATATTAATCAACCAAATCCAACCAGTTCCAACAATTTCCAGCATTCCAACAAAGGCAACTCAATTTCCGACGTTCCAACAAGGCAACCAAATTTTCAAAACCAACATGATCCGTCATCCCATCCAATATTATAACATCAAATTTCCCAAATATCCATTCCATTCTGAAGCCTACCTTCCGACACATCTTACTCATTCCGACTATACACACGCAACATCAATAGGGACATCCTATGGTTTTCCAACAGTCAACTTAGCATTCAGTCAAGTCTCTATGGTCAGCTAATCTAAGCTAAACCAAACATTCAGCTAGCTCATATGAGATGAGTAGCTATCAGGGACATACTTATCTCTTATCTTAGAGGCAACCAATTCTCATCATAGGGCAACTCTATGGTCTGACCAACTTAGGGACATGGGACACCACCCCAATCTTATGAACTTATTTCCAACACGGACAACTGAAGAACATAGCCAACCAATCTGAAACTTAAGCAACCAACCAACATTCTAGGCAACCAACCGACACTCTAGTCAACCAACCGACATTCTAAGCAACCAACCGACACTCTAGGCAACCAACCGACAATCTAGGCAACCAGCCAACAATCTAGGCAACCAGCCGACAATCTAGGCAACCAGCCAACAATCTAGGCAACCAGCCGACATTCTAGGGTCAAGTCTTTCTACCCGTGCTCATACTCGGGCTATACCGAACGAAGTCTCATTCTAGACTTACCCGCAACCGACAAAATCTATCCGACAATTCTAGCCAATACTTCTTATGGGTCAATCCCGAAGCTATCATATAAAACTCCTTAATCAAATATTCAAACTTCCAATTTCCACTTCCATGGACATAGCATCTGCCAAATCTGACTTGCATCCTCATATCGTACTCATATTGTCTATTCAATCGGGTCAGCTATTCTGAATCATAATCCAACATTGTTACCTCAATAGTTTATCACTTACGATCTCTTTCCTACGGTCTCTTCACGACATATTCGTTTCCTACATTTTTAGATCATCGATACGGTCCGCACTTTCTTAACCAACAAAACAAGGCAACTACACAATCATATTTCTTCCGAGGCATCATTTATAAATTTTCTAGCACCAACACGGTCATCTATTAGCAATTCACGTTAACCATCAATATTCGTTTTGCATCATCTCCTTATGATTCCATAAGAAGATTTACTATTCATGCATCGATCCAATCTCTATGGTACCAATCATCTAGCATTCGTACTTCGGTCATCCAATTGAATATGACATAGCATTCGTACTTCGGTCATCCAATTGAATATGACATAACTAAATTAGCTAAGTCATAATCCAGCAATTCTATATTCCACCAAACTTGTTATTCAAGCGACAACATCATCTACCGACATGGTCTATTACATATCGTTGCACCTCGATACTTATTTGTATCCCAGCCATTCGACTCTCATAAGGAACATCTACTCTTTCATGCATCAAGGGACAAGTACTCATTCTCTGTGCCTCAAAATATTCAAGGGTCATAACTTGTTAATTCGGGACATCAATTTCTCTCAAGCACACTGCACCACGTGCTAAGATCATCCATTCCTCAAGCCCATTCTCCAACTTTTCGGTCGTTGATGCAACTCTATGCATCTTCTAAATTATTCACAACATCCCGATAAGCGCCTAGCGTCACCATCAATTCTGTCGATATCCAACATGCAATTTCTTTTACTCAATTCCAACATCGTTCAATATTCGGTCCATAGTTATTCTCGTAAAATCTTCCGATAGCAACACCACACTATCGTTACCAAGCCTACAATCCTTTTACCCAACTGATCCAAGTCTTCGCCTGAATCTGAAATTTTGTTTTCTTCCCAACCAAGGCATTCATTTCATATTCACAATTCTCTTATTACCCAACATGATGCTAACTGACAAGGTCTAGCGATGGTTCATCCGAACACATCAAAAATCTCACAACGGGTCATCCAACTTAACAATCAAGGGACACGCCTAGCCATCATGTATCAATCGTAAGCTCAGCTACGATTCGATACCACCCAATACCTTATAGGTAAAGCAATCACAAAATCATAAACACATCAAGGGTCAAGGGACATCTTATCACGACGAGGGTATATGTAATATACCACTCAGAGCTCAAGTCATTCCGACACAATATGCCCTCGCATCAAACCAACGTCCAATATGGACAATCCATCCTGCAGTGGTTATGCTGACCACAAATATCGACTCAAGATTCTGTCAATTCTCATTCACTGAAATCCATGCACATTCTGTTCCAACATACGATTGCTGCATAACAATCGACTCAAAGAATCCCACGCATAAGACATCCAACAAACATCACAAACTTATTATCACATCGCATCATTGTTATTCTTTTTGGTATCTTTTTAGAAATTCAACAAAGCACACATATCACAGCCCACATATTTAGACTTATTGTATGGAACACCCAGTGAGCAGCTAGGAGGATCAACGGACTTTCAGTCAAGGGAACAACTCAGAATAGTTTGGAAGCAACACGGAATAATCGCAGAAGCACTATGAGTCATCGTAGAGGCAACTTTGATTTCATCGCGGAAGCAACTTTGAGTATTCGCGGAAGCAACTTTGATTCACCACGGAAGCAACTTTGAATAATCGCGGAAGCAATCGTTGAATCATCGCGGAAGCAGCTTAGAATCATCTTAGTAGCAACATTGATTTGAAACAAATCGAATCAGAATCCAAGGACGTAAAGCCGTGCTCTGATACCATTATGTCACGTCCCGATCCCGGAGGATCGAAAACTAGCCACTGGGCGTGATGCCGTACAAGTCTAGATTGTACTTGTACAAGGCAAAACCATTACAGTTCCTGGTATTTCTCAGAAAACATCGTTAACGCAGCAAAACCAAGCAGATAATTAAAGTCACACAAGATATGAAAAAATGTATCTCTTTATTGATAATCATAATGGATTACAAGACTTGCAGCGGAATACAGAGTTTACAATTGATTACAAGACTCTTGAATGACCAACTGAATGTATACACTTGTCCTTTAGGCTACAAATGAATATACCGACTTCTTTACAATGAACTTGCCAATATGGCTACAATCTCACTGGTACAACTGAATTACACTGTTCCATACATTATGTCCCGTATAGCAGAAGGCATCGTCTTGCAAGAAGAGCTTCTGCACACCCATCCGAATCATCTATGCCAAGCACTGATTCACAAGATTTCTCCAAGCAAACACCTGTAATATTGCCCACAACGTGGGTCAGTACATCATCAATGTACTGGCGAGCGGTGCTGGCCCAACTCACCTAAGAAGACAACACTAAGTAATCATGTTACAGAACATTATTAACAGTGGTCTTTCTCGTTGCCTTAGGGTCAATTTCATGTTATAGCCGACAAGAAGTAAAGCATGCAAATCCCATAGCCAACATAATTTAAAGCATACTGTTATCACCCTTTGGTGATTCTTACCCACGGTCGTGTAGCCATCCCTGTACATTTATAATACTTACTCTGCCTGCACAAGACATTGTTAGAAACAATATCATGATTCAATATAAATATCACCGTTCAGGTGATTCGTACCAACAGCCAACATCCTTCCCTGTATTTGAGTAATAACTTACTCTGCCTGCATAAGACATCGTTAGCACCGGACCTATCTATATGGAGGTCACTGGCGACACGCCATCTTGGACCGACTTACAGGTATACAGCGCCCTTGCCAGTGCAGGTAGCTAGCCCCACTGCAAGTCCTGTATACCGTGCTACTACTTCAGCACTGCTACTACTTCAGCATTGGTTTCCCCCCAGGACGAACCGGGTTCCATGGCCCAGGAATACCGTTCGAGAAACCACCTTGTCGACAAGTTGTCCATGACCATGCAACTATATGCAACTTATCTAAGAAGAAAACATATAATGCATGATAAGGAAAACTAAGTAATTCAGCCACCATTCTCATTCATATTACCATCTTGCCATCTTGCCTTGAGCCAATGCTCACATTATCATCTGTCCAATCCAGGGTCTTGGCGTAATCAACATTCTATATCGGCGACAAGATAATAGAATGTTGTTACCCAATCCTTTTTGCCACATCTTTGATACCATACATCTTTCCAACCAACTCAAGGTACTCACCGCCCAATCCTTTGGGATTTAGCATCTGTTTTAGCATACATTCATTTGAATGCAATTCAAGCATACTCACTGCCCAGTTCTTGGGTCTTAACATCTGTTTTGCCATCTATTCATTGAGCCAAAGCTCGATATACTCACCGCCCAAGTATTTGGGACTTTGCCTTCACCTGTCATGTAATTCATCGCAACAGCGTACAAGCATACAATTCATTTAGCCACAACAGTTTACGTTCAGGTGATTAATTATCTTTCATTATCTTTTCCGAATTCCATGCAAGGTGTTATTGAATAACTTAACAAGAAACATAGCATACTCATCCTTATTTTAAGCGTGAAGCTAAAGGATCTTTGAAGGGTTCAACACTACTCACATTCATAGGACGATTCCCGCCACGATCGCATAGCCTTCCAAGCGATCCTTCGCATAATCCCAAATCCAACAAGGCTTCCTCGAACCAACCATCCATCATAAGGCATCTTGCGGGTCGGGGCACTACAGGTACTAGGATGGAAGTCTCAATATAAAATATTGCAAGAAAATAATAGTGGAATACTCCCACTGAAGGCGTTTGGCTGCGTGTGTTTTGTGAAGGACAACAGACCGTCAGTTGAAAAACTTGATCCTAGAGCAGTCAAGTGCATCTTCGTGGGCTACTCGACGACTCAGAAGGGGTATGTGTACTGGAGCCCAGTAGAGAAGAAGAAGTTTGTGAGCATGGATATTCACTTCAGGGAGCATGAGCCATACTACCGTCAGGAGGAAACCTCAAACAACTCACCTGATACTGCGAGTATGAGGCAAGAGGGAGATTGGTGAAACCTGGTGACCGATTTAGGAGTATGGCATGGAGGCGCGGTTGAGGAGGAGCAGAAAGGTGAAGAGGAACAGGGGGAGGAGATGAGAGGTGTTAGGTCCACGGCTCAGGAGGAGATACTTACCTACAACATGAGAGAAGCAAACTGCAGGACCAGTACCTACAGTGCCAGTGCCAAGTCTCCTGTCTGCGTCCGTCTTGACTCCCGAGACACATATACCACCACCAGATTCTCCTTCAGGTGATATTATTCTTCCTACTCCTCCCACACCTACTCCTCCTACACCATTATCAATACGGAGGACCACTCACAGCAATACGGGAAATCCTCCTGTTAGATATGGTTGGGACCTTGCTTAGTTTGTTTCATATGATCATATCTCCTCTTCCCATGGAACATTCATTGCGTCTTTGGATAGTATTATTGTACCTAACAATTGACAGGTTGCCAAGAACGATCCAAAGTGGAAAGCGGCGATGCACAAGGAGTTGGGAGCTCTTGAGAAGAACCACACTTGGGAGCTGGTAAAGCTGCCAGAAGGGAAGAGAGCAGTCGGATACAAGTGGGTCTTTACTTTAAAGCAGAATCCAGATGGACATGTTGAGTGCTACAAAGCTCGACTGGTGGCAAAATGATACAGTCAGACGTACAACATTTGACTATGACGAGACCTTTGCACCAATGGCGAACATGACCACTGTCAGGGCCCTGATTTCTCTGCCAACAAATGGTGGATGGAAGCTACACCAACTGGATGTGAAGAATACATGTCTTCATGGAGATCTAGTGGATGAGGTGTACATGAAGATACCACCAGGATTCGGCACCAATCAGACAGTGGACAAGGTCTGCAGGTTGAAGAAGTCCCTCTATGAACTGAAGCAGTCTCCTCGAGTGTGGTTTGACAGATTCAGGAGGGCGATGATAGGAATGGAATATCGGCAGATCAATGCTGATCACACTGTGTTCTTCCGTCGAAGTGGAGGCCATATCACCATGCTTGCGGTGTATGTGGACGATATGATTATCACAGGAGATGATGAGTAGGAGATCGCCCGACTCAAGGGAAAACTTGGCAAGGATTCGAAGTGAAGAACCTTGGCCTTCTTCGATACTTCCTTTGGATTGAGATTGCTCGAGAAGCAGAGGGGATTGTTCTTTCTCTGAGGAAGTATGCACTAGACATTCTTACAGAGACATGAATGTTGGGATGCAAACCTGCAGCGACGCCGATAGATCAAAGGTTCAAGATGGCTGCTGAGGCTGGGGAACCAGTTGACCGGAATAGATACCAGAGACTGGTAGGCAAGTTAATCTATTTGAGCCACATCCGTCCTGATATCTGCTTTGCATTAAGTATGGTGAGCCGCTACATGCATGACCCACGGAAGGGTCATATGGACGCAGTGTACCAGATTCTGAGATACTTGAAGGGTGCCTCCGGGAAGGGACTAATATTCAGGAAGAATAATCACGTGAGCATCGAGGGCTACTGTGATTCTGACAAGACTAGCTGTGCTGATGACAGGAGATCTACCTCGGGATACTGCATATTTGTAGGAGGCAACTTGGTCTCTTGGAGGAGTAAGAAGCAGTTAGTGGTGGCCAGATCGACAGCTGAAGCGAAGTACAGAGCTATGGCCTTGGGAGTTGCAGAGCTGCTATGGTTGAAGAATATGCTGGTGGAATTGAAGCTGGATCAAGGAGCCAAGATGAAGCTGTGGTGTTACAACCAGTCAACTATTAGTATCGCCAACAATCCAGTACAATATGACAGGACCAAACACATCGAGATCGATAGGTTCTTCATCAAGGAGAAGTTGGATAGTGGACTACTGGAGCTAGATCGCGTTCCAACCAAGGACCAGGTAGCATACGGACTGACCAAGGGACTTAGCTCTGTGTGCATGATTAGAGGATGTGACAAGATGGACTTAGTGAATATTTTTCGTCCATCTTGAGGGGGATGCTGGTATATTAGAATAAGTATATTGGAATATCCTGTTGGTATATTTGGTATGTCAGAATATTCCACAAGATATTCCACAGAGGGTTTAATGTAATGAGGAGGATTGTAAGGCTATATATAGCCATGGGATTATCAATAAAATCAACACAAATATTCAACAGATTCTATACGGATGTATGACATCGTAAAAATATTGGAACTTTGGGTATGACATTGAAAATTTACCCATCGTGTATGCATTTAAAAACGTTGAAACGGTGTGTACCAAATCATATTTTACCCTTATGCTGTGTTTGATTAGGCTTTTTTTCCATGGAAAATATTTGCATCACAAATTTTCTACCAATTGTAGTGTTTGATAGCTTATATTTTCCATGAAATTATTTTCCAAAAAACTATCATTTTCCATATTTTCTTCTAAAATGGTGGAAAATAAAATTTGTCCAACCGATAGGAAAATATCATTTTCCATGAAAAATAACTATTTTTCGTGGAAAATAATGAGAATCAAACATCCAAATTAAGTTTTCCAAGGAAATTTTTTAAAATTCCATGAAATTTTTTTCCTAGGCAAAAAATTTCCATAGAATTAATTTCTTTTCCACATACTTTCCACCTTGTAATCAAACACACCCTTAATCTAATATCTATATTAAGTAACAAGTGTAAATTTCAAAAAGAGAATTGACAATAGTTTACCCTTAAATCATTATTGTCCCTCATCCAGGCCTTTTCCCAAATGTGGAAACAACTCAACAACGAGATTTTCAAAAATAATTGGCCATGATAATTTGTTAAATTGTAAGAAGATAATATATATGTAATCCAATTTGTAATACACATCCTAGTGTTCATAGCAGTGGCATTGACATTTGTATGGCAAGGCATTCGTGTAAGTAAATAACAGAGAGAAATGAGTTGGTGCCTGAAAGACTTCAAACACATCCAGGGTATGGTATAGCAAGTGTTTGTGCTCTAATGTGTGGATGTGCTTTTGCATATTGTTGCCTTTTATTTTGAGGGCAAGTATATGTACACGTGTTTGACGAATTCAGATGTTGAAAATTGTGAGAAATACATGCAGTAACTGTACAAATAATATGTCAAACAAAAGTGAATTTGAGCAGGCATATACACTTGATTCCACTTATCCCATTCAAAAGGATTATAAAGAAAACTAAAACACAGAATGTTTATACTTTATAGGGCAATACTATGATTTTACTAGCTAACCTAGATTGGAAGGACAATGAAAGAGGACCTTCTCATGAACTGCCGGAAACAAATATCTTAACCGAATAGATAAATATGCAACTTCAAGAATATTTCTCCAGAATCTTTTCTTTTTCTTAAATAGGAGGAAGTCATCAGAAACCTTTAGGCTCCATGCTGATAGATCACTAATAACGTACATCCATGCAATATTCATCTTATAATAAAATAAAGGTTATCTGAAGGTTTAATCATTTACTAAAGTAACATTGGAGGTACATAACCCAACTATGGTTGAGAATTCTTATACTTTTTCAACACAAACACAGAACTGGTAACAGGAGTAGTTCTCTCATTAATACCGTAATTACTAACCTTGTGGAAAACCACATAAGAAGAGTAGTGAAGAACTTGCAATCAGTTAATCATCGTGTGTGCTATCAGTCAAAACAGAGATGATAACCTTCTAATACTCGTGGTCTCAAGCAATTCATTCTCATCAGTTATTTGGGAGTATATTCATTTATTTGTTTTCTAATTCTCCAGTCATGTGACGAAAGCTTCAGGATTGAGCCCCATACCAAATGCAGATAACAACTAAATTATACAGGTGAAAACTTTATCTGTAACTAGTGCCCTAAGTTCCCAACTTTTTACCCCAAGGCATAAATTGTTTTCGACCACAGTGACCGGAAGTCAAGGCACTACATCACACAACCTTTTACCCGAACTCGAAGGCATAAAATGTTTTCGACCACATGACCAGAAGTCAAGGCAATACATCACACACAACCACTCCCCACCACCCCACCCCGACCCACCCCCCGCCCGCCCCCGATAATGGTTTCGAACTCAGTGGATACTAGTGCTGTAGGCAGTTCTAACCGGCCGCCCTCCGTGGCCCAAGATATGATGCTCAAATGCCGAAAGTACAATGGCACCTTGAAAGGTCCAATAATTGGTAGTCATTGTCGAAAGTTGAAATCTGACGTGGGTTGGGCTTCACAAGGTTGCTATACTTGAAACAAACAGGGTCGAGACACTATTAGGAGTCATGTGTGAAGCAAACAAGGTGCTGCTTGGGTTAAAGCCCTTGAGAAAATTTTCCAATCTAATACTGGGGTTACCTGCCAAGTTGGAAGGATATATCATATATGTGCAAATAGAATATAGAAAAGTTCCTTTTTCTGATAATCGGAGGGTCCAAGGTTGCTTTCCATTGGTCAGTTATCGTTCTGGGTAAACATAGTTTCAGTCAAGATGTCAGAAGTCAAACAGAACATAGTGATGAGCAGGTGGGGGCAATAAAATCATATGGAAACTTAATTGACTTTGTTGATGTGCAAGAGTTGAGTGACAATAGGGTGGGGCCTTCAGTTAGAACATACATGTTAGATCTGGAAATTGGAGGGAGCTCATGTAATTATCTTGCAGGCAGCAACCGACATTTGTGATGGTTCAAATGTAAACATTCCTCCTTGCTCTAGGATTATTGTCAGATCCCAGACCTTTTAAGCCGTACAATGGAAAAATATTTGGTGGAAGAAAAAAAAACCTATCACATCTACATTCCAAATAATACACACCAACCTACAGAGTTCAAAGTTAAAAAACACATTAGTATCCAAAATATGATATATCAATTAACTATGAGGCCCTGACATCTGGAATGGCAGAAACACCAAATCTTTTCATTATAAAAACAAAATTATCTATTCTGTTGGCACTAATTACAAAAAGGAATGACCATGATGTAATGACCCGCTCCGCCCTAGCGGAACGCCGATTCAAACGGCAAGTGCAACGACTCGAACGAGCCGTCGACCCGAAGAGTTGGCATCGACCTGAAGAAGAATCGATGCAAGGCTTACATTGGCCCGTCAAGATGAATCCAGACTTAGACTTTCAAAGGCGCGCTCGGAGTATCGCTCGGCCGATGCGAACATCGCTAAGGTGGGTGGCTCCGATGAACCCGTCTTTGCTTAGCCTAGACACATAACAATACGGACACTATTGCTAGAATCGCTAGGCGATAATACCGTGCATGCTAATAAATGACTCAACGCACCTAGCTAAGGGAATAATCCCATCTTGCATGCTTGTATAGAATATGGAAAAGGAATATGGAAATGTGAGAACTCTCGCCACCGCGCTCCACGCTCGTGCTAAGGCACAAGCTTACATTTAAGTTCCCTATGCGTTCAAACAATGAAACAATGAATGGTTTACAATAATGAAATGGGAAGACTATCAACATAGTCGTTCCGAGTAGAGTTTAGCAACATTAAAAGACTATGGGACCGATGGGTCGCCAAGGCGGCTCCCGCACTGGGAGTTGCGTAATGCTTGAATGAACGAATCAACGAATGAATGAATGAATACGTGAATGAATCAATGAACGAACGAACAAGTGAAAGAAAGAAAGAAACGAGAGAATACATGAAAGATAAGAAAGGAAAGAATGGTTAGCGACAGGTGTGACGGGCCCGTGCAACGGGGCTCGCTACCCGCGCTGCACGGACGCCAACCTGGTCGATAACGCATTATGGCTAAGGGTTAGCCTACGGCTCGGTGACAGCCGTTAAGATAAAATGACAAAGAAAACGAAATGGTCGTGGACAATCCATTAGTATACGGGAGGTGGGAGATATAAGGGATTTCCAGCGGCACAGTCAAAGTGTGAAGGACGTGCCGGTCCGGACGGAAATAAAAAAGATGGCTTACGGGCTGCCTAAGTGCGGGCTTGGCCACCAGGGGACGTAAGGCCGGGTATTTCAAAAGACTATCAGGGTGTACCAAGCCGCACGCCATGATAGGTGAGGAAATTACCAAGGGGGAAGACATGTCCAAATTGGCTTGTGATGCCAGCGACCGATGCATATAGATTAAGTGGACTTTGCTGGTGGCAATCCACGTGCAAGTCCTTGCATTGAAATCAAAGTAGTCTAAGTTAATCTGAACAAAGCACCTTCTGAATAGGCTTGAATATAACACACAAAATGATCAAGAGTACTTCGAGCAAACGAGTTAGAAAATGTGCCTACGACGTGCTAGAACCCGAGACATGGACACGCCCGTAACATTGAATAATTACATGAATCACGTTAAGTTACTTCATGTTAATTGTTGACTAACTTGGTTTACCTTGGACAGGGAAGGCCGGACGGTAAGTATGGGTAAGTCGTGCTTGTATTTTCGTGCGACACCTGAATTCGGCAACACGAGATAGGTTACGAAATATGCCATGAAACTGATCCTAAGGCAAGATTAGAAAGACAATGAACGATAGACGGTGCACAAAAGTAAATGGAACGTGTTTGGTAATGATAGCATTGTGGGCGAGCTAGCCTCCCCACCAGTGCATAACAATGTACTGATAACCCCACAGTCTGCTTGCAGGATGCAGGAGACGTCGTCGGGTGCGGAGCTTCCCTCGAACGTGCTAAGGCGCGGAGCTATCTCTGGAGCCTTGGAGCGTTGCAAGGAGCTGGAGCACCATATACAGGACATAATGTATCGGAACATCGCAATAAATCATTCCATGTTGTAAGCCACTTGGCACGCCTTTTATGTTTCAGAGAGAGAGAGCTTGAGCGATTTGTAATATCGGCCTAGCGCCGCTTGTAAACTTCTTGAATATCAATAAAGAGTTGAATTCGCTTCTACTTGTGTTCATTTACTTTCCGCTGCAAATGGGGACACTCTGTGCGACTCTGTGGCCTAGCTCAAATCGGCCGTTTCTGGACTTAGCCTTGCACGGGCGCAACCTAGACCCGTGCGGCATCACGCCTTAGCGAGGACGATCGCTCCTGCGGGAGCGGGGCGTGACAGATTGGTATCAGAGCACGGCTTTACGTCCTTGGACTTCATTTTGATTTTCTCAGTTTTGAAAGCTCGATTTTGAAACAAAAGAAGTGTACGCTCTCTCTCGTTGTGCCTTGGGATGTTCCATACAATAAGTCTAATATTTTCAAAAGCTCGTATAAGTACTCGATCGAACGGGATCGCTAGACGAAGGCCTTTGTGCCGAACCGCGACGTACTTGAGTTGGAAGGAACCGATGCTAAGAGTTAGCAAAATGCAAGACGTGCTTGAATAACCTTACGCTGACAATAGCGAACGAGTACACGAGACCGAAGTATAGTTCGAACGGGATGGTTATGCACGCAGCCTTTTGGCTAAGTTGTGCCGAGTATCGCGCATCTAGACTTTATGGTGCAAACGAGTTGCGAGCGAGATTGACTATCGCTTGGACGAGAATAAGGGAGACTTAGAACGTATGTCGATAGAGACGCTACTTGACCGGCGCTAAAGCGAACACGGGAAAATGGTTCTTAGATTTTGAAGAATGAGCGAACGCGCAATTGGACATGTCGATCGGGAGTCGAATAACCTTTTGAGGATTTGTAGAATGACTTGACTCCGAGTGGTGTATGTGATAGCTTCGAAGAAGGAAAAGAGCGAGTGTCGATGACTAGTCGAATGGCTCGAACCCTGAGTGGTGTATGGACGTTATAGAAATTGTTCGAGCGAGACTAAAGGATTTTCGAATAGAACGAGTACGTCGGCAAGCGATGATATCGCGCAAGCCTTGGAATGAGTAACGCTTAGTTGGTTTCGACTTCGAGAGTCTCAAACGAGATATCGTTCGGACGAATTAAGAATGCGTAGTGCGAATCATGAAACGAATGGAGGTCTTGGTCGAGGAAACATAGGAGATCGTGCATGCGATTTTGAATTTAGTCGAAGGGATTGAAACTTGAGTTGAGGTGAAATACCCATGGACGAGATCGAAGATAGCACGATCGGAAGATAGCGTGCATGGAAAACGTTGGTTTGAAGATACGAGGATGACTAAGGATTTGGAATAGATGTTGCTCAATGAAGAGTTAGCACGAGACAACGTGAATTGAGGAATTAAGTTGCACGACTCGGAATTCGTTGCAAAAGGAAGATCGTCAGGTTATGTGCATCATCGATGGTATTGAGGCGTATCAAAGATCGATGTACGATAACTCGGGGGTACTCTAATTCGATGAATGATGACCGTGTTAGAAGTTATTGTTTCGAAGGATGCTATGTTGGGGATTGGATAGAAATGAATGTTGGATGGAGAGGAAAGTGACTTGATTGTTCGGTGATAACCACAACGACAACGATCTTGTCTTGCGCGAGCGCAACTCCAGCCTCGCACATGCGTCACGTCGGATTTGGGACGATCGTTCCGCGTGAGCGTTGGCATGGTGATTCATGTCCAGCGGGAATGGTCGAACTCAAAATATCATGGCATGGCAATTTTGATTACTTCGACTTGTGGTTTGAAGCGAAGGTGGGTTCGAGGATTGTTAGGACTTGCGATTGAGGAATGAGAAAACATGAGGATTGAGTAGACCCAATCCGCGTATCGAAAATGAGCAAGTCTAGACGCAACGCAAGAGTTACGTCCCGATGAGGACGATTATTCCGCGGAAATGTCGACATGGTGATTCATGTCCGCCGTGGATAATCAGACTTGCGTGAGATCGAGGCGCGACATATTGCAAGGCTAGACGACCTTGTGATCGACTACGTGAATTGGATAGGTGAACTGTATCAAAACATACTTGAAGAGATAGATTATGAAAATTGCTAGTGCGGACGCTGATATTAACATGTCGAGGATTTGGTTGAGGATAACCTATCGTAGGATGACTTTCCTGAACGAGCTCGAACGTGGAACGGAGAATGTGATGATGCGAACAGGGTGAACGCTGCTTGATGTTTAGAAATTTGAGTGAAACGAACTTGGGTAGAAACTCCCGTACAAACAAACAAATGGTTTGACCATAGGATTTGGGGCGAGCGTCGTGCAACGACCTTGCACGATGAGCAACGGACTTGACGTGTAACTATGACCTTGTGAGATGACCTAGCGGATAGGCGGGCGACCCTATGCCGAGTGATTGAACTTGTGCGATTAACCTTACAGTGTCGTCTGGACGGACGATAGACCTTGGCAACAAGACTTAGAGTAGGACGGGGAACTGGGCGTGTGCGTGAACGACGGCGAGATTGGCCCCAAACGAAAGAAAAGATAGGAATGGATGATGCGTAAGTAAAGTTGGGATAACGAATTGAATCATTGATTGGAAGACGTACTCGATGATATTGCAATACTTGGTCTTGAATTGGACGAAAATTGCTTAAACTTGGTCGACTCCGCTAAGAAGAAATCGTATTGATTTCGTAGACAAGAACGCTTGAGAAACGAATCGAATCATCTCGATGACCGAGATAAACGATAGTGAGATGCACACAAGTTCGGTTTTAAATCGAAGTTAGCAAGACGATCGGCAAATCAAAACTATCACGAGTAGCTTGTCCGACTTCGCTAATCGCTAAGCTTGGTTGAAATGTACGTATTCGGGAGACGCCTTGAATATGTGCACGATCCAAACTCAGCGATATGATGAACTCGAATGCAACTGCAAGCGGGTGTTGCGATGCGCATGAACGAATGAGTGAGTTAACCTCAACCTACGACTCTCGTATTTGACGAATTACAACACACCCCGTGCGACCGTTTCAATCCCATGATACGTCGAAATAGCAACCAGTCGAAGAAACGAGACGATTGAATAAGTGCCATCAACTCTAAAGATGAATAAAAAGTCATTCAATAAAAATCGACCAGACGTACGCGACACGGAACTTAGAAAGGTATCGAGTATGGTTCGATGCCATCGAACGATAGAGCCGTTCGGTAGTATTGTCTAAGAAACACGACGACACGAGTTAAGGAATGGTAGGATGACCTGCACTCAGGAAGTCTCGAGGAAGAGACTTGTTTTGAGTGGTGTATTATGTAATGACCCGCTCCGCCCTAGCGGAACGCCGATTCAAACGGCAAGTGCAACGACTCGAACGAGCCGTCGACCCGAAGAGTTGGCATCGACCTGAAGAAGAATCGATGCAAGGCTTACATTGGCCCGTCAAGATGAATCCAGACTTAGACTTTCAAAGGCGCGCTCGGAGTATCGCTCGGCCGATGCGAACATCGCTAAGGTGGGTGGCTCCGATGAACCCGTCTTTGCTTAGCCTAGACACATAACAATACGGACACTATTGCTAGAATCGCTAGGCGATAATACCGTGCATGCTAATAAATGACTCAACGCACCTAGCTAAGGGAATAATCCCATCTTGCATGCTTGTATAGAATATGGAAAAGGAATATGGAAATGTGAGAACTCTCGCCACCGAGCTCCACGCTCGTGCTAAGGCACAAGCTTACATTTAAGTTCCCTATGCGTTCAAACAATGAAACAATGAATGGTTTACAATAATGAAATGGGAAGACTATCAACATAGTCATTCCGAGTAGAGTTTAGCAACATTGAAATACTATGGGACTGATGGGTCGCCAAGGCGGGCTCCCGCACTGGGAGTTGCGTAATGCTTGAATGAACGAATCAACGAATGAATGAATGAATACATGAATGAATCAATGAACGAACGAACAAGTGAAAGAAAGAAAGAAAAGAGAGAATACATGAAAGATAAGAAAGGAAAGAATGGTTAGCGACAGGTGTGACGGGCCCGTGCAACGGGGCTCGCTACCCGCGCTGCACGGACGCCAACCTGGTCGATAACGCATTATGTCTAAGGGTTAGCCTACGACTCGGTGACAGCCGTTAAGATAAAATGACAAAGAAAACGAAATGGTCGTGGACAATCCATTAGTATACGGGAGGTGGGAGATATAAGGGATTTCCAGCGGCACAGTCAAAGTGTGAAGGACGTGCCGGTCCGGACGGAAATCAAAAAGATGGCTTACGGGCTGCCTGAGTGCAGGCTTGGCCACCAGGGGACGTAAGGCCGGGTATTTCAAAAGACTATCAGGGTGCACTAAGCCGCACGCCATGATAGGTGAGGAAATTACCAAGGGAGAAGACATGTCCAAATTGGCTTGTGATGCCAGCGACCGATGCATATAGATTAAGTGGGCTTTGCTGGTGGCAATCCACGTGCAAGTCCTTGCATTGAAATCAAAGTAGTCTAAGTTAATCTGAACAAAGCACCTTCTGAATAGGCTTGAATATAACACACAAAATGATCAAGAGTACTTCGAGCAAACGAGTTAGACAATGTGCCTATGACGTGCTAGAACCCGAGACATGGACACGCCCGTAACATTGAATAATTACATGAATCACGTTAAGTTACTTCATGTTAATTGTTGACTAACTTGGTTTACCTTGGACAGGGAAGGCCGGACGGTAAGTATGGGTAAATCGTGCTTGTATTTTCGTGCGACACCTGAATTCGGCAACACGAGATAGGTTACGAAATATACCATAAAACTGATCCTAAGGCAAGATTAGAAAGACAATGAACGATAGACGGTGCACAAAAGTAAATGGAACGTGTTTGGTAATGATAGCATTGTGGGCGAGCTAGCCTCCCCACCAGTGCATAACAATGTACTGATAACCCCACAGTCTGCTTGCAGGATGCAGGAGACGTCGTCGAGTGCGGAGCTTCCCTCGAACGCGCTAAGGCGCGGAGCTATCTCTGGAGTCTTGGAGCGTTGCAAGGAACTGGAGCACCATATACAGGACATAATGTATCGGAACATCGCCATAAATCATTCCATGTTGTAAGCCACTTGGCACGCCTTTTATGTTTCAGAGAGAGAGCTTGAGCGATTTGTAATATCGGCCTAGCGCCGCTTGTAAACTTCTTGAATATCAATAAAGAGTTGAATTCGCTTCTACTTGTGTTCATTTACTTTCCGCTGCAAATGGGGACACTCTGTGCGACTCTGTGGCCTAGCTCAAATCGGCCGTTTCTGGACTTAGCCTTGCACGGGCGCAACCTAGGCCCGTGCGGCATCACGCCTTAGCGAGGACGATCGCTCCTGCGGGAGCGGGGCGTGACACATGCAGGATGTCCGAAAGTTTTGAGGATTTCCTCAGCAGTCAACAATATCTGGAGACAGCCAACTTTCACTGACAAGCAACAGTTCAAACAGATAACTCAGGCAGGTACTGAGGAATATGTAAGTATGCTTCATTTTGTTGATTCCTCATGTTCTTAGGGTACTATGCAGAGAAGTAACTTTCTGAATGCTCATTTTAGCCTTTTGTTAAAGACACTACCACTGCACCAAAACTCGAGAACTGTGGGAAGGGTTGAGGGTTAATATACATATTATTCTGACATGCCATGCTGGTTGAATGCCCATTTCATGGGTTTCATTGGGTTGAGAGCTGGATTCATGCAGCGGTATATATAATTTTTTTTGTACAGTTCAACTTAAAATGCACGCCAAAGGGATTTAAACTCGGGTTGCTCTGATACCACATTAAGACCCTGCCAGTGCACCAAAACTCTAGAGTTGTGGTGAGAGTTAAATATTTATATTATTCCAACACCTTTGATGATTGAGACTAGTGTTCACATTTTACCAATGACCAGCATTTATATCTATGTAAGTATTATAATCCTGGAATATTATGAAGCGGGGTGGGGGTGGGGGGCTTTGCCGAAACTATATAGTTAGAGAAACAAATGGAGAGTAAAGTGCAGGTTATAGCTAAATAAAGAACTAGAAATCATTGTGATAAAGCAAACAGAGGTGACTACTTCAATGAAATGTGAAAGGCAAGATTGACCATAAAAGAGCAGAGCTACATAACCAAAAAATTATATAATATGCTCTTCAATAAACTCTACCTAGAAATAAGCATGCATTAAATTCTGAGTGTTCCTGTTTTTTAATCACCTCTTGTGATCCAAGCTTAAACTTGAAGAAGGCTTTATCTTCTCCCTGTAAATTAACAAGATAAACATCAGATCTTCTATGCCGATAACCCTATGAGCCAATGGACAACAAACAAATGTTATCTATTCATTTTATATCCACATTTTGATTTCCTTTTGGGAAAAAAGAGAGAATATTCGTCATGCATAAAAATAAGAAAACAAGTATGCACCTAGACTAAGAAAGAATGATGTACAACATTGTACATGCTGCACTCCCCAATAATATACTTCAAACAAGCTTAGGATGGTGGTCATATTGTGCCTGTAAAGTCCTTAAACTTAGCTTCAAGCACACTCAAAGATATTATATGTCAATGTCAACATCATCAAAATTCTTCATCCTAAGAAGTGGAAATAAATGTCCGCAAAAAAATTAAAATATGACAGAGTTTGGTGGGTTGGTGGGGACAGATTAGAAGGGGGTTAGGGTTTGATGGGAGGGGGTCGATGGTGGCAGGAGTTGGGTAGTCGGTAGCAGCCTAGGTTTAGAGTTTGAGGTGGAAGATGAGTTTCAGATTGGGCTAGGATAAGGGTTAATGGGTTACGGTGAGAAAGATGATGGGCTAGGGTTTTGGCAAAGGAATGGTTTACTAGGGTTTTGGAGGATTTTGAGGGGGTAAAAAGCTGTCTAAGGAGGACCTTGATCAAGTACCATGTTGAGAATTGGGCTCAACTCATTGGATAATAACATTAGAGGGAGTGAGTACATCTGTAAAGAAGAGGATAAGACTCCACTTTGGTGGCTATCCAATGTGGGGCTAAACAGAGACTAGTAAGACAAAGCATACATACACAAGAGAAGGACACAGACTATTTATATCAACCATCATTGGAATGGCATGGCTATACCAGGATCTCCAACGAAAGAAAAGATGTCTCACATTTCAATTTCCATCAGTAAAATCAGTAGCATTTGAAATGTCAACAAGTAGTATTATCAGATTGGGTCTCATACCAGGGAGGTATCTCCTAGGGATAGAGCGCTATACTTAAACATTTTCCTCCTCAGGGAATTTTATAATCATGAACACTTCTTCTCAAGCCAAATATAGATATACAAAATATATGACAAAGGTATAAATTATTGAATAAAAGTTATCCAATTGAAGCAGAGAAGAAAAAGAGAGTAAAATAGCATATTAATATACAAAGACAGGAAGCTGTTAGCTGCCCAAATTTACTGACTTGAGGTGAACAATAGACTTGCAGATTGTGAAGCAGTTCCTTCTAGTTATGGATCATGACTGTATAAAGGTTTCTAAAAGATTTCACATATTTGAAGTGGCAACATGCTAGTGTGCTCCAGGGTGCACTTGGTAATCTTATCATGAAAACAAAAGGACAGGTCAACAGAAACAACCGGCAAACATGTGCTACTTTTCTTTCCAGAAGCTTCAAGCTTGAGAGTAAAGGAAATGCCCCTGCGCTGAGATATTGGATCACGTCCTTGGAAGCAAGATGTTCCAAGGTTGGTGCTATGTTGAATCGTATCAGTGTCGGATACTTGTTAGACTGGACATAACATGGACACTCCAAAATACACTAGAGACACCAAAAATAGTGTTCTGAGAGTTTCAAGGTGGTATAAAGTTGTATCATATTTGTATCCGTACAACATAGGTCACATCTAGAGCTCTAAATACTAATCTGTTAAAAATCCGAACTTAGTGTCCATAGCATGTGTAAAATAATAATGAGATCAAAGAGTGAGACATAAGGAATCAAAGCCAGAATACCTCAAATGAACCACCTTTTGTCTTGTTACGTGCTTCAAATATTCTGCCATAGTATCCTATGGTATAACCATCCCAATCAACCTTGAGGAATTTAGAAATTTGTCAGAGTTCGTCTATTCAACCAAAATTCAAAATATCAACCAACTTTACTATGAAGAACAATAGATAAATTTAGTAGAGGTTACAATATAACACAAGAGTAGGACTCAGAAAACCTATACAGTAGACCACCCATCAGCATGTATCCAAAAATTAGAGCCACATTACTCCATGCAAATAAAACTATTTAACCCATCAAACAGATCCATCAATTGGGCAATAACCAGAGGATTGCACAATGTTACATAAAGGTAATAGTGCATTCAATTTTAGTAGAGTCAAATGTATGATAAAAATCAGTTGCTACTCACCACTACTGTTTCGCCCATTTCGGGTGTTGGACCATCACCAACTCGCAAATCCTACAGTTTATAATGCGTCTGAATCAAGATCAACATAAGAAGGTTCTCGCAGCATGTAGGCTTACTGACGTAAGAAGGCAGCATGGCACGGGCTTACTGAAGTGAATTACCTTGTACTGAAGACCTGATTGTGTCTCTGTGTAGTCTGGATAACGCATTTTACTTTTTCCATAGTCCTTGCCACGAAGTGCTGGCACTGAAAAGACCATGCAATTGAAAGTAAAATAAAATTCTCCCACTAATATGCCACCACTGAAATTCAAAAAAAGAACTCAGTGATATATTGTGCTTAAGTACTACCGCAAATGAGAATGAAGACAGAACAAAATCAGCCATGTAATTTCCAGTTCAGAAATAGCATGCAACATAACTTTGTTAAACATAGAAAGACGTTCTTCCAGGAAGAAGTATGATTTGGTATAAATCTGGATATGGTCAGGACATGCTGTGAAAGATGACACTTCTGCAGACTGTAAACACAAACTCACAGTATGCCTACAAGCATATGAATTGGGTGTTGAGGAAAGGAGGGTCTCTGTTGTGTATGTGTGAGATCCTTGCAGAAAGATGCTCAAAACTTACTGTCAGCAAATTCGGATGCCACCGCCAGTTCTTCACCAAAGACATGTGAGAAGGTATCAGCAATGAAGCCAATAGTTGAAACCACCAGCATTTGTCTTCTTTCACAAGGATGCTCAATACCCATCCAGCCATTTGCATCTAACAATAAATAAATAAAAGTTAGAAAAATATTACGTCTTAGATCCATAAGATATAAAGGTCAGCTTAGACTTTTCTATTTTCTTGCATTAAAATGATTAATTTGGAACATATAAGGAATGCTTTCTCTCAGAACTCAACCAGAGAACACAATTGCCATACTACCAAATTCTATGTAGATACAAGTATCATACAATGGAAGCTTAGCTACTAAGAGTAACTGGGTTTATTTAAGTGTCCTAGAACTCGAAGACATTCTGTTGCTAGCAATGGATAAAGATTCTGAATTTGGCCCTACTTATTCATTGTGCAGGACTGGTTCTTTGCATAGGAAACAATAAAATTGGTAAGATATGCTTTCTTCCTGTCGGGAGTTCCTAAAGAATATAGGCTAAATTACAACTTGAGACCCTCAACTTTTATAGGCGTCAACTTGATACCCTAAAATTTAAAAATGACCAAATTACCCCTGCCCCCACCTCTCTCTCCCCCTCCCCCAGCGGCTGCACCCCACCCCCTCCGACGTCTGCACCATCCCCGTGCCCCCCTTTCCCGTGCCGCACCCCCGAGGCCCCCCCTTTCTCCGCCACGCGCGGGCTGCTGCCTCCACCACCGCGGGCGGAGAGAGAGGGGGGCGGGGTTGGGGCGCGGCGCGGGGGTGCAGACGCCGGGAGGAGGGGGGGGGGGGGGGGGGCGGAGGTGCAGCTGCCGGTGGAGGAAAGGAGGCCGCAAGGGTGCAGCCACCGGGAGGAAGAGGGTGGAGGGAGGGACGAGGGTAATATGGTTATTTTTAATTTTTTGGGTATCAAGTTGACGTCTATCAAAGTTAAAGGTATCAAGTTGAAAAACTGAAATACTTGAGGATATCAAGTTGTAATTTAGCCAAGAATATATACAAAATACTTGAATATGATTATACTAAAACTGTCTTAAAATTCCCAATGAATACTTCCCGTTGCTACTATAATTGTTTTCGCTCTTGTAATTTTGATATGCCTGCAACACTAAGTTTCGATACTCAAATTCGGACCACTTACAATTATGTAAAACCAATAAATTTAGGTAAGTGTAAATCTTACAGCTAAGAGTAGGTATGTCGCCATTGGTACTAAAATTGTAATGATAATAAGTTCACAATTATGATTTCATTGCATCTGCTATATGTTAGTCCAGAGACGGATCAAAAGACGGAGGAACAGAAGCCAGGAACAGAGATCCACATAAGACTCAAAGTCCGCACTCTGTAACCCAGAAGTTGTAGTTGATATCTGAAACGAATTTGTCCTCTGATTACTCAATTCCAACTGAATATAATAATATAATTAGAGTACAACTTCTCCAATAATGAATTACAAACTGACAGAAAGTAATTCGATCTTCCTTGCAAACGTGTTGCAATTGAGACAAAACGCTTACAAAGTTAAAGAAGAGAAGTAGAAGTGGAGAACAATGCACGCTGAGGTAATGAAGGTCACCGTTGCTCAAAATAAGATTCGTCCTCACACGATCCGTTTCTAGGAACCAGCAAATTCACAAGAGAACTTCTGGAACACTCGTCGTCACCTCTGTACTGACTCGCACGAACTCCTAGACTCCAACAACACAATACTCACTTCGTCATTTGTTTTCGAAAAAGTCCTCAAAGGACACGAAGAGTCTGCTTTTTAAGAAGATCCTTCCCTTCAAGCCAGTTCTCCCCCTCCCAACGGTCTCAGGCCAAGGCGACCGAAGGGAGGCGAACCAAGCCAGTTCGAGAGTAGAATAGGGATGAAATCCTAACCCTAATCCTGGCCGCCAACTAATTACGAAAAGATAGGTGTTAGAGTTATTATTGTTATTTATCTTATGAGGGTATAATAGTAATTTTGGATGTACTGCATAACAATATAAATAACATGAGATGCAACCTAAGGGTTTCAAGCCCTTGCAATCTCTTTCTCATATTCTCTCTTCTCCCTTTCTCCTCCTCTCCAAACTCCACTATAGGAATCAATTAAATTCAAATCTCACAAAAATCGGATCTGAATAATTGACTCAGTCTTTCCATAATTGTTCAAATCCTGCAATCAGTAGGATTATGCGCTATCAACGCAGCAGTATGTAACACCCAAAATGTTGCGTCCCGTCCGAGGCAAAATTGCATAGTTGTTGGCCCAATGATTGTATCATGTTTTTTAATATGGTTAATCTGTTAAGTTTAGCATTTCATTATCACTAATCTTCGTACTATCACTATAACATTTCTACTTATACTTATACCTTTGGTGATATGTGGTTATTATTTTACTTATTAGTGATATGAGTTTTTATTGTATATATCTTAAATTTAATTGAGTTACCAAAATCAAAACTATGTTTTGATTATGGTTATTCAATTAAGTTTAACATTATGATATCACTAATATTTATGCTATCACTATAGCTCTTATACTTAAACTTAGTATTGTCCTACTGTGCTTTATCTTATTATATTTGCTACATGTATATTGTTTTGTTCGTCTAACATGTACATGCAGAAAAGCAATAAGCAAGATCAATGTGGACATATGCAATGAAGAAATCTTAGTGGACCAAAGACGACGGATCCCACAAGACTCTCTGAACCACCCGACGACATCTCCGGAGCCACGCACTCGGGGGTTCCGCTGCCCGGTCAGCGGACGGGGTCAAGGGGGCAGCGCCCCTCGTCGGGGGTTCGGGGGCGAAGCCCCCGAAAGGTATTCAGTTTTCACAAATTGGATATCTTTGGACAGCTGACGTCAAGAAAGAAGCCAACATCTATCAAGGAAAGAAGTCATGCCATCATCATTTCAAGACTCTGAAGAAGCCTGCATCTGCTATAGTATATCTGGAGTCTGTAATGAGTCTTAGGAATAATTGTAAACACAATAAATGGATGACAAAAACGAAAGCTAGGGTAAAAATTAGTCCAGGATCATTTTTGGATAAAAATCGACATACCGACGGTATACCGGTCTATACCGACGGTATACCGGTCTATACCGACGGTATACCGATTTTGTTCACATAAAGTTTCTGTCTACAAAATCGGCATACCGACGGAATACCGATCTATACCGACGGTATACCGATTCATTAACGTTGAAAATCCAACGGTCGGATTTCTAACATTTAATGATCCCAACGGCTATACTTCTAGCCGTTGCAATTCCAGACTGGTATTCCGATGGTATACCGGTTCGTACCGACGGTATACCCATCGCTGACTGAAAAGTTGCCTTTGAGTTCTTTTCAATGCTTTGGTTATAAATAGCCTTGAACCCCTTCATTCAAGGTTGATGCTTTGAGCCTATAAATTTCTAAACCACTAAAGCCTATCCACAAACAACTCTACAAAGCTTTCATTTGTCATCCACAAATTGTGTTAGAGTTATTGAGTTGAAAAGTAAGATCTTCATCTTGTTGTATAAGGAGATCAAAACCTATTGTGAAAGGTTGAAGTTGGAGAGTCTTCGGAACCAAACTCTCGGTTGAAGTTGGAGAGACTTCGTATCCAAACTCTCGGTTGAAGTCGGAGAGGCCTTCGGACTAAAGCTCTCGTGTAAGAAGTTGGCGAGTTCTTCGGATCCAAACTCGTGTTGAAGTTGACGAGTTCTTCGGATCCAAACTCGTGTGTAACTATTTACTCAAATAGTGGATTAAAGTCGGAGAGAGTTCTGGGACTGGAGTGCCCCTTGGGAGGATACCAGGATATATCGTATGTCGATATTGTTGTTGCTTTTTCTCTTGCACTTATATTTTTAAAATTGCCCATTAGCTTGTGCTAAGTGCTTGATTAGTTAGCTTGACCCTATTCACCTCCCCTCTAGGGTTTACTAGGTGTTAGAGTTATTATTGTTATTTATCTTATGAGGGTATAATAGTAATTTTGGATGTACTGCATAACAATATAAATAACATGAGATGCAACCTAAGGGTTTCAAGCCCTTGCAATCTCTTTCTCATATTCTCGCTTCTCCTTCTTTTCTCCTCTTCTTTCCAAACTCCACTATAGGAATCAATTAAATTCAAATCTCACAAAAATCGGATCTGAATAATTGACTCAGTCTTTCCATAATTGTTCAAATCCCGCAATCAGTAGGATTATGCGCTATCAACGCAGCGGTATGTAACACCCAAAATGTTGCGTCCCGTCCGAGGCAAAGTTGCATAGCCTTCCACGGACTAAGGTTATGCGGAAAGCTTCCAGAATGTTCTAGAAGATGGTGGAACTTTCCAGAAGGCCCCAGAATCTTCCAAAGGACCCAAGAATCTTCCAGAAGAATTTAGACCCTTCTAGATGTGTCATGATCTTTTTGGATCTACTAGATGCTTCCTTTGTTCTTATCTAGTAGAGAATAATCCCTGAAATATGCTGATTACAGAAGTTTCCATGTAAGCCTTATGGGCACAATAAATAAAAGGAAGGCCTCATTTGTTCCTCATCACCAAAACTTGTAAACATTCTCCAAGTAATAGAAGTTCTTACGAGTCTCATTTGCTCCACTCTTCTCTTGATTTCCTTAGCATTCTAGCTAAGCGGCTTGGGTAGGCTTGCACGAATCTTCGAGAAAGAAGATAATGCACCGTACGTGACGAAGTGTAGGCAAAAATACTAAGTCCGAGACAAGTGGTATCAGAGCAAAGATCGATCGTCCTCATGTCTTCGTCCGACGTTATCCACGACGAGCAATCCGCATTACCTAAGGAGAAGGCGAAGCCCGTTAGGAAGGGCAAGAGCAAGGGACCGTCGATGGAACGGGCTCTTAGCGAGTTGGCGTCCCGTGTGGAGATGTTGGAGAAAGGCGTGACGGATGTCGAGATTCAAGTGCAGCAAAACCAGACGGCTCACGAGGAGTTCGCCCATGGGTTGGAGACAGATGTCACCAATACTATGGCGCTGTTTCGGGAGCAACTCCTCGAGATGCAAGCCGAGTTCGAGGAGGAACGAAAGGCTACCAAGACGGAGATTGCCAAACTGCGCGAGGAACTAAAAATCAAGGCGATGATCCTCGAGAAGGCCATTGCTGGTGGTGCGACTCCGAGGAGGGAGGCAGCCCAAAAAGTGAAGTATCCAGAACCCGAGTCCTTCAACGGCGTGCAAGACGCGAAGGACGTGGATAACTTCATTTGGAACATTGAGCAGTACCTGACGGGGGTTCGCATCGAGGATGAGACCGATAAGGTAAACACGACGTCTCTTTATTTTTTTGATGATGCTATATTGTGGTGGCGCCGCAAGTGCATCGAGAAAGAGAAGGAACTTTGTTCGATCGAAACTTGGAAAGATCTCAAGAAGGAGATCAAGGCCCAATTCTATCCGAAGAACGTGGAGTATGTTGCGAGACGGAGCTTGCGACAACTCAAGCACACCGGGTCCATCAAAGAATATATGGCGGAGTTTACCCCCCTGATGCTTGCCATTTCGAGTATGGGCGAAGAAGATCGCATGGTCTTCTTCTTGGACGGTCTACAACCGTGGGCGGCGCAAGAGTTGCAGAGGCAACGCGTCTGAGATCTGAACACGGCCGTTGCAGCGGCCGAAAAGCTGATGGAGTATCGGTGGAACGATACCCCCCAAGCCCAAGGCAAAAACCACCATCAAGTTCAACGGTGGAGGAGACAAGAAGAACAACGAAAAGGGAGTCCTGCCGAAGGGCAAGCAGCCTGCGAAGCCTCCAACGGAGCGAAAGATCGAGTGCTTCGTGTGCGGAGGGAACCACTTCGCACGCGACTACAACAACAAAGGCAAGAGGGTGAATGCAGTCCAAGGCGAGGAGGCCGAGCACGAGTAGCCTAGGATGAGGGGCTCACATGGGTGTCCTGCGTCTACTCAATGCTTTGAAGAGCAAGGCGGTCGTGGCCAAAGCCCCGAGTCGAGAGCTGATGTATGTGGACGTGAAGATCAACGACCACAACACGAGGGCGATGGTCGACACAGGGGCAACCCACAACTTTATCTCGGATGTGGAGGTCCAGCGTTTGGGTCTGGTGCTTGAAAAAGACTCGAGCAAGATGAAGGCGGTCAACTCAGAGGCCCGTCCCGTGCAGGGGTGACAAAGGGGGTGAAGATCCAAGTGGGAGACTGGACGGGTGTCACCAGTCTTACAGCCGCACCACTGGATAACTTCAACATGATCCTTGGGATGGACCTCCTTACATCGGCAAAGGCTGTTCCAGTGTCGCATCTGAGAGTCGTCGGGAACATGGAGGAGAGCTTACCGTGCAAGGTGACTGTTGCACGAGACGAGCTTGCGAAGGGGAAGGCTCCCTCCGCCATACAACTCAAGAAAGGGATGCGACACTGAGAGATGACCTACCTAGCGGTGCTCAAGACGGAGGAGGCACCCGTGCAGGGGGATCTTCCGCCTGAGATCGATGACGTCCGTGTGGAGTTCGAGGACGTCATGCCAAAGGAGTTGCCAAAGAGGCTACCTCCGTGGAGGGAGGTAGACCATGCCATCGAGTTGGAGCCGGGCACGAAATCGCCCGCCATGGCTCCATACCGCATGGCCCCGCCCGAGCTCGACAAGTTGAAGAGGCAACTGAAAGAGCTACTGAAAGCGGGTTTCATCAGACCGTTGAAGGCTCCGTACAGCGCACCGGTGCTATTCCAGAAGAAGAAGGATTGAAGCCTTCGTTTGTGCATCGACTATCGTGCACTAAACAAGGTGACCGTCAAGAACAAATATCTTATCCCGTTGATGGCGGACTTGTTCGACCAGCTGGGAGGCGCACGATATTTCTCCAAACTTGATCTGCGCTCCGGATACTATCAAGTCTGGATTGCGGAAGGGGACGAGGCAAAGCCGGCATGCGTCATGAGGTATGGCACATATAAATTTCTGGTTATGCCTTTTGGTCTAACAAATGCTCCTGCAACTATTTGCACTTTGATGAACAAGTTCTTTCATCCCTATCTGGATCGGTTCGTCGTGGTCGATCTCGACGACATCGTGGTGTACTCAAACATGATGGAGGAGCATATCGAGCATTTGAAGGCGATTTTCCAGGTGCCGAGGGAAAACTAGCTCTTCGTAAAGAGGGAGAAGTGCTCCTTCGCACAGGAAGAGGTGGCATTCCTCGGGCACTGGATTGGGCATAGTAAGATCTGGATGGACGGCGCGAAGGTCCAGTCCATTTGGGAGTGGGAGGCTGCCACCAGGTCGACGGAGCTGCGATCGCTCCTAGGCCTGGCGAACTACTACCGGCGGTTCATCCGAGGATATACCGCCATTGCAGCACCTCTGACCGATCTGTTACAAAAGGATCAGGCATGGAGTTGGACGTCCAAGTGCGAAGAGGCATTCGAGGCGCTCAAGAGGGCTGTGACGGAGGAGCCGGGCTTGTCTCTACCGGACTACTCCAAGACATTCAAGGTGCACATAGACGCGTCCGACTTCGTCATCGATGGGGTGTTGGTGTAGAAAGGACACCCCATCGCATTCGAGAGCTGCAAGTTGAATGATACCGAGCGGCGCTACACGGTGCAAGAGAAGGAGATGACCGCGGTGGTGCACTGCTTGAGGACATGGCGACACTACCTTCTCGGTACCAAATTCGTGGTCATGACGGGCAATGTTACCACGAGCTACTTCCAGTCCCAGAAGAAGCCGTCCCCGAAGCAAGCGAGATAGCAAGATTTTCTAGCCGAGTTCGATATGGAGATGCGGTATAAGCCCGACAAGGAGAACCAAGTGGCCGATGCACTCAGCAGGAAGACCGAGCTCACAACGGTGTGCTTGCTCAAGGGGAATATTCTGGATCGTGTCAGAGTGGGGATCGCTGAGGACCCGCTGACACAGGCCATAGTGAAGCTCGTTTAGGAGAGCAAAACGAGAAGGTCCTGGCTGAAGGAAGGGTTTCTCTATACCAAGTGCGACATGGTAGTCATGCCTAAATGGGGTGGCTTACGGAGACAGTTGCTCAAGGAGTGCCACGATATGAAGTGTGTCGGACACCCAGGACAAAAGCGGACCTTGGCGTTACTGGAGGCCGCCTACTGTCACGTCCCGATCCCGCAGAGTCCTTTCGTCCTCGGTTCGAACTCTTTGAGACCGATCGTCCTCGCTAAGGCGTGATGCCGTACAAGCCTAAGTTGCGCTTGCACACGGCCAAGACCTGTAACAAGACAAGATAGACAAGGTTGACAATACGCAACGGAACATATTGCAGATAATTGAAACAGCAGCGGACATATTTCAGAATATATGCATTGAACACAATGGTAACAAGAAACAATTCTCTTTATTGATTTTATTTGAACAGATTACAAGCTCTCGATTCTCTCTGATACAATGTTACATTCTCTCAGAACTTTACAGATTACAATGATCTCGTTCCCATACATTACATCCCTTTATATACAAAACCAAACTCTTGCAACAGATGTCATCTCTTGGCATCTCTTCTGATTTCTGGCTCTTGAGAATGAGGCTCGGACTATCGCTTCGGACTATCCTTCTCGATGCATATTGCACCTGCATACAGACTGATGGTGGGTCAGTATATCAGCATACTGGTGATTGTGAACAAAGAGCTACATTTGTCTGAAAAGATTACTGTTCATTTAGTGAGAAAACATTTATTGTGATGTGATCTTGCTACATTTTACCTATGTACATTTCATGCATACAGAGTCAATTTACATCTCTTTTGAAAACATCTTTGAAAAACCACAGTTCATTTTATTTCATTTCAAGCATACAAGGGACTATTCAATTCAAGCACGATGACTATTCATTTCATGTGCAATGCGCAGCGTGTTTCATGAGCATAATCATTTCTTTGTTCAAGCAACTCTTAGGGACAATTATAAACACGATATCATATATTTTTTTTGAAAGGGACATAGCACTTCTTTGTAACGGATTAATCTCTGCAAGCAATTCATATAGCAAACTCAAGCAATACATATATCACTTTTAAGTGATTCTTACCATAGCCGACGGTCCATCCCTGCACAAGACAAGGATTAGCATAAACATGATAACACCAACATTTTTCTCTGTTCGTCTCTGCATTGTTAGCTCTTAGCAAAACATTTTTGACACATGCAGACTCGATTGGCAGCTGCGACTCTCCGGTTCAGCTCTGCACCAACCAATACCTATCTATATGATGGTCCATGGGAAATCCCATGATTAGCCGCTATGACATTCCGGTTCAGCTCGTCGCTAAGGACTCAGATATCGACTCTCATTTTCACATGGAGGCCCTAATCTCTCCTAGGCCGAGTGGCTCCAGGCGCCCCCAGATTCCACCCGAGAGACAAATTTTACTCGTGCACGAGTTGTCCGAGACCATATGCATGCTCTAGCAGTTCTATCAGATGAGACAGATTTGTGATCAGATGTACGACATGTTCTTTTCATGCCTTTGCAGATGTACGACACGTTCATTTCGTGCCTTTCTTCTTTTCAGATCATATAGCCAACAGCTTCTCTCTTTTCTTATCAAGCATGATAATGAGTCATATTCAGAACAAAGATCTATATTAGCATGGCAATATCTCATTTGGTTTAACATAGCAAACATTCATTTCTTTTTATCAGACAACAATCTTTCTTTAGCATACAAGTTATCTCTTTTCTTGTTCTTAGCACAGCAGCATGTGGAGTCTCTTATAAGCATACTCAATGATTTACCATCTTGTTATTAGCAATAGCATTCAATCAAAAACTTAGATTCTTATTAGGCGTAAGCGAATCAGCAAATGAGACTTCGTCCACTCACCCAGATCAATCATCTTCTGTTGCAGAGCCAGCAATCCGATCTCTCTGTCTATCTAGTGCCTTCGCGGAACGGGGCACTACATAATTACCGACCGAGAAGAAGTTTCGTCCTCGAAACTTAAGAAGAAACTTACGATATCCATAGCAGTGATAGTCCTCATCCCTCGCCATCATCAATCGATGAAACTCTCGATTCAGATTATATCAAAACTCTTGTTCGATAAAGCATTTCAATCTCAATCTACTAAATCGATAAAACATATGCCGGCATCATAAAAATATTTACAGACTTATTGTATGGAACGTTTCATCTCATTGATGATACCAAGCAGGCAAGGAAATTTTGATCAGAAAAATATCTTCGAATTCAATCGAATCAACAATTGGCCAGAGGATCGTGTTGCTCTGATACCACTTTGTCACGGCCCGATCCCGCAGAGTCCTTTCGTCCTCGCTTCAGACTCTTTGAGACCGATCGTCCTCGCTAAGGCGTGATGTCGTGCAAGCCTAAGTTGCGCTTGTACAAGGCCAAGACCTGTAACAAGACAAGATAGACAAGGTTGACAATGCGCAGCGGAACATATTGCAGATAATTGAAGCAGCAGTGGACATATTTCAGAATACATGCATTGAACACAATGGTAACAAAAAGCAATTCTCTTTATTGATTTCATTTGAACAGATTACAAGCTCTCGATTCTCTCTGATACAATGTTACATTCTCTCATAACTTTACAGATTACAATGATCCCGTTCCCATACATTACATCCCTTTATATACAAAACCAAACTCTTGCAACAGATGTCATCTCTTGGCATCTCTTCTGATTTCTGGCTCCTGAGGATGAGGCTCGGGCTATCGCTTCGGAGTATCCTTCTCGATGCATATTGCACCTGCATACAGACTGATGGTGGGTCAGTATATCAGCATACTGGTGACTGTGAACAAAGAGCTACATTTGTCTGAAACGATCACTGTTCATTTAGTGAGAAAATATTTCTTGTGATGTGATCTTGCTACTTTTTACCTATGTACATTTTATGCATTACAGAGTCAGTTTACATCTCTTTTGAAAATATTTTTGAAAAGCCACAGTTCATTTCATTTCATTTCAAGCATACAAGGGACTATTCAATTCAAGCACGATGACTATTCATTTCATGTGCAGTGCGCAACGTATTTCATAAGCATAATCATTTCTTTGTTCAAGCAACTCTTAGGGACAATTATAAGTACGATATCATATCTTTTCTTTGAAGGGGACATAGCACTTCTTTATAACGGATTAATCTCTGCAAGCAATTCATATAGCAAACTCAAACAATACATATATATCACTTTTAAGTGATTCTTACCATAGCCGACGGTCCATCCCTGCACAAGACAAGGATTAGCATAAACATGATAACACCAACATTTTTCTATGTTCGTCTCTGCATTGTTAGCTCTTAGCAAAACCTTCTTGACACATGCAGACTCGATTGGCAGCTGTGACTCTCCGGTTCAGCTCTGCACCAACCAACACCTATATATATAATGGTCCATGGGAAATCCCATGATTAGCCGCTGTGACTCTTCGGTTCAGCTCGTTGCTAAGGACTCAGATATCGACTCCCATTTTCACATGGAGGCCCTAATCTCTCCTAGGCCGAGTGGTTCCAGACGCCCCCAGATTCCACCCAAGAGACAAATTTTACTCGTGCACAAGTTGTCCGAGACCATATGCATGCTCTAGCAGTTCTATCAGATGAGACAGATTTGTGATCAGATGTACGACATGTTCTTTTCATGCCTTTGCAGATGTATGACACGTTCATTTCGTGTCTTTCTTCTTTTCGGATCATATAGCCAACAGCTTCTCTCTTTTCTTATCAAGCATGATAATGAGTCATATTCAGAACAAAGATCTATATTAGCATGGCAATATCTCGTTTGGTTTAACATAGCAAACATTCATTTCTTTTTATCAGGCAACAATCTTTCTTTAGCATACAAGTTTTCTCTTTTCTTGTTCTTAGCATGGCAGCATGTGGATTCTCTTATAAGCATACTGATGTGGGCGGACCACACACAGGACGAGCAGGCGTGAGGGCGGACCCGGGGGCGGGCACGGGCAGTGATGGAGGCGTCATCACGTACACACGTCGCAAGAGACGTGGAGGAGCTAATTGAGCCTATGTTCTATTTTTAGTCATTTTCCTATTTTAGTAAGGAAGGATTATTCACCAATAATAACCCTTCCTTAATAGTCATTTTCCTATTTTAGTCAGGAAGGATTATTTTTGGTCTTTCACCAATAATAACCCTTCCTTAATTAAGCCAAGGATTATTTTGGTCTTTCACCAATAATAACCCTTCCTTAATTAAGCCTTTGTTTTTCCCTATATAAACTAGGGTTAGCCATCTTTTATTTTCCATGCTTGTATTGAGAAGAAACTCTCAAGTATCAATAAGAAGGATTTAGACTTTGTCCGTCCACCAAAGTTGGGAGTTTGTTATTTTCTCACAAAAAGATCATTATCTTTCTCTGTTTCCCTTTTCTACAAATCTTTTGTGAATCGAATAGGTCGATTCACATCAATTGGTATCAGAGCTCTCTACGATCCATGGCGTCCGGCACAAGGAACACGATCGAGGAGAAGATCCAGGGGCTTCGGGAGGATTTCAACATCGAGATCGAAAGTTTGAAGGCCGCAATCAAAGATCAAACGTCCACACAGGAGGATCTCCAGACCGAGGTACGAAGCATGCGGGAGGAGATGACGTCGATTCCGGCAATGATGAAGTTGTTGCAAGACATCTCAAAGAAAGTGACCGGCGCCGGGTCGACAAGCCAAACGGGGGCGGCAGCGACACAAAACCAAGGCGGGCCGGCCATTGGTGCGGCATCGTCAGGGGTGGGGCCAGCCGGCGGACTGGCCGAGGGAGGTCGCGGGTCAGGCGGGCCAGGCGGACCAGGCGGGCCGGTGGGACCGGGCGGGTGCCCGCGCGGACCGGGCGGACCGATCGAGCCGGGCGGGTTCGGCGGACCAGGCGGGTCCGGCGGCTGGGGCGGGTTCAGCGGGCTGAATCCGGGAGGGAGCCAGGGCCAATGGCCGTTGGCTATTGATCGCGGGCCGGGGCCGGCCGACCGACAGGGCCAGTGGCCGGGGGCCGTCGAACCCCAGGGTCACTGGTCGATCGGCGCCGACTACATAGGCCATGGCGGGGCTCCGTCACAGACAGGGAGGGGATTAGCGCCAGCCGTCAACGAATGGGGAGAGCATGACAACCCAGCAACCCCTCCTTGGGGAGCGCTACGACCGCCCATCCTCCAAGGGGGGCGGACAGGAGGGACAGGGACCGGGGGAGGCGCCCCCGGGGGTAGCAATTTCTTTGGAGAAACGGCTCATGCTCAGGGCCAGGAGCGGTATGGAGGAGATGGGGCACCCTACGAGGCCCACCGACGAGACGCAGGTCGGTGGGGAGGAGGTCGAGTCAGAGACGACGGACATCAGGAAGATCTCAGCGCGGACCGACGGTTGAAGAAGCTGAAGCTACCCACGTTTGAGGGTACGGGTCCGGACGAGTGGATCTTTCGAGCGGAACGCTACTTCGAAGTCATGGAGTTGACAGAGGCGGAGGTACTCAGGTGCATCGGTATCTACTTCGAGGGCCCGGCCCTGGCGTGGTATCGGTGGAGATCGGCGAGGACCCCGTTCCGTAGCTGGGAGGAGCTGACTGCATATCTCTTAGACCGATTCCAGGAGACAGCCGGGGGAGACTTCTACGAGCAGTGGTCTTCTCTGCGACAGGAGGGATCGGTCCGGGACTTTGTAGCAAAGTTCGAGATGTTGTCCGGACGTGTCAGAGGCGTGTCGGATGAGTTGCAGATTGGGATGTTTATGAAGGGTTTGAAACCCTCCATACGAGCAGAGCTCCGGTTGCAGAGTCCGCAGTGCTTAGAAGATCTCCTCCGCCTGGCTCACAAGGCGGAAGAGAAATTGACGGAGGAGAAGCGTCTTAAAGGCGCTTGGGGAGCATCGGGACAGCGCAGTCATACTGGCTCCATACCCCCACGACCAACAGCGGGGGCGCAGACACCAGTACCACCGAGGACTGCAGGCGGGGCGGAAGCCACCATAGTACCGGGGAGACGTCTGTCAGATGCGGATATGAAGGCACGAAGAGTAGCTGGATTGTGCTTCAGATGTGACGAGAGATTCACTCCCGGTCATCGGTGCGCGAGCAAGTTGTTGCAGATCGTGATCTTGCCCGATGAGGAGGAGGACCCGACGGAGGGGGAAACCACCATAGCTGCTGAGACAGAGGAGGAGCCAGATCAGGTACACATGGATGTCGCGAAAGTGACCCTCAACTCCGTGGTGGGGTTCACCCCGAACCACACCATGAAGTTGGTAGGGACACTGGGGGAGCAGGGAGTGACGGTACTGATCGACAGTGGGGCCACCCACAACTTCATCTCTCAGCGATTGGTCGAGCAGCTGGGGTTAGAGCTGAGCACGGCGGAGAAGTTCACAGTATTGCTGGGCACCGGAAAGACGGAGGAGAGCAAGGGTCTATGCAAGGGGGTGTCGCTCACACTACAGGGTTATCAGCTGGCGGAGGACTTCTTACCCTTAGAGCTGGGCAGCGTCGATATCATATTGGGGGTCCAGTGGCTGAAGAAGCTCGGGGAGATGAAGGTGAACTGGAAGCTGCTACGGATGGAGTTCCGGGAGGGCGGTCAGACGGTGGTGTTGAGGGGGGATCCGACTCTCTGTTGTTCCCTAGTGGCCTCAAGGCCATTACGCGTGCTTTGCGGACAGGAGGAGAGGGGTACTTAGTGGAGTTCCAGGGGGTGTCCGTCGAGGGCACGGCACAGGGTGAGACATCCGTGGAGATAGAGGCAGTGTTGGAGCAGTATTCAGAGGTCTTCCAGAGTCCGCAGGGGTTACCGCCGAGCCGAGGACATGAGCACGCGATAGTACTACGAGGAGAGGGGGCACCGGTGAGCGTGCGCCCCTACAGGTACCCGCATCTGCAGAAGGACGAGATAGAGCGGATGGTGCAGGAGATGCTACAGGCCGGGGTGATCCAGCCCAGTGTGAGCCCTTTTTCATCACCAGTACTTTTGGTGAAGAAGAAGGACGGGAGTTGGAGATTCTGCGTCGATTACCGGGCGCTGAATAAGGAGACGGTGGCTGACAAATTTCCCATTCCTGTAATCGACGAGCTGCTAGATGAGCTACATGGAGCGACAGTCTTCTCGAAGATTGACCTCAGAGCAGGCTAGCATCAGATTCGGATGCGGCCAGAGGACGTACCGAAGACCGCCTTCAGGACACATGAGGGGCACTACGAGTTCTTGGTCATGCCTTTTGGCTTGACCAACGCGCCATCGACCTTCCAGGCTCTGATGAACAAGGTATTTCAGCCTTACCTTCGGAGGTTCATCTTGGTCTTTTTCGACGATATCCTGGTGTACAGCAGGAGCAGGGAGGAGCACGTGGGCCACCTGGAGGTGGTATTTAGGGAGCTGTTGAAGCATCAGCTATATGCCAACCAAAAGAAGTGCAGTTTCGGTTTGGCACAGGTGGAGTATCTGGGGCACGTGGTATCCGCAGAGGGGGTGTCGGCAGACAGGACGAAGATAGCAGCAATGCTGGATTGGCCGGTGCCCACTACACTACGAGCACTGCGAGGCTTCTTGGGGTTGACGGGCTACTACAGGAAGTTCGTCAGAGGATACGGCACTATCGCACGGGCCCTCACGGAGCAGTTAAAGAAGGAAGGTTTTCACTGGGGGGAGGAAGCCACCAAAGCCTTCGAGGCCTTAAAGGTGGCTATGACGACGGCGCCAGTACTTGCTTTACCAGATTTCAGCAAGGCGTTTGTGGTGGAAACGGACGCCTCAGGATATGGTCTAGGGGCAGTACTCATGCAGGAGGGGCGACCCATTGCTTACTTTAGTCAGGTGCTTTCTGCTAGAGCCCGGCTAAAGTCAGTCTACGAGAGGGAGTTGATGGCCATCGTACTAGCAGTGCTGAAGTGGAGGCCTTATCTAATGGGGCGGGAGTTTGTGGTCCGGACCGATCAGAAGAGCCTCAAGTACCTACTCGAGCAGCGACACGTGACAGAGGAGCACCAGCGTTGGTTGTCCAAGTTGGTGGGCTACCAGTTCACGATCGAGTACCGACCGGGGATGGAGAACAAGGCTGCTGATGCTTTGTCGCGACGGGAGGAGGTGGTCGATTTGAGGGCTCTATCCCGACCCAGAGGACATGATTGGGAGCCGATGCTACAGGAGGCTGAGCGTGACGCGGGGTTACAGCACATCAGGCAGCAGATAGAGAGCGGCGAGAACGGTCCTGCGGGATATACGGTAGTAGGACGACGACTGCTTTATCAGGGGAGGATGGTGATACCGAGGACTTCGGCCTTCATTCCGGCATTGTTTCAGGAGTTTCATAGCTCGGTGATGGGAGGGCACTCGGGCGTTCAGCAGACCTATCAGAGGATGGCCAGGGAGGTGTTTTGGCCAGGGATGCAGAGGTGTATCGCCCGACTGGTCGCTGCTTGTGACGTTTGCCAGCGTCACAAGTACATGGCTATGGCACCTGCAGGGCTATTGCAGCCACTGACTCTGCCCGAGAGAGTGTGGGAGGACGTCACCATGGACTTCATCGACCGGCTACCACGTTCAGAGGGATACACGGTGATCATGGTGGTGGTGGACAGGCTGAGTAAATATGCTCATTTTATTCCTTTGAAGCATCCTTACACAGCTATGTCTGTAGCGACGACTTTCATGAGGGAGGTGGTACGACTGCATGGGATACCAGCTTCCATAGTCTCTGATAGGGACAAGGTGTTCATGAGTATCTTTTGGAGGGAGTTGTTTAGGGTGCAGGGTACGGCCCTGAAGAGGAGCACCGCTTACCATCCTCAGACGGACGGCCAGACGGAGGTCGTCAACCGCAGCGTGGAGACTTATTTGCGGTGCTTCGCCTCTGATTCTCCCCGGCAGTGGCACCGATGGTTGGCATGGGCAGAGTATTGGTACAATACGTCTTATCATTCGAGAGCGGGAACAACCCCTTTCAGGGTATTGTACGGGCGAGATCCCCCGCCTTTGGTCCGGTTTGGCGATACTCAGACTCCGGTGGGACAGGTGGAGGATTACATGGAGGCGAGGGATGGGATTCTAGAGGAGTTGCGGAGGCATTTACTACGAGCTCAGCAGGTGATGCGAGCGCAGGCGGACAGACATCGACGAGACGTAAGCTTCCAGGTGGGAGATATGGTTTATCTCAAGCTACGTCCCTACAGGCAGAGATCGATGGCGAGGAGGCAGAATGAGAAACTGGCGGCTCGTTACTTTGGTCCATATCAAATCGAGGCCCGGATTGGGCAGGTGGCATATAGGTTGAGGCTACCGGATACGTCGGCGATTCACCCCGTTTTTCACGTTTCTCAGCTGAGGAGGGCGATCGGGGATCATGCAGTATCACACACTCTTCCTCCTACACTCACGGAGGATATGGAGGTACAGTTAGAGCCTTTGGAGGTACGGGCAGTTCGGCAGGGACCGGAACAGACGAGGGAGGTTCTGATTCACTGGGTCGGACTACCTGATTGTGACGCGACTTGGGAGGACTATGCGGGGTTCCAGGCGCAGTTTCCAGATTTCCACCTTGAGGACAAGGTGGCTCTTTTAGGAGGGGGTATTGATGTGGGCGGACCACACACAGGACGAGCAGGCGTGAGGGCGGACCCGGGGGCGGGCACGGGCAGTGATGGAGGCGTCATCACGTACACACGTCGCAAGAGACGTGGATGAGCTAATTGAGCCTATGTTCTATTTTTAGTCATTTTCCTATTTTAGTAAGGAAGGATTATTCACCAATAATAACCCTTCCTTAATAGTCATTTTCCTATTTTAGTCAGGAAGGATTATTTTTGGTCTTTCACCAATAATAACCCTTCCTTAATTAAGCCAAGGATTATTTTGGTCTTTCACCAATAATAACCCTTCCTTAATTAAGCCTTTGTTTTTCCCTATATAAACTAGGGTTAGCCATCTTTTATTTTCCATGCTTGTATTGAGAAGAAACTCTCAAGTATCAATAAGAAGGATTTAGACTTTGTCCGTCCACCAAAGTTGGGAGTTTGTTCTTTTCTCACAAAAAGATCATTATCTTTCTCTGTTTCTCTTTTCTACAAATCTTTTGTGAATCGAATAGGTCGATTCACATCACATACTCAATGATTTATCATCTTGTTATTAGCAATAGCATTCAATCAAAAACTCATATTCTTATTAGGCGTAAGCGAATCAGCAAATAAGACTTCGTCCACTCACCCAGATCAATCGTCTTCTGTTGCAGAGCCAGCAATCCGATCTCTCTGTCTATCTAGTGCCTTCGCGGAGCGGGGCACTACACCTACTACTAGCCTCACATGCACGAGGATGTGGAGGACTTTGTGCGCATCTGTCTTGTGTACCAACAAGACAAAGTGGACCATCAGAGACCCGGGGGCCTGCTGGAGCCTCTCCCCGTGCCGAGCAGACCATAGGAGAGCATATTGATGGACTTCATATCCGCTCTGCCGAAAGTGGGTATGCTTGGGTCCATTCTCGTGGTGGTGGACCGATTCTCAAAGTACGCGACCTTCATTACTGCTTCAACGGACTGCACAGCAAAGGAGGCCGCGCGACTGTTCATCAACCACGTGGTAAAGTTTTGGGGCATCCCGGAGAATATAGTCAGCAACCGAGATCCCCGCTTCACAGAGAAGTTCTGGACGAAAGTGTTCAAAATCCTTGGGATGGACTTGCACTTCTCGATCAGCTTCCACCCGCAGATGGACGGACAGACCGAGCGGATCAATTCTCTGCTCGAGGAGTACTTGCGGCACTTTGTGAGTGCAAACCAGAAGGATTAGATGCACCACCTCGACGTCGCCCAGTTCTGCTGCAATCTTCAATGGAGCGAGTCATCACATAGCATTCCATTCGAGTTGGTGATGGGCCGGCAGCCGCTTGCCCCGCATACGCTGAGTATGGGATCCTCGAGTAGAAGTCCCGCGGCCAACCAGTTCACTTCAGACTTCGCAAAGGCAGACATTACCAAAGCATTTCTGGAAAAGGCCGCAAGGAAGATGAAGAAATGGGCTGACGCGAGACGAAGGCCGGTTGAGTACAAGGGGGGACATAGTGATGGTCAAGCTTCAGCCGCAACAGTTCAAAGTGTTCCGAAAAGTGCACAAAGGACAGATTCGGAAGTACGAAGACCCCTTCCCGTGCTCAAGAAAGTAGGCAAGGTGGCCTACAAGCTCGAACTCCCCGTCAAGCTGAAGATTCATCCAGTCTTCCATGCGAGTTGTCTGAAATGGTACCATGAAGACTTGGAGGATCCCCGCAAGGAGTTCCGAAGAGACCCACGACGACCATGACTACGTCCTTTAACAAGGAAGTGGAAGCCGTGCTCTACAAGAGGACTATCCGTCGGCGAGACGTGTCCCCGTATGTGGAGTACCTTATCCAATGGAAGGGCATGCCGCACGACGAGTCTAGCTGGGAACGTGATAATACGCTGCATCAGTTCGAGGCCGAGGTCCAGGCGTTTCTTAGCGAACATAGTTGACGAGAACGTCAACGCCTTAGGTGGGGGAGAATGTAACGCCCAAAATGTTGTGTCCCGCCCAAGGCAAAGTTGCATAGCCTTCTACGGATCAAGGTTATGCGGAAAGCTTCCAGAATGTTCTAGAAGATGGTGAAACTTTCCAGAAGGCCCAAATTTTTTCCAGAGGACCCGAAAATCTTCCAGAAGACTCTAGACCCTTCTAGATGTGTCATGATCTTTCTGGATGTACTAGAAGCTTCCTTTGTTCTTATCTAGTAGAGAATAATCCCTAGAATATGTCGATTCTAGAAGTTTTCATGTAAACCCTATGAGCACTATAAATAAAGGGGAGGCCTCATTTGTTCCTCACCACCAAAATTTGTAAGCATTCTCCAAGTAATAGAAGTTCTTACGAGTCTCATTTGCTCCACTCTTCTCTTAAGTTCCTTAGCATTCTAGCTAAACGGATTGGGAAGGCTTGTACGAGTCTTCGAGAAGGAAGATAGTGCGCCGCACGCGACGAAGTATAGGCAAAAACACTAAGTCCGTGACACGTAGCTACTCCTGTGCGCATAAACAATAAGCGCAACAACTCATGCGTGCATGCGCATAGCAGTGCAGCAGCGCATGCGATAAACGCGCATAGACGCATAGTCTGCGCATAGCCTTACATAGCCCATGCATAGACGTCTCATAGCCACGCATAGCCCGACGTCGCCCGCGCATGCGCACACGCTTGCAGCTCGTGCATAAAACGAGCGCAACTAATGTGCACAAGCGTCATGCGACGATGCTGATGTGTTAAGTGCAAAGTGTGCCATCAAAGTGCCACTTTGCGCCCTTGAGCCTGAGTCCGAGTCGCTAGCTTCAAAGAGAATTTTTCCAATAGTGTGACAAAAAGTATTAATGCTTCCTTGAGGAGTTTAAACTTAATCCAACTAGGAAAATATCCCAATGGCACCCACTTGGGCCACCACCCCATGTGCAAACCTCAACACCAAGCATGGTATTACATTGAGATACCCACTTGGAGTTTTTTCCAATGTGAGATTATCTTTCTAGCTCTCAAGAAGGAAAAACCTCCATGAGTATAAAGAAAAACTCCAACACTATAGACTAATAAAGATTATGGACTTAGATAATTCATCTGGTTTGAAAGATGCTGGCGGCAGATCTCGTTATGTTCACTTGTAAAACAATATATGACAGATACCTCTATGGCCGGCTTGCTTCAAGAGTTGGTTTTACTCTTCACTTCAAGCTACCGCTGAGTCTAAAACAAAGACAGACCTTACCAGGAGGGAGAAGAAAATGAGTTTTCACGTCATTTTGTCCAGCCAACTACCTTGGTTGGAGGTGCTTTTTGTATAACTTATTGAGTCCAGATTTTCACCTTCGTGACAGCAACAAGATGAACACCATATCCTCCTACCTGGTCACGGAATCCAAGCCTTATGAACCCTTATCCTAGGCATCTCTGTGCAACCCCATTCCTTCACACGCTCATGGTCATGAAAGCCCCTCTACTCCATCGGATATATTTGGTCTTTATGATTTTCCACGATTAGAACAATGAACTAGGAGTGTAAACAAACCTAAAAAGGATTTCTGTACTTGCAAGGGAAAGTGTAAAATTCTATGGATCATCGTGCTCACTTATTCATCATCATCCACGCCTTCTCACATCATAATAGGATCGATTATGAAGCATAAGAAAGCTCCATAAAAGATTTTACCAATGTTATAGATTTCGCTAGGCGGAGTCGGTGCGTTGAGGGCCCGACTATAGGGTGCCGTCGCCTAGGCGCCGATTTGATTTTTTTTCTTTTCTTTCTAAGTTCATGAGTATATATATAAATAACATGTATGTGACCTATAGACACAAAAACTATTGAGCCTTTATAGCTAGCGTAGCTATACTTAAGTCTTCTATTGGTGAGGGGTTAGGGATTTGAATCCTTTAAACGTTTTTTTTCATCACCTTTTTTTTAACTTTGAAAAAAAAAATATAAGGGGTAGGAGAGGAGAGGAGAGAGAGACTACACAACAGACTTCTCCTCTCCCCTCTCTCCTCTCCTTCTCCCCTCCGCTCCCCTCTCCCCTCCTCCTCCCCTCTCTCCTCCTCCCCTACGCTCCCCTCTCCCCTCCTCCCCTCTCCGCTCCCCCCTCTCCTCCTCCCCTCCGCTCCACTCTCCCCTCCTCCTCCCCTCGACGACGACAGCAACAACAACAACAACAGCAGCAGTCGGCTGCGGCGGCGACATGTAAGTATTTTATTTTGTCAAATATGATTTTTTTTTTTTTTGAAAATTTCAAAAAAAAATTGGCCAAAACCGGCCGCCTAGACCCGCCCAGCGCATAGGCCGACCGCCTAGGGCCTTTTCGGTGCGGCTGGCGGCCGCCTAGCGCCTAGGCCGATTTTTAGAACACTGGATTTTACAACCGTTTGTTGATGTCTTCAACCCTTAGGAATTTGGCATCATGATAAGGTCATGCAATAAAACCTATAAAGGTAGCTATTAGGTAGGTAGGTAGACCTTCCTTTTGGATATGTAGTCTCACACAACCAAGGAACCACTGTTACAAAAATCGGCTATGCGTCCGCCTAAGCACTAGGCGCCATGTGTCCACCTAGTGCCTTGTCACGCACGACTATGCCTATTTTTGTGGTTTATGGACAATTGCTGCAATTTCCAGCAAAGTTTTGTTTTGTTTTTAATTTTATAAAACACCTAGAATTAGGCGGCTGACTAGGCGGACTCGGCGCCCGATGCCCACCCGACTAGCGCATAGCGACTTTTACAACCTTGCAAAGAACACCCTTCAACTTCACCTAGGCTATAAGAGTCTATAAGAAGAGTTGAGATTATACAATTTGTTATAGGAAAATGCATTAAACCAAAGAGTGAAAAGGAATTACAATCCCATCAAATTTAGTATTTTCTTTGATCACAAGTAGTGAAATATGAAAAATAAAAAGCATTTTGGATTGGTTCATGATGGAGAGTAAGAGAGCATGTCATTTGTATAATGGATTCACCTATCATAGGTGAAAGTTTATGTTTTCAGCTTGTCTTAAAATACCATTTATATATTAGCCTCTAGGATTTTTTTGGGTGAAGCATAGTTACGGATTCCAACTACTCTTTTTAGGCCTAGGAACTGCGATCCAAATCCCACAACATCCTATGCATCAGGATAATAAAAAATAGCATCCTAGGCGATCTAGACCAATGTAACCAGGACCGTGGGTCGCTTTGGTACGTGGTACGGGTACGGATACGCGGTACGGTACCTCAGCCGATATGTGGTACGGTGGGGGTAGGCTTATTCGGTGCGGTATTTGGGATCGATATTCGTTTTTATTTAGGTCGTCTTTTGTACCACATACAATTATATAGAAGTATACACTATATAAAAGTAAAATAAAAATGATTAATTAACCAACAAATATTGAAAATATATGGCAACAAACATAATATAATAAAAAAATATTATATATTAATTTTGTTTATATTACTTAATTTCTGTTGAAAATATATGGCAACAAACATAATACAATTTGTTTATATTACTTAATTTCTGTTAATTTCCATCACTGTGGGGTCGGCTATGGAGCATAAAAAAACTCTATATAAGATTTGACAAAGTTTTATAACCGTTTATCGACCTGACATCAAACCTCTGTGTAGGTGCCAAATTTCTAGCCAAGGTAGTTATAAGCATAAAAGGGCCATACCATAAAACTATATTAGTCACTTGGCAGGTAGGTAGACATACATTTTGGAATGTAGTTTAAGCTCATGCAACTAAGGAGCACCTCAAAATTTTCCTAGACTATAAAAAGTCTAAATTAAGAGGTAAGATAATACAATTTGTTATAGGAAATTGTATTAATCTTTATGACACATTATGCCAAAGAGTAAACGAATGACAATCCCAATGCTTTCATTGCATGCAGCGATATGTCAAAAACAAAGACTAAGAGAGCATGTCATTTTTGTAACGGATTCACTTACTCTTGGTGAAAGTTTATGTTTTCGGCTTGTCTTAAAATACCATTCTTATATTAGCCTCTACAGTATTTTTGTGAAGCATAACATAGTTACTGATTTTAACTACTCTCTAGGCTCTAGGAACAACATTCCAGATCCCACAATACCAAATATGGAGGGATCTCAATCAGGAAAATAGAAAACGGCGACTTGGACTATCCAGATGCTACAAGATAGAAGTTCAACAAAGATATCAATAATATGCAAATACAACAACAAAGCCTTTATCCCAAATCATATGCAAAAAAGACAATAAAATGAATTAATTGGTAAAATAAAGCATAACATAGGAGGTCATTGTAGGATTCAATATTTATTATGTCACGCCCTGCACACGGAGCTCACGACGACATGATCTATGCATGGCCTCATGTGTATCGCCACCGGGCTATTCACTTGCTAGAATGGTTAACTATGATGTACATAAGGGACCCAAACACTTAAATATAAGCATAACAAAGTCCTATCTCATATCAAATATTGGACTAAATCTTGGATTTTCACGATCTCCCCCTCCCCCCCATTTGGGGCTACTTTGACTCCTATTTCAAATGGAAAAAGCTTCATGTCAAATGTAACCGTCAAACAATGCTCTCGCAAGCAATTGATGTTTGCCGTTTTCGGGTATTTTTGTATGGTGAAACGGCAAACGCAGGTAAGCAAACACATTTGGTTTGTCGTTTTGGCCACGATGCCGGCAAACGCTCTATTTTAAAGGGGACTAAACTAGCCCTTAGTCCCACGTCGAATATGTGATAGGAGTTTGTTGTGATTATATTTGAGTGGTTAGGTATAATACGTACACCGTGTTAATCATTTTGCCAAGTGGTGATGCAAATGAGGGACATTTGTGTCATGTCTTAGCGGTCCCGTGGGCCGGGATGTGACAAATGATTCATAGCTACTAAGAGGTTATGTCCTAGTAGGGTGACACTGAGTCAATACGTGCGGGCGTGCACCAGGATGAGGACGTCGCGTCTTTGAGTGGGGAGATTGCAAAACCATAAGATTAATCCCATATCACTATATCAGATATGAGATGGAAGACCAAAAATCTATCATACTACGTATGGAAGCGAACCGACTATCTAAAAAACCTAGATAAAGACACTAAAATTGCTACTGAATTGCACATAAGAGCATCATTAGTAGTTGGGACTCTCCAATGCAATTTGGAGCCCAAAATTTCAAAAAAAAAAAGGTAAATGTAGAATGGGTTGGATTTGTATGAGAATAGTAGGAAATGATAAAGTGAGCTCTGGTCCCAAAAATTGTGTGGTCAAAAATTAATGTAGGAAAAAAAAATATAAAGTTAAGAATCTAGAAAATTGGGTTCCAAATTGGAACTTACTATTCTACAAAACGAGTTTCTACAATCTAGAATCTAGAAATTGGGAGGCCCAACCCTTAGCACCTATGGATGGGTTGGGACCGAAATTGTAGAAATTGGGACCAGGGATGAGACTTACTATTCTACAAAATGAGCTCCTACATTCTAAATCTAGAATCTAGAAAATGGGATGGGCCTTACTAATGATGCTCTAAGGAGTTGATTCCAGTTTCCACATGATGACCGCTATGATCTAAAGAGTGATGAAACACAAAATGAACAAAAAAGAAATAATATTTTTGTTGGTACATAAACCTCAAAGTGAATCATATTTTACTGTTCGAGTTCATTTTCTGTTAAAAGCCTACTAGTTCCTTTAAAAACTCAACTTGTAATATTTAAAGATTATTGCTTTACTCAATGTATATAACTCAAAATTTGATCAATTTGGTTCCCATCTCGAATCGAAGCTGGAATTTGTAGAAACATAAAGAGGATTGAAGAAAGATTGCTCACTAGAACCATTAGAGCCGGAGACCTCCGACTCAGAGAAGCATCCCCTCGCGACTGAGAGCCGCCGCCTCCGTCTCTCGAGACCCAAACCCTAATCGAAACAAATTGGCGGGAAATCAGCAGAGGAATCGAGAAAACCAAAGCAAACAAAAAATAGGCTTTAGACGAACCTTGGAAGTAGAGAGAGGAGGAAGAGGAAGACTAATTGTAGAGATCGACGCCATTTCTGGAAAGTGTGGAGGGAAGGAGGGAGGGAGAAACCTCGGCGCCAAAAAGAAGATAAAACGGGCTGGTGGTGGGTGCTGAAAGACGACTATGCCCTCAGCATATTTTTCTTTTTTTTTGGTTAATTATAAGAGCACAGCCTTTTTTACTCGGTGCTGTCCAAGTAACTGTTTTCATTATTTACAAGTTTGCCACTGAAAAAATTACTCAGGGCTATCCAAGTTGTAGGTATAAAAGTTAACTCTTTTTTTTTTTTTCCTTTTCTTCCTCACTCTCCATTCCCTCTCCCTCTTTCTTCTCCAAACCCTAGTCTGGTCCCCACACTTATTTAAACCCCACATTTCTCCAAACCCTAGAAGATTCTCCAAGGAAGATTCCTAGAATATTCTGTACGATGACGTCCGCTAAACGACAAAATTTCTGAGTTTTATTTTTTTTAAGTAATCTTATATTTTGTCCCAATGTAGAAATTATGGAAGAAAGTGGATCATCACGTCTATCAATCGAGGAACACGGATCTTCCGAACAACACGACAAAACACCCGAAGAACTCTCGATAAATTTCCGACCGACTGCTACGCATTCGACTGTACAAGAGGACTGCCAGACTTTCTGGCAGTCCATAGAACAGAAAGGACTGCCATATTACACGGCAGTCTATTTGTACAACTAGTATAAAATAGGACTGCCGCAAAACATGGCAGTCCAAGAAGTAACGAGGACTGCCAGATTTTGCGGCAGTCTATATGTAGAAATACTGTACAGTTGGACTGCCAGAAAATCTGGCAGTCCATAAAACACGTAGGACTGCCACATAACTCAGCAGTCAATGTGTAGAACTAGTGTTAAGTAGGACTGCCAGACTTGCTGGCAGTCTTTTAAACACGAAGGACTGCCACAAAAATTGGCAGTCTTTGTTAAGAACTAGTGTAAAACAGGACTGCCAGAAATCTGGCAGTCTATAAAACACGAAGGACTGCCAGAATGTCTGGCAGTCCTGTTGTACAGTCCTGAAGGAAGGGCAATTTTCCTTGACAGTTTTGAAGTTGTTGATATTGTAATTTTGGTTGTAATTGTGATTGGCAATTTTTTTTGAAATAAAATGTAGGGCCCACCACCTCCTATTTCCGTTGACTTGAGTAATATATTCTCAACGGATGTCGCATTTGAATCTTATGAAGAAGCATTAGAATGGTGCAGACAAGTTGGAAGGCAAGTAAACACAGTCCTTGTCATTTCAAGGTCATTACGAGGCCCGTCGTTTCGTAAAACTGCTGATCTTGGATGCGAAAGAGGTGGGACATTTAGGCTTCATCGAAGGAAAGAAGAATGTGCCCGAAAAAAAGTCCCGGAGAAGGCCGTAGGGTCCAGAAAGTGCGGTTGTCCTTTCAAGATTGTGCTTGTCTCAAAAAATGATGGAAAGTGGACAGTTGATGTCAGAAATGGGATGCACAATCATGCGGTGGCGGAGACACTTACCGGTCATCCCTATGCCGGAAGGTTGAACGAACAGGAGAAGAAGTTAGTTGAAGAATTGTCATGCTCCGGAGTCGGCCCGAAGCAAATTTATTTCGCGGTGCGCCAGAAGAATGAACAGAACAAGTCAACAATGAGGACAATCTACAATGCACTCTCGAGATCGAGGACAAATACCCTAAGAGGAAGAATGGCGATGCAACAAGTTATGAAGTTACTTGCCGACAATCACTATGTGGAGTACCATAGAAGACATCCGCCGTCCAATGAAATTACCTCTATGTTTTGGGCATATCCGGAGTGTACGCATTTGGCACGGTCCTTTGCCGATGTCTTGGTGGTTGATTGCACGTACAAGACTAACAAATTCAAGATGCCACTCTTCCACATTGTCGGCTTCACGTCAACGGGTAAATCATTTTCAGTTGCATTTTGTTTCTTGAAGAATGAAACAGTAGATGACTATACATGGGCATTGAACAAATTGAAGACACTTTACACTGGACACAAAGAGCCGTCTGTTTTTGTCACCGATCGAGAATATGCATTGATGAATGCTATAGATATCGTATTTCCTCATGCTCGTAGACTACTATGTACATGGCATATTAATCGTAATATTCAAGCACAATGCAAGAGCCGGTTTGAAAAAGTAGACGGCAAACTTGATAATGACCGCTTCACAGAATTCTACGACGATTGGGGCCTTGTTTGGCGAGCAAGTAGTGTAGACGCTTTTGATAAAGCGTGGTTGGAGTTCAAAGAGAAGTGGGAAAGTAGCAACAAGCCATGTATTTCTTATATCAAAGACACATGGGTTGATCCATTTAAAGAAGATTTCGTCCTAGCGTGGACGAATAAGGTGAAGCATTACGGCACGACCACTACAAACCGTGCCGAAGGTTCACACTCAAGACTGAAGAAATATATACGTTCATCGGTCGACGATTTTGTGTCAGTTTGGCAGTCGATTAATCTAATGACCAACTCGACGGTGAACGAGATCAAGGCTTCATTTCAGCAGAGCCTGAATATTGTAAAGCACGAACATAGGAAAGAGAAGCTTCTGTCTGATTTAATCCATGTATTGTCTCACTATGCTTTGGGGTTTATATTTGAAGAGATTGCTCGGGCAAATTCAGTTGGTGTTGATACTGAAGCCTGTGGTTGTACACATCGACATTCTCTCGGCCTTCCTTGTGCTCATGAGATCAACGAATATCGACGTCAAGGCAGACCTATTCCAGTAGTGGTCGTTGACCAACGTTGGAGACAATTGTCAGTTATGCCTATGGTGGAGAGTCCCGACGATTTCTTTTCCTTGCCAGAAGTTAAACTTCTTCATGCAAGATGGTGTGCTGCCCTAGAACCTGAGAGGAAGTCTATTGAACGTAAAATTCAAGAAATTGCCCACCCGGTAAGCAGTGATGTGCAGGAGCCATCTGTTGTCGTTGCCCCGAAGGGTAGACCACCAAGAAAACTTACAAGAATACAGAAGAAGAAGCTCGAGTCTACTAGAAGAGAACTATCATTATTTGAGCATATTGAAAGAAGCATGGAAAGGTTCGTTTCTCCAAAGAGGAGTGACAAGCTTCCTATTCAACGGAAGAAACAGAAAACAAGCGTTGGTGTCCCATTCGACATGTACATTCATATATTTAATCCTGCAATACGGGAGTACATTTGGTCTATTGAAGATGTGCCTAAAGATGGACATTGTGGGTACCACGCCCTTGCAAGACATCTAGGCTACTCCGTTAAAGACGGATGGAGGCAGGTTAGAGCAGAGCTGTACGAGGAGTTGGAGTCTCATCTTCCCTTCTACAGCAAATTAGTAAGCCCAGATACAGTTGGAGAATTATTGACAAGCATTCCGTGCACCGATCAGACTACTGGAGAGGAACATTACATGGATATTCCTTCTGCTGCATATCTATTCGCTAACAGGTACAATATACCTACACATTCTTACTAACGTGAAAAGTTTGATAAATACTTATACTGCATTTGTATTCGCCTACAGGTACAAGATCCCACTTATCGTTATGTCGAAGAGAAGTAACAACACTTTCTTCCCAATGACCGCTCCTCCGACAGACTACACTATGTGCACTCTACATGCCATTGGACTTGATTATAATCACTTCGTCATCCCGCGGTTTATCGGGCACAGTCCTATTCCCTCCCCCCCCCCCGATCCAGTCTGGTATAAACATGCTCCGGAAGAATCGATCGCTTGGACGACGCTGTACGCCGATGCGATCAATGCCTACAAGGAGAAAACAAACTACGTGCAACCTAAACCAATGCCGAAAGACCACTACGATGTATTGATTGACTGATAGTTGGGAGCATCACCGATAGTTTTGTCACATTTTGTAACTTGAAAGAAGGATAAACATATCTTCCGTCGTACACCGATAGTTCTGTCACATTTTGTAACTAGAAACAAGTATAAACATTTATGTATATACCGAAGAATGTGGTTGTCAAAAGAAATGTAAATATTTGGTCCTACTCAGATACACTATTTTACATCATTTTGTAAAGAAGAAGAAGGAAGTTTATTTTGGTATGACATTTACAGTTGAGTATCACATTTACCAGGACTGCCCACAATACTGGCAGTCCATCATGAATGAAGGACTGCCAGGGAACTGGGCAGTCCAAGTTGGAAGTTGCTGTGAACAAGGACTGCCCAGGGAACTGGGCAGTCCTTGTTCACAGCAAGTTCTAAATTGGACTGCCCACTTCCCTGGCAGTCCATCGTGAATGAAGGACTGCCAGGGAACTGGGCAATCCAAGTTGGTAGTTTCTGTGAACAAGGACTACCCAGTTCCCTGGCAGTCCTTGTTCACAGTAAGTTCTAAATTGGACTGCCCACTTCCCTGGCAGTCCATCGTGAATGAAGGACTGCCATGGAACTGGGCAGTCCAAGTTGGTAGTTTCTGTGAACAAGGACTGCCCAGTTCCCTGGCAGTCCTTGTTCACAGCAAGTTCTAAATTGGACTGCCCACTTCCCTGGCAGTCCATCGTGAATGAAGGACTGCCAGGGAACTGGGCAGTCCAAGTTGGTAGTTTTTGTGAACAAGGACTGCCCAGTTCCCTGGCAGTCCTTGTTCACAGCAAGTTCTAAATTGGACTGCCCACTTCCCTGGCAGTCCATCGTGAATGAAGGACTGCCAGGGAACTGGGCAGTCCAAGTTGGAAGTTGCTGTGAACAAGAACTGTCCAGTTCCCTGGGCAGTCCTTGTTCACAGCAACTTCCAACTTAGAACTTGCAATGTTCAGGAAACATCTGTATAGTGAGATCACATTACGTATTCAAAACCTATTACAACAAAAGCATATTACAACAAAATGATACAGGAGTTCGACATGAAGTATTCAAAACCAATAACAAAGAAAGCATAATACAACAAGATGATACCGGAGTTCGACATTAAGTCTTCAAAACATATTACAACCAAGACGTCAACAAGTATTCAAAACATAGTTCAACAAAAGCGGCACGCAAATTGTTCAAACAAGTACAAGATGTCATTTCTTCTCATGACGTATCTTAGTCCGTCGCTCTTGTTCGAGAAACGGATAGTCCGATGCGATGTTCTGCATCTGGTTAGCCACGTCGACGTAGTTCTCTCCCTTGCACAGCAGTAGACTTTTCCCCAAGTTTCTTACTTTCGAAGCCTGAAGGAAAAATTAAGGGTCCAAATTAGCCAGGTTACTAAACTGGTAAACATTAATTCAAAAAAATACTACTTGCCATCTTTTTGCATTGCGTCAAGCAGGCCTGCCCTGTTTGGTAGAGGAGCAGCTACCGGCACTTCATTCCCTCGCGTATCTGGATTCAACATTATACCATGTCCGACCTCTACATAATAATTTATATATTCATCAGTACAATCCTACATCTGCTCCACCGGACGTCGTAAAGTTTTACCAACTACATGCCGTTGCCACTCAGTGAAGAAGTAAGAGCCCCAACGGTAGTCCGGCGGGACATAGGTTGATGCTTTGTTCCCTTTTGAAGAAGTCCTCAAATTCAAAGTGCCCGGTATAGTTTGCACGTAGCCAAACTGACGAAGCACTCTGTCTGGCATATAAGGCTCCTCAATTTCTTGACAGGATATCAGACCTTGAAATAGTGAAACTCCTTGCAACGGATGAGAACTATTTCGAAGATCCTTATACGGATGCCAAATAATCTACATCATAGTATATGTAATCAAGACCAAAGAAGTTACTATTTTACACTATAATGAAATCCTAAGTAAATGTAAATTTAAGTTAGCATTGTCTCACCTCCTTTTCGTTCATATCTTCAAGTGCGATACGCAGAGAAGCTAAAGTATGCGGATGTCTGCTATCCATCTTAATTGGATTCCACTTGCACATCCTAGGTAGCTGATCATCATAGTCTTTGTTAAGAGTAGCTCTCTTTAGCGTCGGAAAATGTTCGTATATCCATGCCTGTACATGAAATGTAGATGACACACATATTAATCGACCTAATTTTATTTAAATATAAACAAAGTACGATTTACTTGACTCACATGGAGCAGAGTTTGACAACCAGCTATAGTCTTCAAACCGACTCTAGATGCAGCGCCAAGTTCGCGGTAGAGATAAGCTAGTATACCGCTTCCAAATGATATTTGATCCACAGTGCCTACGTTCATAAAATTGTTAACATATTTGGCGTGAATTGAGGTTCCGAACTTGTCCGGAATGCAGATGGCTCCCAAGATGAAATACATGTATGCCCGGGCCACTACATCGTCGTTGGCGTCGTCCTCATTGTCATCTTCATCGTCTTCATCGTCATCTTCATCAATGTGTGTATTCCTAAGAAAACTCAAAGGAACTCCGTACAACTTCTTAAACTCGGGGAGACTAACAAAATTCTCTGCCTCAATACCGAGTGCATTGGCGACCATTCCACCATCTCGTCATACATCTCAAAGTCGCCCGTATCATAATTCATCAGCATTGGACCACCATCAACTCTAAGTCCCAAAATGTGGTGGACGTCGTCGAGGGTGATCGTCAACTCCCCGGAAGAGAAATGGAAACTGTTTGTTTCGGGATGCCATCGCTCCACAAACGCAGAGATCAGTGCATGATCCAAGATCTTATACGAGTGTTTCGCAATATGCTGCAATCCAGTGGGGATGATTTTGGCCTTCACACCTTCTTTTAAATTGTCAAAATTCCATGTACTGCACATCTTAGCGTAGTTAATGACCCGCAAGATACGCGAGCTTGTCTGAAAATAAAACAATATAAAGAAAATATAAATATAAAATATAACTACTATTTTACAAAAGAAATGTAAATATCTAAGGTAATGAACTTGCCGGATCCTTCCAAATTTGGTAAGATATGTGGTTAGGCAGGGACGTCAATAGTGAGCAACCGATTGGCCTCACTTCCGGATCAGCTCTATCATCCGCGGCCTTCGTATGAGAAGGTCCGGAACCATCATCCTCCCCTCTATGAACAATGGCCAAATCATCATCGGAGGAGGGAGAATCAGGACGAGTCTTTCGTTGCTTCGATTTACTTGCAACGTGTTTGGTTCGACGTGGTGCAGTCTGAGAGGGTGCCGCCGGTTCACTTATCGTTATTGGTTTTTCGCGAACCCGCTCAGCTTCACGTGCCTTCCGCTCCGATGCGGTAGTACGTTTTCTTTTCATCTCCGACGTCAACGTCCTTCGTCTTCGGAGTCGGGTCGTGACTACGAATATTTCATATCAATCGATTAATACTTAGCAAACATCAAACAAGACTCCCAATTCAGGACTACCGCTCTTTCTGGCAGTCCTATGTACTGTTAGGACTGCCATAAGGAGAGGCAGATTAGTTGTACAGCAAGTATAAGACAGGACTGCCGCACTTTGTGGCAGTCCTTTATGCATAAAGGACTGCCACAAAGTGCGTCAGTCCTGTGTTATACTTGCTTTACAAATGGACTGCCTCTCCTTATGGCAGTCCAAACAGTACATAGGACTGCCAGAAAGAGCGACAGTCCAATTGTACAGCAAGTATTACACAGGACTGCCGCACTTTGAGGTAGTCCTTTATGCATAAAGGACTGCCACAAAGTGCGGCAGTCCTGTCTTATACTTGCTTTACAAGTGGACTTCTTCTCTTTATGGCAGTCCTAACAGCTGTTAGGACTGCCAGAAAGAGAGGCAGTCCAGTTGTACAGCAAGTATTACACAGGACTGCCGCACTTAGTGGCAGTCCTTTATGCATAAAGGACTGCCTCAAAGTACGGCAGTCCTGTGTAATACTTGCTGTACAACTGGACTGCCTCTCTTTCTGGCAGTCCTAACAGTACATAGGACTGCCAGAAACATGGGCAATCATCGTCGACTCGAGAGAAACTAACTGGGGTTGTTCGAACTAAATTAATAGGATTTGGGGGGGGGAATTGACAACTATAAGTATTAGGTTTCTTACCTTGATTGAGAGGAACGTTTGCGTCCCATCGTAGGAGAGATCGTTGGAAAATGGTAAAGACAAAGGAAATGGTGGAGATGAGGATCGAAACCCTAACCCTGACAATTGCGTAAAACAAATGGAGAGAGAGGAGTGGGAAATCGTGGAGAAGAAGAAGAAGAAGAGGAGGAGGAAAAATAGGATTTATGAAGAGAGAGAGGGAAAGTTTGAAATGAGAGGGATTTTCGGGTTTGGGGGAGGGGGCTGTGGGGTTTGGACAGCCCCTGAATGAAAACTTTGGCCAGCCCGAGTAAAAGTTCCTCAAAGCCTGGCTAGCCCTAATCCTGGCTAGCCCCGAGTAAAAAAGGCTGTGCCCTTATAATTAACCTTTTTTTTTAGTTCGGCCCCTTGTTAGAGCATAATTAGTAAGGCCCATCCCATTTTCTAGATTCTAGATTTAGAATGTAGGAGCTCATTTTGTAGAATAATAAGTCTCATCCCTAGTCCCAATTTCTATAATTTCGGTCCCAACCCATCTATGGGTGCTAAGGGTTGGGCCTCCCAATTTCTAGATTCTAGATTGTAGAAACTCGTTTTGTAGAATAGTAAGTTCCAATTTGGAGCCCAACTTTCTAAATTCTAAACTTTATATTATTTTTTTCCTACATTAATTTTTGACCACACAATTTTTGGGACCGGAGCTCACTTTATCATTTCCTACTATTCTCATACAAACCCAACCCATTCTACATTTATCTTTTTTTTGAAATTTTGGGCTCCAAATTGCATTTGAGAGTCCCAACTACTAATGATCAGGGCCGGCCCTGGGGCCGTGCCAATAGTGCGGCCGCACAGGGCCTCCAATTTTTGGGGGCCTCAAAAAAATATTATGGTTAGTTTTATAATTTTGTATTTCAAGTTATATTATTTCTTCCTCAATTTCTACTCTACAATACCTCCAAGACCTTCAATTCTTGGATCCCTATTCCCTACTAACTCTAAGATTCATATTTATAATCATACAAAAAAATTAGAATTTCTTAAAGATATTGCTCTGACCGGTGTGTTAATTGCTATTTTGTTTCTAAAGATCCCTCAATTGTTAGATGAATGTATTTTCTACAATAATGATGAGATTTTTTTATATATATATAATTTAAGAATTTGGATGTGCAGGCTTAGTATTTATTTAAGAAATAATGATGTCGAAGACTGGAGGTCTTGGTCTTGCATCAGGTGACTTAGGTCCATAGCCGGTTCTATGATTTATGGGACCTATGACAAAATCTAAAATTTGGACCATTTTTCTCACATAAATAAAAAATTTACACGCAAAATCATCAATTAAGCTATCAAAATCATCAATCAAGCTATCATATTTTTTTCGATTGGAGCGCTAGCTTTTTTGTTGCTTCCAGATTGGGTCTCTATTTTTGTTTTTATTTTTTGATATACCTATTCTATTGTAAAATTACGGAACTTCCAAAATTGGGGGCTCATGACGGTCGCCCACCTCGTTCGTGCCCTGGGCTGGCCCTGCTGTTACGCCCCAGAACCAGAATACTGGAGAGCGGGGGAATGACTCGGCCAGCTACGTATTACGGGTAGAAGAATACCGTATAATACGATCAATGCTGTCTTAATAAGACGAGGGGGTGGATACTACATAAAAGTCTCACTATGGTCACTTCACATCTATTGTCTCAATCATTCAAACAAGAAACAGAAATAGAGAACATGTGAGATAAAGCAGTAAGGCGTCCCAAACGCTCAGTCAAAATGTTCTTGATATCTGGCTTTACAAAACACAGCCAGATGATGTAGCAAGTATACACAATTATTATCAGCTGCAGCCTGACTTAGTTACAATTATGCAAAAGTAGGTACAAGACAATTCGACTAACATGTCGGTGCCAAACGGCAAAGTATAAAGTATTTAACAAAACGAGCGGTGAAGTAAGAAACCCACTCGAGTCCTCCTGCGATTATCCCTCTAGTATTGACCATCTTGGAGGTAGAAGTAAGCTGGATCCTCGGGGACCGGCTCTAAATATGGCCATGCAAAACCAGAGAGGTTAGACCTCTAATAGCAAGTACCGCAAGGGAGCACGATATGAGGAATGAAGCCAGTAATAAGAGAATATGATAATAGATCTCTGCTATCTACTAGGATTCACATAACATCACGACACTTCGAACCAACCTCCCAACCAAACAAGGACAGAAGTTGGCCCGTCATGTCCTGACATTCTGGTCATCTCAGTTAGGTAACAGAGTAGGTACAGTACACAAACAAATCAATTTAAACGGTCATGCAACTACTACGGCTTGCTACTGTGAGTTCCAAGTTATCCTGGAATTATGCAATAAAGGATTCCTCAGTTCTTACTATGTGCAAGCAAGGCTAGTCTATCCAGTCAATCAATTACGCCAATCATGAATTAGACGAGTTCCAGCGGGACGCCCGTCATCAATATACAATATACAATAAATAATATAAGCAGATTATGCTCCCTGTCCGTGTGGCAGATTTGCAGTATCTGTAGGAACCAGCCGGCCTGTCGGGTACTAAATAGTCCCAAGAGAGCTGCCATGTAAGAACTCGGGAATCCATTATCTCCATGCAATCATTATTTTATTTAACTTAATAGTCTCTACGTTGAGTGAAGTCCCATGCCGTGGATCATGATCATTCAGAATGAGTACTTTCGTACGGGGTACGATATGCACAACCCTACAACGATACCCGTGCGGTTAGGTTGTAGGTTTTACATAGCGTAATACAACAATCAAACCTAACCACGGAATAATCATGCCTTGACCATAAAGTACACATGCTGCTTTGGTAAGATAAATAAATAAATAAACAAATTGAAGCCTGCATGTGCCTGTATGCCAATATTCGGGATCAGCCAGTCGATTTCAATAGTTCATAATTAATATGAACGTGTCTCATTCATTTATTTCAATAAGACGACTAGCCAGTCTCTTAGTTCCAACTAGGAACGCATGATCAATTATTAAATTAAGATGACAATCTTCGTTTATTAAGACAATAATTAATGTTAATAAGTGCCAAATCAATCAATAAATGATAGTAAATGTCAATCAATCTCAATCAATGTCAATTTGAAACAAGAATAAGCCAAAAAGGCATTATGGCTAGCATTCATGCGACTGGGAATTTATTGATTCATGCGGCCAAATTAGCAAAGCCCTATGCGGCTAGAAACTAAAGGGGTCTCATGCGGCTACGGTCAACATGCGCTCATGCGGCCAGAGAAAATTCTATGCGGCTGAGATAGGTGCAAGCCTATATGCGGCTGAGAAGTCATGCAGTGCCATGCGGCTGAAAATGAGTGCAAACCTTTATGCGACAGGTAAGTCTCATGCGGTCAGATAACTCTATGCGGCTCGGGCTGATCTTTATGCGGCAAGCGGCCGATCAAGCTTATACGGCTGACTAAGCCCATGCGGCCAGGCTATATATATATATATATATATATATATATATATATATATATATATATATAAAACTTCCTGCGGTCGAAACGTCGACGGGTCATGCGGCTAATTAAGCCTAAGCTTTATGCGGCTCAAAATGTAACATGCGGCCAGACGCTGCATGCGATCGAAACATTTCATGCGGCCAGATACTGCATGCGGCTCAAGAATGACTTGCCGCATGAAAAACTCATGCGGCTAAGTACTGCACTTCTTCTCCACTATTCCGAGAAGAATCAACCATTAAGACCTTGCTTCCAAGCTCCATAAATCCTTCCTTCCAAGCCAAATCTGGACTTCCATAGGTCAAAATTGGGTAAAACAAAATTCTCTACAATATGGAACCATCAAAACTTGAAGATAACAAAGTCTACTAGATCAAAACCTAAAAAATCCGAAAATGCACAAAACTTAGATCTACATGAAATGAACCATGGAAATTGAAAATGCTAAGTACTAAAGAGGCTTAAGATCAAGTAAGGAAGATGATGGAACAATAAAAATAGAGATCCATCAAAAAGCAAGTTTGGCACTTGCCTTGGCGGCTGGTAGGTGGGGGAGGAGTTATGAGGAAGAAGAAGATTAATGGTAAAGTAATTAAGAGAGAGAAAGGGGTGGGCTTTAAATGGAAGGGGTGGTGGTAGGTGGGGATTTATTTCGGTTCATGATGAACCAACTTAACTAAACCAGTCCAAGCCGAACCCAAAGTAAAGCTAAAGCAGAGTATGAAAGCAGAAAATAAAATACAGAAATAAAATTGCAGGAAATTAATAACGTAAAATTAAAGAGGTTTAATTACATAACAATACATGATAAATATTAAATAAATATATTAAAGCAGTATATGTATTAAAAATACGTATTCTGGGAACGGGAAGTGACACCTGCTCAGGTCTTCGAGGCTCTAAATTATGTGATTACGTATTACTTCTCATTTGGGTATTGATCGTTATTCGTTTTATTATATGTTTTCATCAACAGAAAAATTTGAGGCCAGATTTAGACCATTTAACGGTGAGTACGTCTTCTATCTAAAACATCTTTATTATACTATATAATGTGCTTGAATATAGATAATTTGAGCTTTAGTTATTTTGTTTAGTAACTACCTATAGATTCAGTTATAATATATAATCAAGAGCTATCTCTCGAGATTTTGATAATGACATATAATAATATATTTAAAAAATATGAATAAATAAATTTATGGCCACATTTAAAAATTTGCACAGGGCCTTCAATTATTAAGGATCGGCCCTGCTAATGATGCTCTTAGCAATCACCCGAATAAAACTCGTATTATATGCGAATTTTTTTGTATCTTTCATAAACGTATAATACTTGCGTACTTTTGACAGATCCAAATCAGTACGTAAATTTTAAGCGTACAAAATTTTAAACCTGTTCTATGTAAATTATTGAAAAATTATGCACACAAAATATGCTGGGAACCTGTTTAATTAACTAAATTTGACAACATATTTAAGAATATGAAGTTTCTAACATCAATATTTTCATTTTCCGATTATTTGACCGAATTTTTGAACGTATTTTATTTGCACTAAGCCGATTTATATTCGTACTTTTGCCGTCCCGAATTTTTACCGTTTGCCGAATTGCTAACAAGGGTTCAGCCTCATTTTGTTAGGAAAGGTGGTTTTTTTTAAAATTTTTTTGACTTGTCTCCCACATTGTTTACCATATTTTAAGGTGTACCACACAGTTTTACAATAATGTATAAGTCCTCCTACTTTTAACAAAATTTGTCCATAACTAACAGAACCCACAATTTAAGACGAAAATACCCCTCCCTCTTGTTGTCTTCTACCCCGAGACCCACCTTCTGCCCCTGCCCTACCTCCCCGCAGTGCGCCTTGTTGGGCGCGTGCGGAAGTGTTTGCCAACCCACCTGACCAAAATCAACCCCTGTCTAACGGACACCAAGCATAAGATGAAGACAAGTATATGGCGGTAACGTACGCCACCTGGACAAATCCCAACCTTTAATAACTTAGATAAAATTACAAGATTGACAGAACTCACGTTGAACCCTTTGCCCTAATAGGTTCAACCCCCTCACCACTCTCAAGAAGAAAAACAGAAGATTATAATTGAGGACACTCACCAACCTGTAGCAATCTCCCTAACCGAAGTTGACGACTGCTCGATTAGATCTTCTTCTTCCTTCTGTCTTGGATGGTGAAGTCCTAAGAGCAAAGTACGGACTTTCTCTTATATTTTCTTATGGACAAGCACCCCGAATCTCCACTTTTATGATTTGTGCTTATTCTTTGTGCCTCCACCCTCACGCCATATAGGATGAGAAAATCCTATTTTAGGTCATAATATGATTTCTTAATTAGGAGGCCCTCAAATAAGAATCATATTACACCTAAAATAGTTCATCAATTATCCTATTTTAGATCATAATATGTAACACCCAGTTTTCCAGATGAGGGTAATTTTAAAATTTTAAAATTATAATTATTATTTATTGATATTTATTTTATATTATGATTTTTGGTGATTTTAATCATTTTTAAACTATTTAAAATTATGACTTCCGATTTTGATGTGCTGTTAGTGTAACCTGAGAGACTGTCTGACCTAGAGCCTGACCATGTCATTAGGATAATTTATTTCTACTTTTGAGCATGAGGGTATTTTGGTCATTTGGCCTCCTTGAATTATTTTATGAATTATTACATTGGTGATTGTTAATTTGACTTTTGACTAGCTGTGACTTAAGAGACTGTCCTAGATTTTAACCTTGACTTTGGTGACTTAGTTAACATGGTATGGACCCTAATCTAACTCAAATTGGTCTTGGTTGACTTAAGTTGGCTAAGTTTCATGAAGAGAATAGGAGGATTTTTGCATTGGACCAAAGGCTAAGGACTTGAGCTAGTTAGCCAGTGCAACTTGGCCTATAGCCTATTAGTGAAACCCTAACCCTAATTCTTTCCTTTATGACCAGCAACTAGGTCATTCCCTTCCCTATAAATAATCTCCTAATTAGTTCTTGCCTCTTTTGTATTAAAAGAGCACATAAGAAAAAGAAAGGTTTGTCTATTCTTCCCCATTCCATAGATTCTCCATTTTAAATCCTTTTCCACTCTAGTTTCATACATTAGAGCCTAATACCCTCTATTTCCTGTGTATGGAGAGTAATCCCAGCCTTGGGACAATTTGGGAGCATTGGCTATCAAGGAGGAATCCCCCATTTGGAGCTTTATCATGCTATTTGCACCTATAGGTAAAACTCCTCAAATTGTATTAATATTTTGATTTCTTTGCATATTATGCTAGATTTAGGTGTCCCCTAGCTGTCCCTAGAATTTGGATGGATTTTGTGTCCGTTTGGTGTCCGTATCGGACACGTATCAACGTATGTGCATAGGTGTTCGACGAAATGTCTCTTAGAACTTTTCGTTCTTGGTTTTCAAAACAAAATATATATTTGGGTGGCTAATAATGTGTAGATCATGAATGTATATGACTGAGCACGATTCTGTGAATTTTTCGTGTCCAAAACGGACACGCACCTCGTGCACGACACCGCGCACAGGCCCCGTACAGTGTCCTGCTGCCACACGTTCATATTCGACACGACACGACTCGGTTGGACACCAAAATTGGTGGACACCTGCGGGCAACGACTGACATCACACCCATAAAGTTTTACGGGTCCTCGTGGACTGTGCCCGAAAAAAATTGACCTACACTGATTTTGTACACAGATACAGCGCGCGCGCACGAGCCACTGATACACGCTTCACGCGTGGACACGCGACTTTGTGGACACGACTCAGGCACCTAGACACCTACCCTGACACCCTACCTAGCTACTTACACGACCACGACACTTGTGGATGGACACACGAGTCCCTAGGCTAGTCGACACATGTGCACGATGCTGTCTGTGCACAAATTGATACCCCTACTGACACTTGGATTTTGGACACTTTTTGGACACATGGTGGACACGTATGTGTAGACACACCTATGTGGCACCTCTGCACACATGTTCCTACTTAATTTCGAGATTTTTGTGTTATTATTTTCGGTTTTCATTTGAATATTCGTGTGAACAGTTGTTTCCAGTTTTTTTTGACAGTTCGAATTGGGTTTTGGTCTTTTGAGTTCAGTTAGGATCTAAAATTAGATTAGATTACATGTAGTAGGTTTGATTTTGATTATAGTTTGTATGTATACAATTGGGTTATGATAAGTTAGCTGTAATTTGGTTTTAACTGAAAATTTGAGTTCACTGCCAATGTTGAACAAAGAAAAACCTGAAAATGTGGGTTAATTGTTCAACTGTGAACCTGGGATTAGTTTATATGCTGAGTTTTAAGGATTTTGATTTGGTCTGAGTATGTGTATGGACTGACTTTATTTCCAGTTTTTGACATTTTGACATTGGGTTTTTAAGTATAAGAGGAACCTGTTTCCTGAGAATTCCTAAAATGAAATGCGTGACAGTGAACTGAGAATGGGGTGAGTATTAACCGTGGTTGGGTATTGAGTTCGAATGGGTTATCGAGTTAGAGTTTTTGTATTTCAGTTCAGAATTGATATTATAATTTGATGTTAGGCTTTGAATGTGTTAAGCTGAGAATTTTCTAATGTTTCAGGTGAATTGAATTGGGAATTGATTATAGGCTTTGAGTTAAATATTTTGATATGTAAAACTGAGTGTTTGGTTATTTGAAAACTGAAATTTCATATGTTGTGTACTGAGGTTAAGTGAATGAAAACCTGAGATAGAAATCATGATTTAGTTGGGTTTTGATCTTAAAGGGTTGATGGTGAAACTGAGATTGTTAACTGGACTTAACATGTGATACATTGATTCCTGAATTTAATTTCCCCTTCTAAACTGAATTTGATGTAAAATACCATGTGCTAATGCAATTACACATATGTTAGTTTACTGTGATGTAGGGTTGTGACTGTGTTGGGAATTTGGGTCGAATTGGTATATGGGACATTGGGATTAATTGTTAGTTTTATGATGAAACTGTCATTTTACACATTCCTGAGAACTCTAAAACTGAGACACATATATGAATCCCTGTCACACAGGCACACCTATTTCACACATTGTTCACATACACAAGTCTGAACACAGGCCACCATCTAAACACACACACACACACTCTACACATTTCAAATCCTAAGAGCACTCGACATGTCATGTGTACAAATTGTCAAACACACACACACAACAACTGATTTTTGACACCAATCACTATTCCTGAGAACCTATTTTACACACACTGTTTTCTATATATGTACACACACACAATGCCTTTCAGTTTTCTGAGACACTGTACACTAGTTAGCCACACATACATGGCTCTCTCTACATGCACACATATGTTAGCAGCCTATGTATATATATATATATATATATATATATATATATATATATATATATATATATATATATATATATATATATATATATATATATTGTCTATATGCATAATTGTGGCCCATGTGTATGTGTATGTTATTATATAATTTAGATAAAAATCAATGTATCCTATATAAGTTAAGTATGTTTATTATATAAATTAAATATATTATTAATGTATGTATATGTGAATGACACACTATGTTAACTTAATGTATATATTTATATATTATATCTATTTGGTATATAGCCTAGTATTAGATTGACCTATGGGTGGTTGTTTGACTAGAGTATTGACTTGGGTTGACCCAGAGTTGACCAAGTTTGACTTGGACCTAGTTGACCTAGACAGTTGACCAGGTTTGACTTAGAGTTGACTTTGACCTAGATTGACCTAGAAATCATGTAGATTGCATCGTAGACTTTATTTACCTTATTTTAAACATATTATAACCCATATTACTCTGTCTAGGATACTGTGACTCCGGTGCAGACATTGATATTACACTACTCTTTTCAGAGTAGCAGGCGAGTACATTCTCTGATCATTTCATATCCTGTTAGAATTATTTTCCTGCTTTAGATTACTTTACTTGATGCTGTCACGTTGGTAACACGGATTAGTACTATATGGATCATTTCTTGAGATGTTATCCCCTCAGGGAGCATCGGATACTACATGTTCTGTGCGTTTTACTTACATTGTGTATCACTATGCTTCATGGTTCATTGATCACTTGTGACATGTACTCTCATGATCACAGAGTCTTCCTTGAATCACCCATTTATGGGCATTCCCAGAATCACCCATTTATGGGCCTACCATGTATCACCCCTTGTGGGCCATTGCATGGATCGTAACATAACCTGGCTGGATCCTTGTGTATTGATTGGGGTACGGGGGAGTAGAAGTAGACATGTGAATAATATCCAAGTAGTGTAGTTCCCAGAATCACTCCATAGTATAGTTTCCAGAATCTCCTATGCCATTCACATGTCTATATTGTACTCTGACTCACTAGCCAATGTTAGTTCTCTATTTATAGTAGATATTTCTATTACAGTTCTTTCTCTGTTTACATTCTGTACTTCTTTCAGTTTCCTGTATCTTACTCTACTGCATGCTTATATTTCTAACCTGCTATGATCTGTTGAGATGTATTGTGCTCGCTCCTGTCCTGACTAGACCTATTGAAAATATTACAGAGGACGAGGAGGAGGCTGGTGTTGACACCTTCTATGGGACAGCCCTAGACGACACTTGTGAGCTGGACTCTCAGGAGGACCCAGCTCTAGCTGATGACATTACCCCTACTGCCTAGACTAGTTTAGTTAGGCTTTATCTTACTTATGTTGTCTTGGGACTAGTCTAGGTTTTACTATTTCTGTCATTTGAGATCTGGATTGTATATATTCTTTCATACTCTGTAGTTGAGACTTGTATTTTTGGATGTTTGCTGAGTTGTTATCTTAGACACTTAGATTCTTCTGATCATCTGTATTTTATTTGAGTTCTATATCATATCGTGCTTCTTCTTCCTTAGTTGTGCTTGAGTTTACATTCTGCTATGTCACCCTCATTCGGGGAGTATAAACTGCTTAGCATTATATTGTTAGATGTTGTGACCTAGGACAGCGTTCTACCGCCGACACTGCGGCGTAGGCTGGACGTACCCACTTCTCGTGCCCTTACTCTAGGGTGCGGGTCGTGACATAATAGGATTTCCTAAAATAAGAATCCTATTATATCTAAAATAGCACAATACCAATTATGGACATCCAAATCTAATAATCAAATATTTAATTAGATTTGGATTCCACAAGTATGTTGTTACCAAATCCAGACTTGACTCCAACAATCTCCCCCTCTAGTCTGATGAGAGGGTATTGACCCCATGGGTCCTCAACTGGACTCCATGCCTGTCGTCCCACGACAGAATTTCTGCTCTTCCATGCCACTGATCACCGATCCGCCGAGTTGTTTTGCATCTTCCTTTGTCTCCAGCTCCTCGACCGTCATGTCGACGCTAGCTGCCATGTGTAGCACCTTCTGCACCACTGGTATCCTGCTGATATCAATGACACGACCAAGACCGAAGTCCCTGACGATCAGCCTCACCGTAAGTCTTGGCTGCTTATTTCCGACTTCCGTCTTCTATCGAAAAGTGTTAACGTTCCGACGAGCTTCTTCACCCTTGGCTGGCCCAACCAAGCGAATGGTGTGGTTCTTACAAGATTCAAACTCTTGAACCTGTCCACCTTCGTGTTCGAACTTGAAGCTCCCCCATACATATGCGTCCTCGACCAGAACATCACGCACTGTGTATGTTGTCGATGACCCACAGCTCCCCTTGAACTATATGAATGATGATGCTCCCGCCTCAGATTGAGTTTGCTGTAAAACTTGATCTCCTCCCTAGCTTCGAACTGCTGAAACTGATGTCACTCCGTGAAGATTTGGCAAACCACATGTCGCCAAATCTGGATCCGTAGAGCAACCCCCACCTGGAGACCGACCAACTGTCATGGGACCGACAGACTGACCATCAATCTTTGACTCATCACTATCCGTCGTTTTGTCTCGACGAACCGAATCCTCCGTAACCCTCAAAGCATCTAGAAGCCCCTCCTCAGCAAGTTCTCGACGATCCACCTCCTGTCGAACACCCTTCGACCCTCCATCCGGTGTCTATGGCATGTATGTACAGCTCAGCGGCTTGAGCCTGTATATGCCACAACACAAATCTCCCCGAGCCAGCTGTTGGGAACCCTTCGCAAGCATCCAATCTTTGCTCCCAAACAGACTACGACAGCCATCATCTGCCAGCCTCCTTACCGAAAATAAGTTGTAGCGCAAACTCGATACATGTCGCATACCCACGAGGACGAGTTTCTTACCAAACTCTGTCGTCAAGTGCACATCACCGATGCCTACAACTGCAGCCGTCCCCTTGTCATCCATCTTTACACGTCCAAACCTGCCGTCGCAATATTGCGTGAAGATCCTCTTATGTGGAGTATCATAATACGATGCCCCCGTATCCAAGACCCAGTCGCCATCATGATACATGCCACAATGTTTCTCTACGTCGGTCACAACGATGATGATATCTCTCATTGCTGTGAGATCCTCCTGATCATCCTTGCCTTTGGCCTTCTCAGCTTTGAACTTCATGCAGTTCCTCTTGATATGACCCCTTTCGCTACAGTAATAGCATCCCTCCGTGCGGTCCACAATCGCAAGATCCCAAGAACTCCCCCTGTCCTCGCCTATGACTTGGGTCTTCCCTTCCCATAGGAAGTCACCAGAGCGTACTCCTGCGATGATTCACTTGCTTGCGTCGGACCTCCTCATTCAACAAGCTACTTTTGACTGCCTCCATCGTGACAACTCCATCAAGCGCGGAGTTGCTCACCGATATCACCAACGTCTCCCAGCTTTCCGGCAGAAAACTCAAGAGCAGTAAGGCCTGAAGCTCATCATCAATCACCATCTTCATCGCAGACAACTAATTGATGATACCCTGAACCTCGTTCAGATGTTGTGCCACTGGGGCACTCTTCATGTACTTCAAGTTGAGCCTTGTTGCCAGCCATCTTCCTTTCATACAACGAATGCAGCTTCTCCCACAATGCTTTTGCTGAACTCTCCATGGACGCGTGGTGAAACACTGAATCATTGAACATTGGCGGATGAATCCAACGACCTTTCGATCCAATCGTTTCCAGTCTTTAGTAACTTTGTCCGTTGGCTTTGCGTTGTCATCCTCCAATGGACCATGCAAGTCCTTGCACCAGAGTAGATCCTCAATTATTGGCTTCCAAATCGTCCAGTTTCCTCCTGTGAGGGTGATCATACGAGTGTTCATCTGCTCCGTAGACATGGCTGCCAGAACCTCCAAAGCTCTGATACCAATTGTTGGGCGTCAGACCAGAATGAATCGTACATTCGCTCTGATACTAATTGTTGGGCGTGTGCGAAAGATTTTGCCAACCCACCTGACCAAAATCACCGTCATATACTTGTCTTCATCTTGTGCTTGGTGTCCATTAGACGGGGGTTTGTTTTGGTTAGGTGGGTTGGCAAATGCTTTCGCACGGTCCCAACGATTGGTATCAGAGCTGCGATGATGATATCTCTCATTGCCTCCCCGTTGTCGCCTTTTCCCTTGTCTTGTGCCTCTCCATAGCACAGTGCGCTCCTGCCTCCGCCTTTGCTCGCTCTCGTCGCATGCGCCCCCGTCTGCGCTGATGTTGCTGCTGCCTTCCCGTACCCCCCCTGCTGAGCTCGCCTCCGCCACCGCATCCCACCGTGCTCGTCCCAGTTGTGCGCACCCGCGGTGCTCGTCCCGCAGCCCGCGGTGCTCGTCCCAGTTACGCGCACCCACCGTGCTCGTCCGGCAGCCCGCCGTACTCGTCCCGGATCAGGTCACCATCGGCTTCTCCGCTGCCACCGAATGGCTAACCGAGAGGCACACACTTCTCTCCTGGAATTTTAATTCCACCTTCACTAGCTACACTATTGATGCTGCTGTTTCAACACCTCCGGAAGAAATTAAGAAGAAAAAGAAGAAGATTAGCTTGAAGACAAGGCTTGTTATCGCGTTGGCTGTGTCTATTGTTCTCAGCATCATCTTCATATTTGTTATATTTTGCTGGGTGTTCAGGAAACTTCTTCTTCGTAGTACATACATACCACCACCATATATATAGTATAGATCTTCTTCTAATGTTATATCTTCCAATTCGTGCACCCCCGCTGCTGCTTGACCCCGTCGTGCGCGCCCCCGCTAGCTGCCGCTGTTGCTGTCGTCGCACGCGCCTCCGTTCCTGTCACGACCCGTACCCGGATATTCGTGTACGAGCGCGTGGGCCACGCCCAGCCTACGCCGCAGTCTCGACGGTAGAACGCTGTCAAGTACCCAATAAATATCTACAATATCTAGATGATCCATGATAACAAATGTACTCAACTCATAACACAACAGCTAAGAAAGATATGAAATAGAAAGACATCAATAATACTGAAAAACTAAAGTCTACAAATGAACATACATTTTAAAAAATGTGTCGGAGACATATCCGATAAACAAGACATAATCTAGATAATGAATATGGCCTAGAGCTCTCCAGAGGTTAACTCGCAATCTAAAGTGCATCGAGATCTGTCATCATGAATTTCAGGGTGTGGGGCATAAGATTACCTAAAAAATAGTTATCCAGTCAGGATTGGAACGAAGTACATAACTCTAAAAGCAGTTCCATTGCATGGTAGAAAATATATAACGCGCAATAGAATAAATTACGTGACATGCAGGAAAGAAAATGCAAGAAATAGAGAGATAGCATCATGAAGATATAAGAAAAGTAAGTACATGAACAAGACAGAGAACATGTTAAACTATAATAAATATAAGTGATTTAGAGCACAAGACAGTTATGTGATTGGTTTAGGTTGTACATGATTATTCTACGATAACTCCAATATACGTGAAGGTATAATCGACATATATATGAGTACACTAGAGAGATTTAATCACATAACCACTTCTACTCTCCCACCCCAATCAATACACAAGGATCCGATCACGTTATGTTACGTTACGTACACAATTGTTAGTTTGAACATGAAGCACATGTGAGCACATGAGAGTACATGAGAGCACATAAAAGTACATGAATAATACGAATACAAGGAATACACGATGTACATGATAAAGTACATGAACATGAAATACCCGATGTACCCGATAAGGGGATAACATCGCATGACAATATCCATAGAGTACCAATCCGTGTTAACAATGTGTCAGCATTAAGTAAAGTTTTCTATAGCATGCAATATAAATACTATCATGATGAAAACAATTAGAGAATGTACTCGTCTCGATTTGGTTGGAGTCGACGTGCGCGACACAAACGTGTTGACAAAGGATAGGTACGACGCTATGCTCTACAAGATGGTCCCAAACGACAGTACATGTAGTTCCATTGAGTCCAGAATAGTCTAAATAGCCTAGTTTGGTATATATAAGCCCAAAATCAGAGTTTGGTACAATAATCTGATAGGAAACGACTATAATAGTCGCGATATACGATTTCAAAAGGAAAGCATAACTAATTATATATACTATTAAAAATCATTTATAATATTCTTGAAAATCTATCTTTTAAATCAAAATACCTTTAGATATTAATTGAAATCTTAAAAAATTATTTATAATATCTGGAACCAATTCTGCTAGCCAAAATATTTGGAATAATATTTTGATAATATAGAAAATCCTCTTAGGACTAAACCTCTAATTTTGGCAAATGTAACCTTTAGGTAAAAATACATTTTATATCTTTGGCAATTATTCTAAAACTTTTTAAACAATAATTTGAGAATAGGTAATATCATTTTGAGAAAATTACTTATAATATTTAGAACTACTAAACCTCTAATTTTGGCAAATGCAACCTTTAGGTAAAAATACATTTTATATCTTTGGCAATTATTCCAAAACTTTTTAAACAATAATTTGAGAATAGGTAATATCATTTTGAGAAAATTACTTATAATATTTAAAACTATATATATATATATATATATATATATATATATATATATATATATATATATATATATATATATATAAAATAATTGGGATCCAAAAATCCTTTTAGACTAATTTTGGTAATACCCCTTTACTAGGGAAATATTTTAGGTTGTTAACCCACTTGAAATAGAAATTCGTCTCAACAAATATATATATATATATATATATATATATATATATATATATATATATATATATATATATATATATATATATATATATATATATATATATGGTCCCAGTGGCCGTAGCCCGCTGGGAACGGTGGAGCACCCCGGCGCAGTGGCACGGGTTCGATCCCCCTTGGAGGCATGCCTCCAAGCACCATTAAGAAGTGGACACCCTCAAATATATATATATATATATATATATATATATATATATATATATATATATATATATATATATATATATATATAAAATTAAATCAGTACAAAATACCACATTCCTACAAGGAATAGTCTATAAGTATCATAGCTTGTACATATGTGCACAACTATATATACTTATATATACACACGTCCTTCAGTATATACAAGTCCTAAAAATATTTCAGCCCATTATTATTTATGTGCAGGTCAAATGCTCAAAAAAACAACTACTAATCAAAACCCTAATCATATGTATTAATACATACTTAACCATTATAAGAATAATAATAATAATAATCATAAGTAATTAAATTATAATAATAATAAAGTTTATTTACTTAAGCATTTAGACAAGGAAAATCGCTGAGACTTATCCATCACTTCTTAAACCAAAAAGAAACCCAAATCGAAACAAGGAAGGGGGAAGACGGTGATAGGCTCACCTGAGTGGCATGTCGGCTGCCCACTGGAGCAGGCACGACGGCTGTGGAGAGCGCAGAGGTGGGTCAGGATTGGAGAAGGTCGCGCGACGGCTGATTGGGGCCGGGCAGTTCCTCCCGCGGCGGCGACGGAGACGGATCTGGTGGCGGAGAACACCAGATCTGGCCGCGAGGGGGCGGGCGAAGCTCGGGTGGTTGTCCGATCGCGGCGACCGCGGGGACAAGGTGGATGCGGCGTGGGTCGCCGGGCTGTACGGAGCTCTAGACGACGCGGTGGGGAGCTGGGCGGACGGAGGGGACGACGGTCGAAACACGCAGTGGTGGCGGTGGGTCAGGTTCGTCCCTCTCTCTCTCCCCTCTCTATGTGATGTTGGTGGTGGTGATTCTGATGAAGACGGTGGTGTGGTTACTGGTGGTGATGGGCGATGACGATGGTGGTGGTCGGTGGCAATATGGTGTTGGAGGTGGTCGGTTGTGTGGAGGAGGTGGCTATGGGTCCTGCGGTGGCTGGCTGGCCAGGGGGTGGCCGGAGTGAAATGTCATGGTGTGGTGTTACAGCAATGGATGGCTGGAATGGAATGTCGTGTTGGTGGTTGTGCTGGTGTTGGATGATCGGGGATGGTCGACTGTGTTGGGACGGCCACTGGTCAAGGTGGTGGGTGACGGTAGAGACGACTGTGGGACAATGGCTGGTGGTTAGCTGGCTTGGGGTGGTCGGTTAGAGAATGGCTTGGTGGCGGCGATGGGGTTACCGGGTATTGGTCGGGTCGAGCACCACGACGACGAGGAGACTGGGGATGGCCGGCTCTGGTGTCGACCAAGGTGGCCAGATTGTTTGGGTCGAGCAGAGGAGGCTGCTACAGAAGAGTGATGGGAAAATTTAGCGGCTGAGTTTTGCCTAGGGTTTTCTAGGTTATAAAATATTAGGAGTCCCCCATATTTATAGGGTTGATGTAGGGAAACCCTAAAGGCAATGTAAATGTAATAGAAAAATAGGGAATTAGTGGAAATCACTAACTACTAACCCCATACTAACAATTTTGTTATCTATTAGTTAGGTAATTATACTAAATAGTCACTAGCTAATAATAATTTAGATATTACAACCAACCAATTACAATTTAGCTACCACTATAAATCCCTACGTAAACTCAATAAGCTAGCCCACGATCCAAGTCCAACTTGGTAGGCTAGGATTAGGACCAAATGTTATTAGGCCGATACGATGGAAAATTCGAATAACCTACAATTTCGTAAACTTTTAAGATTAAAACGAATAGAAATAAAAGTATTTTTATTTACAAGTATTATTTGACAAACTTTATCTTTATATTAAAGTGAAGATTTACAGCTTATAAAATTCAATAAAATTGACAAGAATTGTATTTGAGATAAATATCATATAGTTTCACAACTAAGACCTAAAATATCGATAATATATTGTGATCGAAAATATACTTCAAATTAAAATTCTCGTTTTTCAAGATTTAGAAAAATTCAAAATTTTTCAAAATTCGATTAACGAAGGTTACAAATCTACCCACCTTAAAGAAATTTCGTTCTCGAAATTTAAGGTTGGCAGAGGGATCAAAACGATAGAGAGTTTAGTTAATAAACTAGGCACGATCAAGGATCAACGACTTTGGCACGATCAAGATAATCAAACTCCAAAATTATTTAGACACGACTAATGATCATGACACGATAGAATCATAGTATGAATAACATTGTTCAGACACAATTTAGAAATAAATTTAGGTTATTCAAGCACGATCTCAATCATGGCTAGGAGAATCGAAATAGAATTGAAATTCAAATATGGAATGATTTGGTAGTTTAAGTTTAAAGAAAATCAGACTCAAAGTCGCACATGCACGATCAAAATCAAAACTTAGTTATGATCAAGATAAAATTTTAGGCACAATCAAGATTTGAAGTCAAGGTCTTATAGGCACGATCGAAAATATAATGAGCATGATTAATTAAGTCATGAAATAAGATCTGAGCTCTGACGTGATAATTTTTTTTTGAAATGATCTAAATTCGCTTGGCACGATCTAGGATAAGTGTACGAAAACTAAAACTTAGGCATGTTTAGGAATGGAACCTAAGGACGAGTATATACAGAATCGAATTTTCGGCAAGAATAGAAAATTGTTCAGACATAATCAAATTCTAAATTCTGGCACAACTAATCAATCATATAGTCGTGACCGAGGATCAAGGTTTTAGACACAATTTAGAATAAATTCAAATTATTTAAGCGCGAAGTCGCGACTAGGAAAATTAAAACTGTTCAGTTATGATCAAGTTAGAATCAGGTCTAAGTATAGAATGATCAATATGATCTAGGCTCGATAAGATCAGATTCAAGGTTATATAGGCACGTTCAAATACGAAGACAATACGATTGGGCAACGCTAGGAATAATAAAATGTTTGGCATGATCAGTGACTAAGGATCAAACCATCTGGTCACGAGTGAAATCAAGGTTCAGACGTGCTGAAGGATTTCGGAATGACTCAAATCGCTTAGGCACGATTTAGGATGGGGCGAAATTTTTTTAAACCTAGTTATGATCAGGAATGAAACATGAGCACGAGTGACTAGAGAATCAAAATTTAGGTACGATAGAAAATTTATTCTGACATAGTCGTAATTGAAGATCAAAAGTTTTGTGCACGATTTGTGGGTTAAGGTTAACACGTATAGTCACGATTATTAGAATCATGATCGTGGAAATCAAAGTCCTATAGTCATGGCAGGTCATCTAGGCATGACCAACCGTGAAGAGTAATGGTTAAGTCAAATCACGATCAGAACGGAACTTGGTCATTATGAATGTAGGAGCGTAAAAAGTGCTTCATAGACTAAGTCAAAGAAGTTGAGAACTTTACGCAATTCAAACTAAATCAGACTCTACACAAGCTACTCTATGCAAGCTGATTTACGCGAGCTACTCTCTACGCATGCTATTCTCTACGCGAGAGGCTTTTACGCGAGAGTTATCTTCCACTTTTACGCCTGGGACAGACTGTCAGGCCGCATTTAATGCGAGTGATTTGATCTGACAGAATGATTTTCTGACAGCAGGATTGCACAGAAGCCGAGTAAATCTTTTCACCGAGCCCAAAGCTTGTCGTTTAGTGTGCAGATGGGCTAACTTTACGCCCAGAAAATAGTTTCTTTTATGCACGATAGCTATTTCGAGCTTTTACGCTCAAGGCTATTGTGTGCGTAAAGTTTATTTGAGCTAACTTTACGCTCAAGGCTATTTTTAGCCACTTTACGCTGGAAGTTTATTTGGGGCTATTTTACGCCAGTCTGCTACTTTACGCAGGGAGTATGTTTTGGGTCATTTTTACGCTCGAGCTTTTCTGACTACATGGAAACGTGGTTTGCTTACGTGGCTTTCATGCCACACTTATCGAGGAACGTGTGTATGTACTTTTTCCATTTTGTTGAAGAAGTGGGACACGTGTCATCATGCGTAGAGATCAAAACTCTACATGGGACACGTGTTACCGAGCGTAGAGAATGATTTACATCGTGGGTGACAGTTACTCACGTAGAGACCCGTTTTTGTTGCTTTTTACGCACAAAGGGTTAAGTCTATAAATAGACTTATTTTCAACACAGATAACATCAAGAGATCAATAGAGACATGAGAGGAGATTCTGAGAAAACTCATATTTTCAGAGTGATATTCCCAGAAGCATTTCTTCAACTTTTTCTCAAGAACAGGGTGAAGCAAAGCAAGAAAGCATTCGACTGTGCCATTAGTGCCGTTGCTCGATACCTTTCCGGTGACTTAGTTTTTTCGATTGTTTGTTTTCTTCAAGCAGTTTTCTTCATCATCATCATATGGTCCAAGGAATAAAGTGATCGCTCTCAGATCAGACTTCTATAGCAATAGTTCCCAGAATAATTTGTACTTTGGTACTTTTTCTAGTTTTCTTTCAAAAGCCAATTTTTAGGCATTTTGTTAAGTGAAACAAAATGGCGAATCTGCTGGGGACGACCTTCTCCTCTGACGAGAAGGCAATTGCTCAATATGATGATGTGTCGGTCGGATCGACCAAGAAGACTCTAGTTATGCACTTCGACCAGACTGCCTACAAAGAAGTGCTCCGAACTGGGGGTAGTACTTACTGCTCCAATGTTCAAAAATTGCGGAAGGTGCAAAAAGTTTGGATCCCTAAGTCCAAACCATCCTCGGATCTCCCTGTTGTCTCTGAAGGCAAAGGAATCCTTCCTACTCCTGTTGTGGAGCCTCCTGTCGGTGACGAGGCAGTCTCTACTTCAGTGATACGCCCTGGGTGTAAAAACTAGTCTCCCGTCTGTGACGTGGCAGACTATCAAGTTTTACGCTCTGTGCGTAAAAATCAAACTTTACGCTCTGTGCGTAAAAACCAATCTCCCGTCTGTGACGTGGTAGATAACCAAACTTTACGCTCTGTGCGTAAAAACTAGTCTCCCGTCTGTGACATGGTAGATACCCAAGCTTTGCGCTCCATGCATAAAGGAAAATCTCCCGTATGTGATGTGGCAGATACTCATGTTTTACGCTCTACGCGTAAAGGTAAATCTCCTGTCGGTGACAGAGTAGATAAAATTCATAATGATGCCTCTGCATCTAAAATGAATTTACCTACACACATACAGCGTAAAAACATGAATTCTATTGTTGGTAAAACTTCAGTTGTCCACAAATAACCTTCCTACACTGCTTTACGCAAGGTACCAAACCTAAAAATTACGCGTAATGCTGATGGAGTCCTCTGTGCACAAAAATCTCAAAATTTACGCACGTAACTCCAGGCGCATAAAAATGCCCAGTTTGGTTCTGCTAATGCAGCCAGTAATCTTCTTTATACACAAGGGACTAAACGATTTTCTGTCCCAAATATAATAAAGAAGACTACTCCCTCTACCCCTTCTGATTTACGCGAGTTGCTTGTACAAAAGCGTAAAGACAAAAAATCTCCTGTGACACTCCCCAAAGAAGATCACCATTGTGAGTGTCACCAGATTGTAATCAAGTGTTGTTGTTCGGCTTCTAAATGGTCAGTTTTTGATCGGTTAGGCTATAATGTTCAGCAATCAGTTGATGATCAAGAACAGGAGTTGTCATATGCCTCAGTTAATATGGCATCTCATACCAACAGGGTACGACGTCCAAGACGCAACTCATCCCAGACTCCTAGTCAACAACAGTTCAATCGACTTCTTGATAATTTCGAAGGAGTATATCAGAATGCTCGATTGAGAAGTCAAAGACAGTTGCAGACTTCTGACTCAGAAGCTGGGGGTACCCAGTCTTTAAAGTCCGAAACTGATAGCATTGATTCATACTTCTACACCAATCCCTCTGTATCCTCAAGGAAGGTTGAATCTTATGCTATTGGAGACGAACCGGAGACGTCAACTGCTAATACAGAACAACGTCTCTCTGCAGTTGAGCAGTCGCTGAAGGACATGTTTGCTATGATGCAAAATATGCATCAAATAATAATGACTCAGCAAACTGCTCAGCCAGCAGTGACAACTCCGATGCAGGTAGCAGCACAAACTCAAGATAGTCAAGGGGTTGATATACCCTTGAATAATCTTAGTCAGGAGCCTGCTATCAATCAAAATTCTGCATCTCCAGATCCTATCATTCCAAAAGATGTACCACCTCCGGTGGGGGTTACGGTACATCCAACAACAATTCAATCAAATATGCTTCCTCAAACCAGTGAAGCTATTCAAGCAGTGCGAGAGCTAAAAGCACAGTTTGAAGTTTTGAAGTACAAGGATCAACTCCAGAGGTTAGGGATTAAGCAACCTTATCCTCCTTATTGGAATGATGTGTCCTTTCTTCCAAAGTTCAAACCACAATCCATGGTGTTATTTGATGGAAAGGCATCTCCTAATCAATATATCAATTACTTTGATATTATGACTGTATATTTGTAGAAGAATGATGCTCTTCTTACCCGAGTTTTCATCGGGTGTTTGACGGGTTCAGCTTACGACTGGTATCGTAGTCTACCCGACAATTGTATTTCGTCTTCTGACGAATTTAAAGCAATGTTTCTTTCCCGTTTCTATGAGGGAGGAATGGACATGAATATGTCCTCCCTAATAGAAATTAAGCAAAAGGAGAAAGAAGATACTCGGACGTTTATAGAACGCTTCCGACAGGCTACCTTGAAAATGCCTCCAGGTATGCCAGATTCAGCACTGATCAATACATGCAAGATGAATCTGCGACCATCCATTGCTGTCTTTACGGGTTCTCAATTCACAGATTGAGTCTCGTTTATCATAGTAGCAGTTTCAGTCGAGACCAATGGTAGGTTGGCTCGTGAACACGGGATGATCTTCGCTTCAGAGGACAAAAGGAAGAAAAACTCTTCAGGTAATAATTCCGGCAATCATAACGGGAAAGGGAAGGAAACCTTAGTGGTTAATCTTTCAAAACCTAAAACGACGCCGAATAATCAGGTGTCTTCCAAGCCAAAAGAAGAATACTCTTTCGATGACAGTGATATTCTAGGGATATTCCAATGTCTGGAAAGAGTGGCAAACTCCAGATTCCAGAGCCGAAAAGGCCTAATGAGGTGAATCTGACCGACAATCCCAAGTATTGTATCTATCACAGATACATAAATCATCATACCAAAGCTTGCTATGTCTTAAAGAAAAAAATCCAGGAGCTGATAAATGCCAATGCTATCGCTTTAACAAACGATGAGCATACGGTTACAACCAATATAATTTCTCTTCAATTTGGAGGTTTTCTTCCACAACAAGTCCCAGAGAGAATTGTCCCAATTTCAAAGGCGACGATAAAGATTGTGAATATCCCACCTGCCAAAGAGAAAAATGAAGGACTTTTGCCTCTTACACTAAAAAATAGTGAAATTATGTGGGTACACCCTGATTTAGTGCCTGAAATGGAGAATGAAGGTAAGACTTCGAAATCCAAGAAAGGTAAAAAAGTCAGAACATGCAACATGATTTCTCATGTTTTAACTCTAGACCATGATGATTTGGATCATTTATGGGGTGGCATTCCTTTGGAGGATAGACTGAGGGGTTTGAATATATGCCCTCCAAGTTTAGCTCCTCCTACTAAACTCAAGCTTACTCATCGGCAATGGCTAAGAATGAATAGTGTCCCTTTATACAGGGCACAACAAATTTTTGCTGCTTATGAGAAAGCTCCTACAGGGATTTTTCCTTCTGTCCCGAATATTCTTCCTTCTCCTATGGCTACAGAGGTTTCTATTCCTCTTTCTACAGAAGTCTCTATGCCTCCTTCTCCTGTGGTTACATAGATTTCTGTCTCTTCTTCCTCTGTTAAACCATCTATTGAAAGTCTGCTACCCACTCATTTGTATAGTCAGCAATCAGTCTATCTCATGAAAAAGATAGGCTATGACTTTCAAAAGACGGAAGGCTTGAATTATGATAAAAGAATGCGATTTCCTTTACAACTTCAAAGTCATAAATCTACTCTCGGATTGGGTTTTGAGGTTCCTCATAAAAATCCTCACAAAAAAAGACTAAGGAAAAGAAGACTAAATCATGCAATATGGTACTTCATTCTCCTGAGTCTGAAGAAGAGACCTTTGCTGGTACGAGATCTGGGAAAGAGTACCACAAAGATAATGAGGGATCTTCCAAAGAAGCAGAGGACGTTGTGGAAACAGTTCCAGCTAAATCATCTTCTGTTCCTGCTAAACCTTCTGTGGTTGAGAAGGGGAAACAGAAAGTAGTGCGCTTTGACGTCCCATTAAAATCTGCTACAAATTAAGGGGTGGTGATGAAACCCTACAAGTTCGATATTCTAGCCCAGTTAGCTAATACTCCGGCTAGACTTTCGATCTTTGAGCTGCTTCGCCTTTCTAAAGAAAGCCGTAAAACTCTGAGTGAAACTTTGCTACAAGCTGATTCATGCTTAACTCAACTCAAGAGTCCTGACAATATACCAGTGTCATGTCCACAATGTCATAGTGTGATGGAAGCAATTCCTAATATTACCTTCACACAAGAAGATATGCTGCTGAAGCATAACAAGCATAACAGGCCTCTGTGCTACAGTGGGTATATTGAATCCACAGAAATTGACAGGATTTACATCGATCCTGGGTCTTCAATTAGCATAATTCTTCAAAGTATGCTACGACCTTTGAGGATCCCTACTAGTGATTTGATTTACACTAGTACTACAATAGTTGGTTTCAACTCTGGAAGAGTAAACCACTGGGAAAGATTAGTCTGAAGATTCAAATTGGTGATCTTCGAACTATGGCGACATTTTATGTTATTAACTCAGATGTATCTTACAACATCCTCCTTGGAAGACTGTGGATACATGAGCATAATATTGTGCTTTTAACTCTCCACCAATGCTTCAAGTACGTGGATCCTCAAGGGGTCGTGAAGACCGAATTTGCAGATATCAATCCCTTTAAGGGTGTTAAAGCATATTTCTATGATTCAATACTCTACAAGCAGGAGCATGTGAAGGAGATATCGAAAATAGCCGAAGATCGATCACTTGCCGAAGATCAATCTGTCAATGAAGATCCTCCGGAAGAGCAACCTTTGAAGATTAAAGTCAAAGGCCGAATCCAACCCCAACCTGTCAATGATCAACCTTTGGTGATCAAGGTTAAAGGAAGAACTCGGACTTCATCTGAGGAAGCTGTGAAGATTCTAGTCAAGAGCTAAGTTCAACCCCTTATGATCAAGGTCAAAGGACGTACTTCTCGTACGAATGATCCAGAACCTCTAGGCTACGATAATCACAGAGTCCTTGACTAAGGTACATACCTCTAGGTTCATGGTATTTAAAATTTCCGTATTATCGCATGCGACGGTGAAAATCTTAAATTTTCACACCTGAGAAATAGGTCCAAAATCTGACTATATGTCCTCACTATGCCAGCTAATATGACTATCGAAGATTTTAGATCCCATAACTGAGGTGACCTAGCCCATATGATTTTTTTTTCTCAAAAGAAAAAAAAGCAAACATAACATAGGAACAACAGAACCTAGCCGTTGCGAGTAGCGCCGGCTTCTTCGTCTTCCACCAATCCTTCGCCCGCAGCCGTAGGAGCATAACGGCACAAACTACCTTTTTGCTACTTGGAACTCCTATGAACGCGAACAGACTCTCCATTTTATCTATCCAGTCCATCACCTTGTCGGGTGACGTCCTGCCTTCAAATTCCGGAGGTTTCGCGTCCAAGAAGTCCTTTGGCCTAAAGATAGTGTGCCTTTGCGCTGGCTGGGGCTCTTCACCCTCTACGGGCTCGATCTCGGGCGTTCCCGTCTGTTCCGTCGCTGCGGTGGCATTTTGATTTGCCGCAAGCGCCATGACAAGCTGGGTCAAGGCATCCAACTGCTTTTGTTGGGCAGCCGCTCGGGCCTGATGAATTTGGTTGTTTTCCTCACTATCCTGCCTCTGCAGCTCCAACATTCTCATGATCCGTTCTACCGGATCGGTCGAGCCAGATGGACGAGGAGGAGCCATTTCTCTACAAAATAGTATAACTTCTGTCAGTCTCATAAAATATTATGGACTTATTGTATGGGGCATTGGTTTTCATAACCCAAAATCTGGACACTTTTGAAAGCCGTCAAAGTACTTTATATACTTTTTGAAAATGATATTTGTAAGAGGCCAAGGACGTAAAACCGTGCTCTGATACCACTTTGTCACGCCCCGATCCCGCTAGGGTCGTCCGTCTTGCTTGGATCCCTGCGGGATCGATCGTCCTCGCTAAGGCGTGATGCCGTGCAAGCCTAAGTTGCGCTTGCACAAGGCCATGTACCTGCACAAAAACAACTAGTCAAGCAAAAACACACGCACGCACCCATTAGTCAAGCAAAACACACGCACGCACCCATTGCAGAAAACCAAATGTTGGACACAGAGATTTGAAATGGAAATACTCATTTTATTCATAGCTTGATAGGAATACAAGTACAAAGCTTTGCAACTCAGATTTGCCTTATAATTTGGCTACAAGATTCTCATTGAAATACTCTTTTGAAATTAGCCACAATGCCCATACATGATATCCTTTATTACAAGCTGGAATTGAAAGACACCTTCAAAGGAAATGAAAACTGGAAACTTGCAATTGACTGAAAGTAAACTTCGAGGCGATCCACGAGCTCTACTGGGCTAGACGAGCTTCGGTGCCTCACTTGAAATCCCCCTGTCTCCTTTTGCTTTCTGAAAAGGATGCCCACAACGTGGATCAGCACACATCATGTACTGGCGAGCGGCTCTTCGCCGAAACTCACAAATATCTGCACTAATTCAACATGTGAAGCTACATATTTACTAGTGCTCTTTCTACTTGTCTAGGTTCTTTTTAACAATTCATAAGAAACATGACAGCAGAAAATTCATAGCCAACTTACCAACGCCGACAGTCATCCCTGCACAAAACAGGTTAGCACAATTTGCATATATTAAACATTCTCATGATCCGTCCCTGCATGTTAGGCTTGCAATAAATCTCTATCTATATGCATGAACCTAACTATTGTGGTCCATGGGTATTCCCATTACTAGCAATCGGAACTTCTTGCCCAACTACTAATAGACTAACACCCTTTTCTGCGGGGACTTCTAGCCCCAAGTGTCCTGTTCTCTCCTAGGCCGATCGACTCCAGGTGCCCCCAGAATCGATCGAGAGATTACCTCCTTGTGCACAAGTTGTCTAGACCAATGCGAATGCAGCTATCAGATAATTCTACCATGCATGAGCCTAGCAATTTGTAACCATTTCCATTCTCTTCTTCTTCTTGCACGGTCAAGCCGTGATTTCCATACCGAGCTATCTCTTTTAGGCAATTCATAAGAGCATACAGTTCATATTGAAGCAAGCAAGCGACAGTTTCATTTTACATATGATTCATTCATTATCTTCTCTTATCTTTTGTTATTGAGGCATCGTTGATCACAGGGACAAGGCAACAGAGTAGACTAGAGATCATTTTTATTAGGGCGTACAAATAAATGCAAGCCCGGTTCAAGCAACTCACCGAGATGAATCTTAGTTGAGAGAAGGAGGGACTTCACGCGCCGTTCACGAACAATTCACGCGGCCTACAATGGCACCAACAGTTGATTAGCATACTTCGTCTCTTTCTCTCAAGATTCGGAATGAATGCGAAATGCGATGAAAGCGAACAATGAAAACCAATCATCGAAAACCAACACGAAAACGCATTCATCAAAACCAAGCAGCGAAGAGAAAACATTCAGCAAAACTCTTGGATTCATTTCAATAGAAGCCAATCCATCAATTGGAAAGGTTCATTACATTTCATCCGTGATCAATCGATACCGGCAAAGGTTTCACCAAGTACTCAGTTCATGACTGAGTCAACAAGCCGTAGGTATTACATAGTGGACCGCAAGGAGCGGGGCACTACAGTCTATGTAGGCCTCATCCTCTGTAATATTTTCAACAGGTCCAGTCAGGACAGGAACGAGTACAAAACATCTCACACAGTTCATATCAAGTTAGGAAATATAAAGCATGCAATAGAGTAAGGTACAGGAAACGCTGAAAAAGAATGTATATAAAAAACAGCAGAGATTTGATAATAGAAAATATCTATATATGATACGTAAGAACTGTAAGCAATGTGTGATTTAGAGTACAATATGGTTATATAAACGGTCTAGGACAATGCAATGGTAACTCCATTGTACGTGAGTGTACAATAGACATATACAATAGTTATACAATATTGTACAATAGGATTTGAGTACATAACCAATTCTACTCTCCCTCCCCAATCAATACACAAGGATCCACTCCAGTTACGTTATCTTGTACAATAGTGTACAATGTTATACAATAGATGTATAATGTTATACACTAGATGTACAATGTTATACAATAGTTGTACAATGTTATACAATAGTTGTACAATGGTCTATCCCTGGAACTCATGTGATAATGAGAGTACAATATGCACAATGAGTATACAAGGATATGGATATTCAATAAATACAATATGTAAGTGAAACGCACATCACAATATGTATCTAGTGAATACAAGAGGATAACATCTCAAAAGAAGATCCATAGAGTACCAATCCGTGACAACAATCGTGTCAACATCAAGTACAGTAATCTAGAGCAAGAATGTAAATCCAGACAAGTATGAAACGGTCAGAGAATGTACTCGCCTGTTGTCTGAATGTCCAAAGTAAATATACTGTCCGAGGAGAGGTGTCTGGCTCCTAATCAGAACAGCACAAGTCACAACAAGTCCAAAATGGCAATATGAAGTTCTACTATGCATTCTACATGATTCTAGATCAATCTAGACTAAAGTCAACGCTTGGTCAACTTGGTCAACCCTGAAAGTCAAACCTAGGTCAACTATGGTCAAACTAGGTCTAACAAGTCTAAATTAGGTCAACAAGTTATTCTAGGTCTAAACAAACTAAGTATATGTAAATCAAATGTCCAAGATAGCTACTAACTCATAGCCTAAGTCACTTGCTAAACCAAGCACAAAACTAAACCATAAGCTAACAAGGCACACAAACTTAGTCATATAATGTATATATATTATTCACATTCACATATTCATATACATAGATATATATAGAAAAGCTATATATATAGGCACATACATATATATAGAGAGAGAGAGAAAGAGAGGTAAAAGAGTAAGTGAGTATGTGTGTGTTTGGCATGTGTGTGAAAGGATATGTGTTAATGTTCTAAAATTTAGTGATAGATAGGTGTATGTGACATGGGATACATGATGTCAAAGGGTGTATGAATGCATGTGTGTAAAAGGTTATAGGTTAACTCAGTTTATAGAAATACATACATACATATTTACCTTGTATACATGCATACATACATATCATGTATATTACATTTACATGATACATACATGTATACTTGTATTATATTATACTTACATTCATGCATATTAGAAACTTGTATTTATATTAACATATTGCAAACATTCATTTCATTCATGCATCTATGCATTACCTACATGTTTTATATATATGCATACATTGTATATTCATATCATTTCATACATTAACATAGAGACATACAAACATACACACATCATATATTTTATACCTTGCATTACCTTGCATATCATGTTATATATTATCATTCATTCCTTTCATATATTACATTATCTTTAAGTTGAATACATCATATATGGATACAATATATTATCTTGCATGCTTGCATTCATATATTACATTCTATATTACCTATATACATATATTTCCTCCATTCATTCATGCTTGTATCATATACTCTATATTACCATACATGTTATCATTATATATTGTATTACAATATTTATACATTATACATTCATATCTATCATTACATATATATATCTTCATGCATACATTGTATATCATTCTTTCATTCATGCATTGCTTATATGCATTATATTAATTGCATTCCTACATGCTTGCATTCAACCATATATACATTAATGTAAAGAGAATATATATCATATATATATTATTTCATTCATCTAACATATCATGTATTACATACTCTATATTCATTTAATATCCATACTACATAGGCTCATAGGTTACACAAAATGCATATATCGTATAGTCACTCTTCTACTTAAAACTAATACTGTACCAATTGGACATTCACTAAATTCTAGGATTAAATTATGTCATAGCCCTTTGTGTTAGCTTTCCGAAACTTTAAGCGGATCACATTTTCGTGTCCGGAAGCTCCCAAAATCGCGAAAATACCGAAACACGTTCGTCTTTCGTACAACTGACACTCAAATAATTCTACAGAAAGTTATAGAGAGAATTTGGCTTATTAAAATATATATTTGGAAATCTAACTTCGTTACGGTTCTTTTAAAAAAATGGGAGATAAATCGGAGTTCTAAGCTAAAAGTTATGATATTTCTAAGTTGCTTTGGTTAATAAAAACGTGGATGAAAATTATGACGGATTTGACAAAAGAACACATATAGGTCAAGATACTTGGATACAAACATAGGTATCCAAATGAAACTCATTCTAACCATCCTAACTAAGATCAATCCACTCTCTAACCATTATAAAACTGAATTTAAATATCTATTTAAACTATTATCATACATACATACACATGGGATGTCCTAATTTGGGATCTATCAAGTAGGACACAAGACACATATCTAAAATCCTCAAGAGAGCCCCAAATGGCCTCAAATTTGAATCTAAATGGGACACATGCATGAGGATGGATCCTACGGATTCAAAACTAATTTATATGCAAAGAAAATCGATTTAGAGGATGGGTTTTACCTATTGGGAGTGGAATCCCAATGAAATCCTTTAGGACACGGCTCCGATACGAAGATCCCTCAAAGTGGACACTCCTCCTTGCACTCCTCTTCCAATCCTTGGTAGCACCCTTCCCTTGGAGAATGGAAATGATTGAGGGAAGGTTTGGTGAAGGAATGATTTGATTTGGAGATCAAATCAATAGGAAGGCTCTCTAAAATTGGGGAAGAACAAAAAGAAAATAAAAGAGGCAAGATTGTAATGAATGAAATGAATCATTCTCTCCTAAAGGTGGCTGCCATAAAGAGTCCATTAGGGCTAATGGGAAATGTCCTAATTGCCCCTCTCTAGTCTCACATGGTTAAGTCTAGACTAGGTTCAAGTTTGGGGTCAAAATGATCTAGTTTTGAGTCTCTAACTTAACCATTCTAACATGATAAAAATTAGTTTAATTAACTAACTTAATGTTGGGTCTTGTGAGACATACTTAACTTAATATTGGGTCCCATCTAGAGTTCAAGCTACCCGGGTCACAATACAAGTCGGAACGAGATGAAACTCAAACCCGACTAAACAAATCCAATAAAAACAATATTAAAGATATAAAATTTTCCCAAAATATTAAAATATGAAAAATGACCAAAATCATAATACATTAATTTAAATATTATTATAATAATCTAAAATTCACCAATTAATCAAAATCCTAAATAATTCAAAAGTCACAAAATGACCAAAATACCCTTAGCCTAAAAGTTGTAAATAGTCATTCTAATCACATGGTTAGGTCCCCATGGTTAGTCTCTAAGCTTAGCAAAACTAGGGATTAACTAGTTAACCATCAAAATCATAATTCAACATTTTAAATAGTTTTAAAATTGATTAAAAAAATTACCAAAAATCACAACATGAGTTAAATCTTATTATCGATTAATCAAAATTATAAAAGTTCAAAATTATCCTCATTTTAGAAAAGTGGGTGTTACAAGTCTACCATCCTTAGAAGAATTTTATCCTCGAAATTAAGATTGGTCGTACTTTTTCTAGAGTCTCGTCCCCAACAATCATGGTCTTAGAACTTACCTAAATCATACGATTAAGAAGGATGGCATACAGGGTCATAGCATATGGTGGTAGTGAAAGTCTAATCTAGGTATACTAGTCATGCTAACCAAAAGGGTCATAGGGTATCAAACATACAAGCAATCGGGGGTGTTAAACTGGAAAAGATACAGAAATAACAAATCATCAAAACTGTAAGACAGTCTACCATCCTATATAAAAACTGGTACTTATCAGAAAATAAAATAAGATAACTACCAATTATCTATAAAGGGGTACTATTCAAAGAAAAATCAAAATCAAAAGTTAAAGAATGAAAGTCAATTGCATTGAAATCCAATCACAATATATATATATATATATATATATATATATATATATATATATATATATATATATATATATATATATATATAGAGCGTTGAGAGGGAAAAGCTAGCATTTTGTAAAGGTTATGTGGTTAGTGTGTGTATGGGTGTATGTGGACATGTTCATAGGGTTAGATAGTAGACGTGTGTGTGTGTGTGTGTGTATGAAATATACATGAAAGTGTATAGGAGGATTTGAGTTTCAAAACAATAGCTATCGCGTTACACTACTCATAGCATAGTGGTTAACAATCTACAATACACAACCTATTTACTCATAACATGCATGGCTAACCATATATATATATATATATATATATATATATATATATATATATATATATATATATATATATATATATATATATATAAGGAGGTAGAGATTTAGTTATGTATCTATATACATTATAACATGTATGCATAAACTCTATATATATCTATACAGGTATATGAACATAACATAGAGAGGAAATGTTAGGTTTACATGGCAGTTGTGAACATTAGTGTAGAGTGTCAAGAGTACAGGGGTTATAACTTAAAATGAAGGGTTCAATCATTCAGTTCAGTTTAACATTACATATTAAATCTGAAATTGAACTAAACATTTAAAATCAATGTGAAAAAATGTTAACATGTATTCAGTTTTAGGATTTTGAAGAAATTCGAACATCAAACCAACCCAATGTTTATCACAACCTAACATGTAAAAATATGAAACCTAACATTATATCCCTACATACAACAATGTATATACCTCAAAATATTACATTTAAAAACAACAATTTGAACTAATATTTAAAATCCAGTATTAAGGGTTAACATGCACACAGTCTCAGATTTGATAAGTTTAAACACAAAACTCAACCAATTTCTTTAAGAATTGAAACCTTGTGTATAAGATACATGTGCAGTGATGTAAACAAAACTAATAACATAAAATTTATATTTAAATTATGAATTTAAACTGGAAAAGCAGAGAACCAGTCTCTGATACTGTACTGTATCAGAATATTAGGGTTTTGAGAATTTAAACATCAATAACATATTAATATGCATTTAGATGGGTTGATAATCAAAGTGTAGCATGCATACGTGTCAGACAAAGTGTCTGTGTCCACTATATATATTCTCATGTCCCAATATAAAAATCAAATTCTATATCAAGACCAACATTTAGATTCCTACCAAGATTGCAAAGCAGGTGATTGATGTAATCAAGACAGTTTTATTATTATTATTATTTAATACAAGAATAATAGCAAGAAGGAAATAACAATAAAATCTGTTCTGCTTATCTGTTTAAAAGAAGGAACCATTTTGAAACCAGAGCTATAATATCAAATCCAAGATAAGGTCTAGCAAAATTATCGATTCATTATTTTAAGAAGAGATTCATAGTAAGAAGTTACACAAAGGTTTATAGTACAACTAAAGCTACTCCTACTCCTAAGTTAAATAATGAGAAACAAAACAAACAAAACAATTTTTTTTTGAAAGACTGAACAAAAGTAGAGAAAACTTGTTCAAGAGCATTTAAGGTACAATCTGATAATCATATGCGTCTATCCAAAATCATGGTGCTCCAAATCCTCGTCATATTGGTAAGCAAGGCTACGATAATCACATAGTCCTTGACTAAGGTACATACCTCTAGGTTCATGGTATTTAAAATTTCTGTATTATCGCATGCGACGGCGAAAACCTTAAATTTCCACACCCGAGAAATAGGTCCAAAATCTGACTATATGTCCTCACTATGCCAGCTAATATGACTATCGAAGATTTTAGATCCCATAACTGAGGTGACCTAGCCCATATGATTTTTTTTCTTAAAAGAAAAAAAAGCAAACATAACCCAGGAACAACAGAACAAATTGATCAGTCAACAAAAAACAGATGGAGTCGAATTTTAAGATAGTTATAAGAGACAATTGCGGGAATAGAATAGAGAAAAATGGAACTTGCAGCAAGATCTCTAATGGTCTGTGCATCCTCGACTGTCCTGACGATAGCTCGCCCTGCTGGTTTCTCCTGGTCTGCTGATGATGCTGCATGAACCGTTGCTGCTGAGAGAAATCAGAAATGACGAAAGAAAGTCTCTGTACAGACAGAGGTACACCTCTAATGTAGCAGAAATGCCAACCTGAGTCGGCACAACAGGAGCTGCAGTCTTGAGGTCCTGATGAACAGGATGAGAGGTGGCCAGCCTCTCGATAGTATTCCTCGGACCGGAGCGATGAGATCATGTCTCCATAACCATCATAAAGACAGATCAAAACAAGAAGCAATTACTGGGAATGAAGCAAAAATTCAAAGGAGGATATTTTATATTCAAGGGAAGACAATAAACAACAAATTTAGATAAAATGAATCTGATTAAGATTTTTTCTAGTGTGATTGAGTACCCTCAAAAATATCCTAATCCTACTGCAGGCTGTAGTGATATTCTAGTTCGAATACCACTACATAAACTCGACCTGCATGGGCCACCACTAAAAATGTGTCACGACCCGCACCCTAGAGTAAGGGTACGAGAAGTGGGTACATCCAGCCTACGCCGCAGTGTCGGCGGTAGAACGCTGTCCTAGGTCACAACATCTAACAATATAATGCTAACAGTTTATACTCCCCGAATGGGGGTGACATAGCAGAAATAAACTCAATCACAACTAAGAAAGAAGAAGCACGATATGATATAGAACTCAAGGAAATACAGATGATCAGAAGAGTCTAAGATAACATCTCAGCAAATATCCAGAAATACAAGTCTATCTACTGAATATGAAAGAATATATACAACCCAGATCTCAAAGACAGAAATAGTAAAACCTAGACTAGGGAGCCTCAGTCTCTATAGCTACTGGATCCGACTGGAAATCTGGGTCACAAGAAACATCTACAGCTGTCCCATAGTAGGTGTCTACGTAGGCCTCATCCTCTGTAATATTTTCAACAGGTCCAGTCAGGACATGAACGAGCACAAAACATCTCACGCAGTTCATATCAAGTTAGAAAATATAAAGCATGTAATAGAGTAAGGTACAGAAAATGCTGAAAGAGAATGTATATGAAAAACAGCAGATATTTGATAATAGAAAATATCTATATATGATACGTAAGAATTGTAAGCAATGTGTGATTTAGAGTACAATATGGTTATGTAAACGGTCTAAGACAATGCAATGGTAACTCCATTGTACGTGAGTGTACAATAGGCATATACAATAGTTATACAATGTTGTACAATAGGATTTGAATACATAACCAATTCTACTCTCCCTTCCCAATCAATACACAAGGATCCACTCCAGTTACGTTATCTTGTACAATAGTGTACAATGTTATACAATAGATGTACAATATTATACAATAGATGTACAATGTTATACAATAGTTGTACAATGTTATATAATAGTTGTACAATGGTCTATCCCTGGAACTCATGTGATAATGAGAGTACAATATGCACAATGAGTATACAAGGATATGGGTATTCAATAAATACAATATGTAAGTGAAACGCACATCACAATATGTATCTAGTGAATACAAGAGGATAACATCTCAAAAGAAGATCCATATAGTACCAATCCGTGATAACAATCGTGTCAGCATCAAGTACAGTAATCTAGAGCAAGAATGTAAATCCAGACAAGTATGAAACGGTCAGAGAATGTACTCGCCTGTTGTCTGAATGTCCAAAGTAAATATACTGTCCGAGAAGAGGTGTCTGGCTCCTAATCAGAACAACACAAGTCACAACAAGTCCAAAATGGCAATATGAAGTTCTACTATGCATTCTACATGATTCTAGGTCAATCTAGACCAAAGTCAACTCTTGGTCAACTTGGTCAACCCTAAAGTCAAACCTAGGTCAACTATGGTCAAACTAGGTCTAATAAGTCTAAATTAGGTCAACAAGTTATTCTAGGTCTAAACAAACTAAGTATATGCAAATCAAATGTCCAAGATAGCTACTAACTCATAGCCTAAGTTACTTGCTAAACCAAGCACAAAACTAAACCATAAGCTAACAAGGCACACAAACTTAGTCATATAATGTATATATATTATTCACATTCACATATTCATATACATAGATATATATAGGAAAGCTATATATATAGGCACATACATATATATATATATATATATATATATATATATATATATATATATATATATATATATATATATATAGAGATAGATACATTATATATATATATATATATATATATAAAAATATATATATATATATATATATATATATATATATATATATATATATAGAAAGAGAGGTAAAAGAGTAAGTGAGTATGTGTGTGTTTGGCATGTGTGTGAAAGGATATGTGTTAATGTTCTAAAATTTAGTGATAGATAGGTGTATGTGACATGGGATACATGATGTCAAAGGGTGTATGAATGCATGTGTGTAAAAGGTTATAGGTTAACTCAGTTTATAGAAATATATACATACATACTTACCTTGTATACATGCATACATACATATTATGTATATTACATTTACATGATACATACATGTATACTTGTATTATATTATACTTACATTCATGCATATTAGATACTTGTATTTATATTAACATATTGCAAACATTTATTTTATTCATGCATCTATGTATTACCTACATGTTTTATACATATGCATACATTGTATATTTATATCATTTCATACATTAACATAGAGACATACAAACATGCACATATCATATATTTTATACCTTGTATTTCCTTACATATCATGTTATATATTATCATTCATTCCTTTTATATATTACATTATCTTTAAGTTGAATACATCATATATGGATACAATATATTATCTTGCATGCTTGCATTCATATATTACATTCTATATTACCTATATACATGTATTTCCTCCATTCATTCATGCTTGCATCATATACTCTACATTACCATACATGTTATCATTATATATTGCATTACAATATTTATACATTATGCATTCATATCTATCATTACATATATATCTTCATGCATACATTGTATATCATTCTTTCATTCATGCATTGCTTATATGCATTATATTAATTGCATTCCTACATGCTTGCATTCAACCATATATACATTAATGTAAAGAGAATATATATCATATATATATTATTTCATTCATCTAACATATCATGCATTACATACTTTATATTCATTTAATATCCATACTACATAGGCTCGTAGGTTACACAAAATGCATATATCGTATAGTCACTATTCTACTTAAAATCAATACTGTACCAATTGGGCATTCACTAAATTCTAGGATTAAAGTATGTCATAGCCCTTTGTGTTAGCTTTCCGAAACTTTAAACGGATCGCATTTTCGTATCCGGAAGCTCCCGAAATCGCGAAAATACCGAAACACGTTCGTCTTTCTTGCAGCTGATACTCAAATAATTCTACAGAAAGTTACAGAAAGAATTTGGCTTATTAAAATATATATTTGGAAAGCTAACTTTGATACGGTTCTTTTAAATAAAATGGAAGATAAATCGGAGTTCTAAGCTAAAAGTTATGATATTTCTAAGTTGCTTTGGTTAATAAAACGTGGATGAAAATTATGACGGATTTGACAAAAGAACACATATAGGCCAAGATACTTGGATACAAACATAGGTATCCAAATGAAACTCATTCTAACCATATAACTAAGATCAATCTACTCTCTAACTATTATAAAACTGAATTTAAATATCTATTTAAACTATTATCATACATACATACACATGGGGTGTCCTAATTTGGGATCTATCAAGTAGGACACAAGACACATATCTAAAATCCTCAAGATAGCTCCAAATGGCCTCAAATTTGAATCTAAATGGGACACATACACGAGGATGGATCCTACGGATTCAAAACTAATTTATATGCAAAGAAAATCGATTTAGAGGATGGGTTTTACCTATTGGGAGTGGAATCCCAATGAAATCCTTTAGGATACGGCTCCGATACGAAGATCCCTCAAAGTGGACACTCCTCCTTGCACTCCTCTTCCAATCCTTGGTAGCACCCTTCCCTTGGAGAATGGGAATGATTGAGGAAAGGTTTGGTGAAGGAATGATTTGATTTGGAGATCAAATCAATGGGAAGGCTCTCTAAAATTGGGGAAGAACAAAAGGAAAATAAAAGAGGCAAGATTGTAATGAATAAAATGAATCATTCTCTCCTAAAGGTGGCTGCCATAAAGAGTCCATTAGGGCTAATGGGAAATGTCCTAATTGCTCCTCTCTAGTCTCATATGGTTAAGTCTAGACTAGGTTCAAGTTTGGGGTCAAAATGATCTAGTTTTGAGTCTCTAACTTAACCATTTTAACATGATAAAAATTAGTTTAATTAACTAACTTAATGTTGGGTCTTGTGAGCCATACTTAACTTAATATTGGATCCCATCTAGAGTTCAAGCTACCAAGGTCACAATACAAGTCGGAACGAGACGAAACTCAAACCCGACTAAACAAATCCAATAAAAACAATATTAAAATATAAAATTTTCCCAAAATATTAAAATATGAAAAATGTCCAAAATTATAATACATTAATTTAAATATTATTAAAATAATCTAAAATTTACCAATTAATCAAAATCCTAAATAATTCAAAAGTCACAAAATGACCAAAATACCCTTAGCCTAAAAGTTGTAAATAGTCATTCTAATCACATGGTTAGGTCTCCATGGTTAGTCTCTAAGCTTAGCAAAACTAGGGATTAACTAGTTAACCATCAAAATCACAATTCAACATTTTAAATAGTTTTAAAATTGATTAAAAAAATACCAAAAATCACAACATGAGTTAAATCTTATTATCGATTAATCAAAATTATAAAAGTTCAAAATTATCATCATTTTAGAAAAGTGGGTGTTACACCTCCACTGATCATCAATCTTGTCAAGTCTACGCAGAAGACGGATGACGGTCCGTTAATGATCAATCCGAAGCGTAGTAGTCAATTTGTAAATAATGTAAATATCGATCATTCTGTACTTTCTAATATCAATAAAGATTTTCTTTTGGAGTATATGGCTGTCAAATTCATTGAAAGAATGACTTTATCTTCTAATGGTCAAAGTCATCATAAAAAGGACATAAATACAGAGAAAATCTTATACATTGACCATAAGGAAAATTCCTTTCCTCCTCATGTTAATGTTGGACCTTATGCTCAAAGGTTTCTAACATCTTCTCCCTATTTTCTTCCTGTAGCCGCTTCATCACAAGCTTGTGTAACTTATAGACGTCACGAAGAATCTTATTTCGTGATTCCGTCTGATAAGAAAAACAAGCGCCAAATTGTATTTGGTCTGGCTAGAAATATCCCTGTTATTCAGACAGATGATCTTCGAGATAAAGATAAAGGAAGAATCCGAACTGACAAATATAGTCAACAATCTCTTAAGATTATCCAGAATATGGGATATGATTTGAAGACTGTACAAGATCTCAATCAAGGCAAGGGTAGACGGTTACCGTTATGTGGTGATCCGTTTTACCAGAAAACCCGTCATGGGTTGGGATACGATCCATCCCACATATTTAACGAGGATATACAAGGAGAATTTTCTTCTAGTTCTTCACAATCTTCAGATTCGGAAGAAATCTAATTCATCGAATCGGATACACCCCACAAGTGCAAGGAAGATATGGAAGAAGAATATTCTTCTAGTTTTTTACAATCTTCGTATTCTGAGGGAGACTATTATGATGAATCTGAGTGTATATTCTCAGTTAACATGGTTCAAACTGATGGTAAATCAGAACCATTTTAGAATGACCCTTGGGCACAACAAATGGACACTCAATGGTGTAGAAGCATGGAATTTCACAACCAGAAAGCCCATACGCCAGACACTACATGCGCTAGAACTCAGACGAAGAACTTCACAGCAAAGTCAATAAGTATAGACATTTGAACAAGGACTTTTCATTTTATATATAAAAGTCTATTACATGTCTAGAAAAGGTTGTACAAAGGAGAATTTCTACAAAGGAAAGATCCTAAGTCTACAGCCAGCGGCCACCATGCGCCTTCAGATAAGCGCAGCGGCCACCATGCGTCTTCAGATAGGCACAGCATCACCATGCGCCACCAGTGAGGCGCAGCAGATACTATGCGCCTCCATCCAGACGCATTCCGCCATCTCTTCAGCAGCTCAGTTATGTGCATCCAGCCCAGCTATGTGCATCCCTTCAGCCAAATTCTTCCAGCCAGGCTCACCTGGCCGAGCAGAGCCCAGTTATGTGCCGCTCTTCCAACCAGGCTCGCCTGATAAATGCTTCGATACACAAAGCATTTAACCCTCTGGCTGGAACCAAGGAAGAGAAGAGCACCGCAAATGCTGTGGCCAGGGGAGGCTTCGAAAGAGCCTCCAAAGGCGAAGGAAGACCGTGATCGAAACCGCGGCTAAAGGAGCAGCTTTCAACACAATCAAAGTGGGCGACACCCACTTTGAAGGAAGAGAGAGCCTAGCACCGCCATTCCGATCTACGGCTCTTCCGGAATAACGGAGACAAGGCCCGAGCATCCCTATCTTTGGATGCAACAGGCACCTTCCGCCTGCCTCGGAAGCCCTCGACTCCGTCTTTTGGATGTAACAGTCACCTTCAAGAGCATCGAAGGCAACACAGCGTCTCATCTTCACCCTCGGGAGCACTTCGTCAATAGAATGCACCCGCATGTTCAAGTTCATGTTGGAAGTACGTGAGGGAATGAGAAGCAAATCTTCTCTCCATGCCACTATTTATAGGCCGGGCAGATCAAACCCATGCGCCAAGTGGATGGCCCTCCGAATTCCGTGCAATGAATTTACATTAAATGGATGAACCGGACGCCTCGAATTCAGCCAAACGGCTATTTATAGCACTCGAAGAGCGAGACAGCCGCATCATTAAAAGATATGTCTGATGCGCCAGCCAGACAGTGTATCACACGGACACGTCCTTCGGCATCAGGCACATCACACAGACGCATCCTACAGTACTCGGCGCATTACAGAGGGTGCGCCCTCACACATCTCCATACCGAGTGGAACGCCAACCGACGCGCCCACTCAGCTGTCCATCGAACGTCACCAACATTAAATGCTGAACTGACAGAGTTGGCAGCACGTCTCCCAAAGTCTGAACAGTTGACAGCTTTTTCAGAAAACGAAGCGTCGGCAACGTCAGCATCATTATGACTTTATTTCGACGGCTACTGCCACGTGGCCACTCCACCATCAGCATGCGCCTCTACGGCCATGCGTCCAAATTAGCATGCGCCTCAAAAGCCATGCGCCTCAGACTGCTCTCTGATCCCGAAAGACAGAAGGAAAGTCGCCTGCATGCGCCTCAAAAGCCATGCGCCCCAAATGGTTTGTAACTCCTAAAGGTTATGAGCCGCAGCCTCCTCCTGCGCCCAATCCAAGGCGCAGCTCACCAGATCACTCCTCTCCACCAAATCCGAGATCTTCGAACCATGAGTCGACGACACGTGTCTTTTGACTCAACTCATCCAAGATTTCAGCAACGGAAAGATCTTCTCTCTGCTACGTGCCGGCTCACAACAGCAGTATGAAGAGTTCTCCCCCTCGATCAGGGTGTAGCATCCGTGCGCCTCCATAAGCAACCTTCACGTGGCGTCCCCACACCGGTGCATCCTGCATGCGCGCATGAGCAGCCAGCCTGTAAAACTATAAATAGAAGGATCATCTCCTTCACACACACACAGAGACTCAGAACAGAAGACTCACAACACAGAGAGAATCAACAACAGAGAATCACCGAAGAGGCAGTTCTAGACACTCAACGTCTTTCTCCTCTCAGCAAGCTCCAGCACCCAGAGCAATCAACACCTTCAGAGAACCGATAACCGTCGTCAGCCGGTCAACGGAGTCAACGTATTATCACTCGCTCCATTGGCACTAAGGACCCAGCTTAAACAAAAGTGTACTCCTAGGACTACATCTAAGTCCTATATTGTATCACTGTTCTGTTTGTATTAAGATTTCAATCAAAACAATTTTAATGGCAAACAAGCTGGCGACTCTGCTGGGGACTTCTTTCTCCTCTACCGAGAAGGTTGTGTCACAGGCCGACGACGTGAAGGTGGGCTCCTCCCACAAGACGTTGGTAGTGTGCCTCAATCAACAGGCGTACGAGGAGTTCATTTCTGAAGGAAGTGCGAGTCCTTCGAAGCGGCTGTCGAAGCCGAAGAAGACCCGCGCAGTCTGGGTGCGCAAAGTCGACGCCTCGGGCACCACCGTTGAAGGGGATGCGCCCGTCCAGCCTTCCCTTCCTGCTGACGTCCTCAGCAGTCAAGGTGCGCCCGCTGATGCAGCGCATCTCTCGGGGAAGCGTGCGGCTGACCACGTTCCCCAGCCATCATCCTCTCAGGCGAGGAAGATACGTCGACGGAGCAGGGGCGCAGCCAATGCCCCGTACATTACTTCTGATGCGCCACAAAGAGCCTCTGTCTTTAACAGACTCACTCGCTGTAATGGCGAGGAAAATTTGGATGCTGAGTACTATGCGCCCCAGCGGGCTGGTACGAAGAAATCCAAGGCGGCACGGGCCATGCGCCACAAACGTGCTATGCCAGCAGCCGGCCAGAGGCACGCGCTTACGATCACGTGCGCTGCCGATGGCAAGCTGTACAAGGTTGACTCAAGTGCTTCTGCACCGACAACGAGTCGACCTTCAAAGTCCTCATCTCGCTTGGGCGCATTCACTGCGTGCACAACCAAGCCGAGAGAGGCAAACTCAGTGGTCTTGAACTCCCGCTCCTCCTCTGGTTGTGCGTTTGAGGTCCGTTCAAGTCATTTCAAATGCTGTGGTTCCCCCACTACTGATCGTGATGCCTGCTTGGTATTAGATCAGGGGGCGCAGCACTCACCCGACCACCCCGGCGCTTGGCCCTGCCATGCGCCTGAGAGGCGTGTGAGGGTATCACTCTCCTCCAACGACCTGCGCAACATGATCACTCACAAGCGCCGGTCATGAGAGTTGACCAACAAGCACGATGCGCCTCTCACGGGGCACACTTGTGCAGTGGTCACCATCAACTGCTGTTGCAAGACGACAGTACCGCCAAAGCAGTCGGTCTTCCAACGGCTACAATCATCGACACCCCAAGTAGAAAGACCATTCTAATAAATGTTTGCTTAAATGATCACTTTAAATATTGGTTTATGCGAGTGGGTTGGATTCTGCTCGCCAGTACATAGATGATGTGCTGACCCACGTTTTATGGGCAGGTGCTCGTGCTTGGAATGTTCTACACACGAAGATTAGCTGGATTGGTTCCGCGGCATCGAAGATTTGTTGGGCATACAGAAGCTCTCTTTGTACAAGATGATGTCTTCTGTTTATAAAGGGCATAATGTATGGAACATTGTAATCAGTTGTATCAGTGAGATTGTGAGCCAAGTCAGTATATCGAGTGGTAATCCAATGTATCCAAATATTAAATGTAAGCTGTATAGCATTGTTCATTTGGGTTCCAATGTAAAGTGAGATGTGCTGTAATCATTGTACTTCAATACAAGTCTTGTACTCTTCTTCAATTATCAATAAAGAGAATAAAGTTCTACATATCTCTGTGTGGCTTCAAGTTACTCTTTTTCTCCGCTGCTATAAAGAAGTGATGTACTTCTATTCAATAAGAAAGATTGTCCTCATTAAATTCAATTTATCTGCTTCTGCCGCTACGATGTGTTCCTATTTGAAGAATAATCGATTATGTACCATCTTTGCCTTGTACAAGTGCAATACCAGACTTGTACGGCATCACGCCCAAGCGAGGACGATCGATTCCAAGAGATAAAATATGTGAATAAATGACTCTATGAATCGGGGCGTGACAAATTGGTATCAGAGCACGGCTTTACGTCCTTGGTCTCTTCTTTGATTCGTTTCAAATCAAAGTTGCATCGACGATTAACCAAAGTTGCTTCCGCGATCACTCAACGTTGCTTCCGCGATTAAATCAAAGATTGCTTCCGCGATTATGTTGTTGTTGTTCTGTAATCATCCTATGTTGTTCGTGTCTGAAAGATCATTGACCCTCTTGGCTGCTCACTGGATGTTCCATACAATAAGTCTATATATATTGTGATGCCCCTAAATGAATGATTATTGTTGGTTTGGACACAAATAACCCAACAATGACTCGATGCCATAGTATGCTATATTGTGAATACTTTTTGGAATGTGGGAATAAAGGAATGGCTATGTATGCTGCAACAAGTTGAGAATTGCATGTGATTTTGGAAAAGAATTGGGAATGAAATAATTGATGGATGAGCTCAACAGAATTAGTGAATTGACTCATGTGTGCTGGCTACTGCTTTTGAGACCCTAAGAATGTTATCTTGTGATATTGAGACCCCGAGATGTTGGTTAAGTATTGTGATCATTATAGATCATGAATGTCCGGAATAGATTGAGTTGGTATTGTTTAAGGATGGCTTCGTTTCTGAGTGGTATATTGCCTCTACCACCTCAGAACGAGATGTATGTTGACCCTTTCCATAGAATAGCAATGAGACTATCTGTGAGTACTGGGTAGTGCCGAGACGTAGCTGGGAGTCATGTATTGTTTCTAGATGACTCGAGTGTCCCCTGACGGTGATGCTATGTTGGGTAGTAAGATTCTAGAAATTGTAACCGGTTGGCTTGGTTAGAAATTGTTTAGTCGAGTGATGACTCGAGCTAGTAAGACAGTTAGTATGCTACGGGTAAATAGACTTGGCTAGAGAATATTGTGGCTTAGAACATCTGAATGTTGACTTCGATTGGTTGGATACAAATCAAATGTGGCTAATACAAAGTTGGTTGCTAAGCTGAAAGTTTAAAAATATTGTCGGTGAATCAAAGGGATATTAGAAATCTGTGCCTTGATCCTAAGGTGTAATGGATGTCAATCCATCTTGATCACCAAAGGATAGTCATTGCATAGATGCATGATGCTGAAGAATTGAATTGTACTAGAAAAATAACAAGTAGTGACTCAGAATACTGTTGTTGCCTAGAGGATGGTTAAGTGATACATAAATTGTCGGATTGAATGGGATGAACTACTTGACCATTACTGCATGAGATTAAGAATGCCGTAATATAGTTGATGATTGAGAAACAAATGAAAACGAGAAATTGCAAACATGTTGGATAATGTCGGTATAGGTGATTGTTGGTTGGGATATAGATTGTTGGCTTATGACTTAGTGGTTTGACTCTGTCATACGGACCGAATAGTATGATTCCATAATTATATTAAGATTATCGGAATCGATGACCCTTGAATAGTTAGCATGGGCTTATGGGTTCGTGTGGGTACAAAGGAATTTGAATAGAAATGTAGATCATTAGGAATTTACTTGATGGATTATTAGAACGATGAGAATCGTATGTCGGGTTGGAATTTGACCGTAATGTTGATAGATCGATCTTAGTCGATCGTTGGGTAAGTCTAGAGTGAGCCTCTGTGGGAATTATTCCTTGAGGAAGACACTAGATAGATAGACTTGACCCTAGAAACTGTGGGCTGCATGACCAATTGTTGGCATAACCAACAATGACGATTAGTTATTCAGACTGAGTTAAAACCCATAGGTTTGGGTAGAGTTCCTTAGAACTGTTGGTTGCTTGTTGGCCTTAAGAATAAGAAACTAGTATAACCCTAGTAGCCGTCCACTCTAGGGGAGTCACCTGAATGATTAGGTATAGCTGTCGGTATAGCTAACCATTGAGACTGGACCGAATAATAGATGGCCGTTGGCGACCCATAGAATGACCTTGTGGCATTGAACGAGAGATGGTGATGAGTATGATCTAAGAATGATAAGTTGTAAGTATATGCTCCAATATGAACCTTAGAGATGTTTGACCCTTGAGGATTATGTGTCGGCCTATAGCGGGAAATGGAATCGTGGGATGAGACTTGATTTGTATGTATCGAATAGTGAATTATTATATGAGATGGAATTGACTGCTCATGACGGAAATGTTGGATAAGTATCTATAGTCGGATAGTTGGGTTAACCTTGACTGTTGCATAGATTTATACCCTGACTCGGATAATCGATAGTTGGTGATGTTGGATTGTGCCTTTTAGAAAAGATGAATTACCTCGGTGAAAAATGTTGTTGGATTTGGGAAGGAAAATGATTGTTGTTGTGAACCTTTGATATGATTGGCTCTAAGTTAGACCCTTGATCGAATGTTAGAAAATGTTATGCTTGGATGGAGATTGTCCCTGATGTTAAGTGGTGGCCTGGAAAATAGTGATTGTGGCAAAGTGAATAAAGTGATAAGTCAATTGAAAGGATACTAAGTCTGATTGGGAAAGAGAGTTATATCGTGGCTGATCGAATTATACTATCATAGAAGTTGGTTGAAGTACATATGTTTTGGGGACGCCTAAAATATGTGTATGGATCCAGCCGAAGTGATTAGTTGCGACTGAGATAACATTATGGAAAGAATTTATCGCACTAGCACGGACTTTGGCTGATATGTATATGTTTTGGGGACGCCTAAAATATGTGTATGGATCCAAACGAAATGATATGTTGCGACCGAAATAGAAATGTAAGGAAAATGTTGGCGAATCAATGAGAAGTTACAAGTAATTGAAAAAGAGATAGACAGATCGAATCGTTGATGGATTTAAATGGTACAGTTGGATAGATATTTTGAAATGACCGAGTGGGCTGAAATGAATATTGATTTGAAGCTGAATGAGTAAACTCATGGTGATTAAGTAAATCTTGTAGAAGACTTATTTTCTTAAGTTTCGAGGACGAAACTTTTTCTGAGTGGTATATTATGTAATGCCCCGCTCCGCACGAGGCATTTGGTTGGCTTATTGGATGGGATCAGAATATTGGACCGTGACTTATGTTGGGAATCAGGAGAATTGAGACTGATGTAGTCTCTCTTAGCTGGCTAGACGGAATGGGTATTGGAACGTGGCTCGCAGGTGGAGCTACGATTAGTGGAATTTTGGGTGAGTGGAACTGTCCTTCCTCCTCCTTACTCCTTCATGCTTAATAGATGAAGTATTGAAATGCTATGAACTGCCCCTAAATGTTCCTTATGTTACTTGCTGAATAATAGAGATGCTTTTGTTGAGAATTATTGAAATGTATAACACATTGAACTGTTAATGTGATTCGCTGCCTGAGAATGAATTGATAACATTGCCTCTTATGCTTAACACTGCTGGAACAAGTAGACACTTGAATAATGAGATGCCTTATGAATGATAGAATAAGAAATGAACTGGCTATGCTATCGAACCAATGAACTGAATGAAACACTAGAATCATGTAATATCTGTATAACTGTTGCAAGAATATGAAATGTTGCCTGTCCCTTATAAGAAATGAATGAATGAATAAATGTCCCTATTAAATGAATGAATGTTAAGTTCCTCTTAAGAAAGGAATGATATGAGATACGTTGCAATGAAGCAATGAATGAGAAATGATAAAGCTGGGATCGTTGAGATCACCAAATGAAATGATGGTAATGATGAAATGAATAAGTCATTGAATATGACTAATGATGCACTGTTGCCTTTACTTTCCTTAATATATTTTACCATGCGATTATGTTCACAATCGAGTCGGACACGTATTCGCATGGTCATGGACAACTTGTATACAAGGTTTGAGTAATAATTTCCTCGAACGGTTCCTAGGGCCCTGGGGACCGATTCGGCCTAGGAGGAAATAATGATGAGTGCTATGGGAGCACGGATAAGACGGGGTGGCATAGAGGCTCGCCACCTACTATGCTGACCGCATTATCTTAAAATGAAATGAAATGAGAATAGTCCATATGGTTTAACAACACCAGTGACCATGTAGTCAGGATGCATGCTAATAAATATTTTGTGCAGGCAGAGTAAGTATATCAGATAACCTGTATTTGATGCAGGTACGAGAAGTCGGCTATCGGTAAAAAAATCACATAATTGTGATATTGTATAAGTTGGTTTAACTTGCCTGCTTAACATGTTCAATTCATTATGCTAGAAAGATGCCTTGCTATAAATAGTGCTCAAATATAACATCCATGCTAAGTGATACTTGAAGTGAGAACTGTCATAATGTTTAAGATGTTAATGTTAACGATGCCTCAATGATGCCTTTTCATGATAACACCTAGTATGCCTCAATGATGCCTTTGCATGATAACACCAAGAATGCTAAAAAGATATGTCCACATGAATGCTACAAAGAATATGTTTACATGCTACACTCTGATTATTGCCCATGAACTGTAAACTGATGCTAGGCCCCAAGTAGAAAGACCATTCTAATAAATGTTTGCTTAAATGATCACTTTAAATGTTGGTTTATGCGAGTGGGTTGGATTCTGCTCGCCAGTACATAGATGATGTGCTGACCCACGTTTTGTGGGCAGGTGCTCGTGCTTGGAATGTTCTACACACGAAGATTAGCTGGATTGGTTCCGCGGCATCGAAGATTTGTTGGGCATACAGAAGCTCTCCTTGTACAAGATGATGTCTTCTGTTTATAAAGGGCATAATGTATGGAACATTGTAATCAGTTGTATCAGTGAGATTGTGAGCCAAGTCAGTATATCGAGTGGTAATCCAATGTATCCAAATATTAAATGTAAGCTGTATAGCATTGTTCATTTGGGTTCCAATGTAAAGTGAGATGTGCTGTAATCATTGTACTTCAATACAAGTCTTGTACTCTTCTTCAATTATCAATAAAGAGAATAAAGTTCTACATATCTCTGTGTGGCTTTAAGTTACTCTTTTTCTCCGCTGCTATAAAGAAGTGATATACTTCTATTCAATAAGAAAGATTGTCCTCATTAAATTCAATTTATCTGCTTCTGCCGCTGCGATGTGTTCCTATTTAAAGAATAATCGATTATGTACCATCTTTGCCTTGTACAAGTGCAATACCAGACTTGTACGGCATCACGCCCAAGCGAGGACGATCGATTCCAAGAGATAAAATATGTGAATAAATGACTCTATGAATCGGGGCGTGACAAATTGGTATCAGAGCACGGCTTTACGTCCTTGGTCTCTTCTTTGATTCGTTTCAAATCAAAGTTGCATCGACGATTAACCAAAGTTGCTTCCGCGATCACTCAACGTTGCTTCCGCGATTAAATCAAAGATTGCTTCCGCGATTATGTTGTTGTTGTTCTGTAATCATCCTATGTTGTTCGTATCTGAAAGATCATTGACCCTCTTGGCTGCTCACTGGATATTCCATACAATAAGTCTATATACATTGTGATGCCCCTAAATGAATGATTATTGTTGGTTTGGACACAAATAACCCAACAATGACTCGATGCCATAGTATGCTATATTGTGAATGCTTTTTGGAATGTGGAAATAAAGGAATGGCTATGTATGCTGCAACGAGTTGAGAATTGCATGTGATTTTGGAAAAGAATTGGGAATGGAATAATTGATGGATGAGCTCAACAGAATTAGTGAATTGACTCATGTGTGCTGGCTACTGCTTTTGAGACCCTAAGAATGTTATCTTGTGATATTGAGACCCCGAGATGTTGGTTAAGTATTGTGATCATTATAGATCATGAATGTCCGGAATAGATTGAGTTGGTATTGTTTAAGGATGGCTTCGTTTCTGAGTGGTATATTGCCTCTACCACCTCAGAACGAGATGTATGTTGACCCTTTCCATAGAATAGCAATGAGACTATCTGTGAGTACTGGGTAGTGCCGAGACGTAGCTGGGAGTCATGTATTGTTGCTAGATGACTCGAGTGTCCCCTGACGGTGATGCTATGTTGGGTAGCAAGATTCTAGAAATTGTAACCGGTTGGCTTGGTTAGAAATTGTTTAGTCGAGTGATGACTCGAGCTAGTAAGACAGTTAGTATGCTACGGGTAAATAGACTTGGCTAGAGAATATTGTGGCTTAGAACATCTGAATGTTGACTTCGATTGGTTGGATACAAATCAAATGTGGCTAATACAAAGTTGGTTGCTAAGCTGAAAGTTTAAAAATATTGTCGGGGAATCAAAGGGATATTAGAAATCTGTGCCTTGATCCTAAGGTGTAATGGATGTCAATCCATCTTGATCACCAAAGGATAGTCATTGCATAGATGCATGATGCTGAAGAATTGAATTGTACTTAAAAAATAACAAGTAGTGACTCAGAATACTGTTGTTGCCTAGAGGATGGTTAAGTGATACATAAATTGTCGGATTGAATGGGATAAACTACTTGACCATTACTGCATGAGATTAAGAATGCCGTAAGATAGTTGATGATTGAGAAACAAATGGAAACGAGAAATTGCAAACATGTTGGATAATGTCGGTATAGGTGATTGTTGGTTGGGATATAGATTGTTGGCTTATGACTTAGTGGTTTGACTCTGTCATACGGACCGAATAGTATGATTCCATAATTATATTAAGATTATCGGAATCGATGACCCTTGAATAGTTAGCATGGGCTTATGGGTTCGTGTGGGTACAAAGGAATTTGAATAGAAATGTGAATCATTAGGAATTTACTTGATGGATTATTAGAACGATGAGAATCGTATGTCGGGTTGGAATTTGACCGTAATGTTGATAGATCGATCTTAGTCGATCGTTGGGTAAGTCTAGAGTGAGCCTCTGTGGGAATTATTCCTTGAGGAAGACACTAGATAGATAGACTTGACCCTAGAAACTGTGGGCTGCATGACCAATTGTTGGCATAACCAACAATGGCGATTAGTTATTCAGACTGAGTTAAAACCCATAGGTTTGGGTAGAGTTCCTTAGAACTGTTGGTTGCTTGTTGGCCTTAAGAATAAGAAACTAGTATAACCCTAGTAGCCGTCCACTCTAGGGGAGTCACCTGAATGATTAGGTATAGCTGTCGGTATAGCTAACCATTGAGACTGGACCGAATAATAGATAGCCGTTGGCGACCCATAGAATGACCTTGTGGCATTGAACGAGAGATGGTGATGAGTATGATCTAAGAATGATAAGTTGTAAGTATATGCTCCAATATGAACCTTAGAGATGTTTGACCCTTGAGGATTATGTGTCGGCCTATAGCGGGAAATGGAATCGTGGGATGAGACTTAATTTGTATGTATCGAATAGTGAATTATTATATGAGATGGAATTGACTGCTCATGACGGAAATATTGGATAAGTATCTATAGTCGGATAGCTGGGTTAACCTTGACTGTTGCATAGATTTATACCCTGACTCGGATAATCGATAGTTGGTGATGTTGGATTGTGCTTTTTAGAAAAGATGAATTGCCTCGGTGAAAAATGTTGTTGGATTTGGGAAGGAAAATGATTGTTGTTGTGAACCCTTGATATGATTGGCTCTAAGTTAGACCTTGATCGAATGTTAGAAAATGTTATGCTTGGATGGAGATTGTCCCTGATGTTAAGTGGTGGCCTGGAAAATAGTGATTGTGGCAAAGTGAATAAAGTGATAAGTCAATTGAAAGGATACTAAGTCTGATTGGGAAAGAGAGTTATATCATGGCTGATCGAATTATACTATCATAGAAGTTGGTTGAAGTACATATGTTTTGGGGACGCCTAAAATATGTGTATGGATCCAGCCGAAGTGATTAGTTGCGACTGAGATAACATTATGGGAAGAATTTATCGCACTAGCACGGACTTTGGCTGATATGCATATGTTTTGGGGACGCCTAAAATATGTGTATGGATCCAAACGAAATGATATGTTGCGACCGAAATAGAAATATAAGGAAAATGTTGGCGAATCAATGAGAAGTTACAAGTAATTGAAAAAGAGATAGACAGATCGAATCGTTGATGGATTTAAATGGTACAGTTGGATAGATATTTTGAAATGACCGAGTGGGCTGAAATGAATATTGATTTGAAGCTGAATGAGTAAACTCATGGTGATTAAGTGAATCTTGTAGAAGACTTGTTTCCTTAAGTTTCGAGGACGAAACTTTTTCTGAGTGGTATATTATGTAATGCCCCGCTCCGCACGAGGCATTTGGTTGGCTTATTGGATGGGATCAGAATATTGGACCGTGACTTATGTTGGAAATCAGGAGAATTGAGACTGATGTAGTCTCTCTTAGCTGGCTAGACGGAATGGGTATTGGAACGTGGCTCGCAGGTGGAGCTACGATTAGTGGAATTTTGGGTGAGTGGAACTTTCCTTCCTCCTCCTTCCTCCTTCATGCTTAATAGATGAAGTATTGAAATGCTATGAACTGCACCTAAATGTTCCTTATGTTAGTTGCTGAATAATAGAGATGCTTTTGTTGAGAATTATTGAAATGTATAACACATTGAACTGTTAATGTGATTCGCTGCCTGAGAATGAATTGATAACATTACCCCTTATGCTTAACACTGCTGGAACAAGTAGACACTTGAATAATGAGATGCCTTATGAATGATAGAATAAGAAATGAACTGGCTATGCTATCGAACCAATGAACTGAATGAAACACTAGAATCATGTACTATCTGTATAACTGTTGCAAGAATATGAAATGTTGCCTGTCCCTTATAAGAAATGAATGAATGAATAAATGTCCCTATTAAATGAATGAATGTTAAGTTCCTCTTAAGAAAGGAATGATATGAGATACGTTGCAATGAAGCAATGAATGAGAAATGATAAAGCTGGGATCGTTGAGATCACCAAATGAAATGATGGTAATGATGAAATGAATAAGTCATTGAATATGACTAATGATGCACTGTTGCCTTTACTTTCCTTAATATATTTTACCATGCGATTATGTTCACAATCGAGTCGGACACGCATTCGCATGGTCATGGACAACTTGTATACAAGGTTTGAGTAATAATTTCCTCGAACGGTTCCTAGGGCCCTGGGGACCGATTCGGCCTAGGAGGAAATAATGATGAGTGCTATGGGAGCACGGATAAGACGGGGTGGCATAGAGGCTCGCCACCTACTATGCTGACCGCATTATCTTAAAATGAAATAAAATGAGAAGAGTCCATATGGTTTAATAACACCAGTGACCATGTAGTCAGGATGCATGCTAATAAATGTTTTGTGCAGGCAGAGTAAGTATATCAGATAACCTGTATTTGATGCAGGTACGAGAAGTCGGCTATCGGTAAAAAAATCACATAATTATGATATTGTATAAGTTGGTTTAACTTGCCTGTTTAACATGTTCAATTCATTATGCTAGAAAGATGCCTTGCTATAAATAGTGCTCAAACATAACATCCATGCTAAGTGATGCTTGAAGTGAGAACTGTCATAATGTTTAAGATGTTAATGTTAACGATGCCTCAATGATGCCTTTTCATGATAACACCTAGTATGCCTCAATGATGCCTTTGCATGATAACACCAAGAATGCTAAAAAGATATGTCCACATGAATGCTACAAAGAATATGTTTACATGCTTCACTCTGATTATTGCCCATGAACTGTAAACTGATGCTAGGCCCCAAGTAGAAAGACCATTCTAATAAATGTTTGCTTAAATGATCATTTTAAATGTTGGTTTATGCGAGTGGGTTGGATTCTGCTCGCCAGTACATAGATGATGTGCTGACCCACGTTTTGTGGGCAGGTGCTCGTGCTTGGAATGTTCTACACACGAAGATTAGCTGGATTGGTTCCGCGGCATCGAAGATTTGTTGGGCATACAGAAGCTCTCCTTGTACAAGATGATGTCTTCTGTTTATAAAGGGCATAATGTATGGAACATTGTAATCAGTTGTATCAGTGAGATTGTGAGCCAAGTCAGTATATCGAGTGGTAATCCAATGTATCCAAATATTAAATATAAGCTGTATAGCATTGTTCATTTGGGTTCCAATGTAAAGTGAGATGTGCTGTAATCATTGTACTTCAATACAAGTCTTGTACTCTTCTTCAATTATCAATAAAGAGAATAAAGTTCTACATATCTCTGTGTGGCTTCAAGTTACTCTTTTTCTCCGCTGCTATAAAGAAGTGATGTACTTCTATTCAATAAGAAAGATTGTCCTCATTAAATTCAATTTATCTGCTTCTGCCGCTGCGATGTGTTCCTATTTGAAGAATAATCGATTATGTACCATCTTTGCCTTGTACAAGTACAATACCAGACTTGTACGGCATCACGCCCAAGCGAGGACGATCGATTCCAAGAGATAAAATATGTGAATAAATGACTCTATGAATCGGGGCGTGACAAATTGGTATCAGAGCACGGCTTTACGTCCTTGGTCTCTTCTTTGATTCATTTCAAATCAAAGTTGCATCGACGATTAACCAAAGTTGCTTCCGCGATCACTCAACGTTGCTTCCGCGATTAAATCAAAGATTGCTTCCGCGATTATGTTGTTGTTGTTCTGTAATCATCCTATGTTGTTCGTGTCTGAAAGATCATTGACCCTCTTGGCTGCTCACTGGATGTTCCATACAATAAGTCTATATACATTGTGATGCCCCTAAATGAATAATTATTGTTGGTTTGGACACAAATAACCCAACAATGACTCGATGCCATAGTATGCTATATTGTGAATGCTTTTTGGAATGTGGGAATAAAGGAATGGCTATGTATGCTGCAACGAGTTGAGAATTGCATGTGATTTTGGAAAAGAATTGGGAATAAAATAATTGATGGATGAGCTCAACAGAATTAGTGAATTGACTCATGTGTGCTGGCTACTGCTTTTGAGACCCTAAGAATGTTATCTTGTGATATTGAGACCCCGAGATGTTGGTTAAGTATTGTGATCATTATAGATCATGAATGTCCGGAATAGATTGAGTTGGTATTGTTTAAGGATGGCTTCGTTTCTGAGTGGTATATTGCCTCTACCACCTCAGAACGAGATGTATGTTGACCCTTTCCATAGAATAGCAATGAGACTATCTGTGAGTACTGGGTAGTGCCGAGACGTAGCTGGAAGTCATGTATTGTTTCTAGATGACTCGAGTGTCCCCTGACGGTGATGCTATGTTGGGTAGCAAGATTCTAGAAATTGTAACCGGTTGGCTTGGTTAGAAATTGTTTAGTCGAGTGATGACTCGAGCTAGTAAGACAGTTAGTATGCTACGGGTAAATAGACTTGGCTAGAGAATATTGTGGCTTAGAACATCTGAATGTTGACTTCGATTGGTTGGATACAAATCAAATGTGGCTAATACAAAGTTGGTTGCTAAGCTGAAAGTTTAAAAATATTGTCGGTGAATCAAAGGGATATTAGAAATCTGTGCCTTGATCCTAAGGTGTAATGGATGTCAATCCATCTTGATCACCAAAGGATAGTCATTGCATAGATACATGATGCTGAAGAATTGAATTGTACTAGAAAAATAACAAGTAGTGACTCAGAATACTGTTGTTGCCTAGAGGATGGTTAAGTGATACATAAATTGTCGGATTGAATGGGATGAACTACTTGACCATTACTGCATGAGATTAAGAATGCCGTAAGATAGTTGATGATTGAGAAACAAATGGAAACGAGAAATTACAAACATGTTGGATAATGTCGGTATAGGTGATTGTTGGTTGGGATATAGATTGTTGGCTTATGACTTAGTGGTTTGACTCTGTCATACGGACCGAATAGTATGATTCCATAATTATATTAAGATTATCGGAATCGATGACCCTTGAATAGTTAGCATGGGCTTATGGGTTCGTGTGGGTACAAAGGAATTTGAATAGAAATGTGGATCATTAGGAATTTACTTGATGGATTATTAGAACGATGAGAATCGTATGTCGGGTTAGAATTTGACCGTAATGTTGATAGATCGATCTTAGTCGATCGTTGGGTAAGTCTAGAGTGAGCCTTTGTGGGAATTATTCCTTGAGGAAGACACTAGATAGATAGACTTGACCCTAGAAACTGTGGGCTGCATGACCAATTGTTGGCATAACCAACAATGGCGATTAGTTATTCAGACTGAGTTAAAACCCATAGGTTTGGGTAGAGTTCCTTAGAACTGTTGGTTGCTTGTTGGCCTTAAGAATAAGAAACTAGTATAACCCTAGTAGCCGTCCACTCTAGGGGAGTCACCTGAATGATTAGGTATAGCTGTCGGTATAGCTAACCATTGAGACTGGACCGAATAATAGATGGCCGTTGGCGACCCATAGAATGACCTTGTGGCATTGAACGAGAGATGGTGATGAGTATGATCTAAGAATGATAAGTTGTAAGTATATGCTCCAATATGAACCTTAGAGATGTTTGACCCTTGAGGATTATGTGTCAGCCTATAGCGAGAAATGGAATCGTGGGATGAGACTTGATTTGTATGTATCGAATAGTGAATTATTATATGAGATGGAATTGACTGCTCATGACGGAAATGTTGGATAAGTATCTATAGTCGGATAGCTGGGTTAACCTTGACTGTTGCATAGATTTATACCCTGACTCGGATAATCGATAGTTGGTGATGTTGGATTGTGCCTTTTAGAAAAGATGAATTGCCTCGGTGAAAAATATTGTTGGATTTGGGAAGGAAAATGATTGTTGTTGTGAACCCTTGATATGATTGGCTCTAAGTTAGACCCTTGATCGAATGTTAGAAAATGTTATGCTTGGATGGAGATTGTCCCTGATGTTAAGTGGTGGCCTGGAAAATAGTGATTGTGGCAAAGTGAATAAAGTGATAAGTCAATTGAAAGGATACTAAGTCTGATTGGGAAAGAGAGTTATATCGTGGCTGATCGAATTATACTATCATGGAAGTTGGTTGAAGTACATATGTTTTGGGGACGCCTAAAATATGTGTATGGATCCAGCCGAAGTGATTAGTTGCGACTGAGATAACATTATGGGAAGAATTTATCGCACTAGCACGGACTTTGGCTGATATGCATATGTTTTGGGGACGCCTAAAATATGTGTATGGATCCAAACGAAATGATATGTTGCGACCGAAATAGAAATGTAAGGAAAATGTTGGCGAATCAATGAGAAGTTACAAGTAATTGAAAAAGAGATAGACAGATCGAATCGTTGATGGATTTAAATGGTACAGTTGGATAGATATTTTGAAATGACCGAGTGGGCTAAAATGAATATTGATTTGAAGCTGAATGAGTAAACTCATGGTGATTAAGTGAATCTTGTAGAAGACTTGTTTCCTTAAGTTTCGAGGACGAAACTTTTTCTGAGTGGTATATTATGTAATGCCCCGCTCCGCACGAGGCATTTGGTTGGCTTATTGGATGGGATCAGAATATTGGACCGTGACTTATGTTGGGAATCAGGAGAATTGAGACTGATGTAGTCTCTCTTAGCTGGCTAGACGGAATGGGTATTGGAACGTGGCTCGCAGGTGGAGCTACGATTAGTGGAATTTTGGGTGAGTGGAACTGTCCTTCCTCCTCCTTACTCCTTCATGCTTAATAGATGAAGTATTGAAATGCTATGAACTGCCCCTAAATGTTCCTTATGTTACTTGCTGAATAATAGAGATGCTTTTGTTGAGAATTATTGAAATGTATAACACATTGAACTGTTAATGTGATTCGCTGCCTGAGAATGAATTGATAACATTGCCCCTTATGCTTAACACTGCTGGAACAAGTAGACACTTGAATAATGAGATGCCTTATGAATGATAGAATAAGAAATGAACTGGCTATGCTATCGAACCAATGAACTGAATGAAACACTAGAATCATGTACTATCTGTATAACTGTTGCAAGAATATAAAATGTTGCCTGTCCCTTATAAGAAATGAATGAATGAATAAATGTCCCTATTAAATGAATGAATGTTAAGTTCCTCTTAAGAAAGGAATGATATGAGATACGTTGCAATGAAGCAATGAATGAGAAATGATAAAGCTGGGATCGTTGAGATCACCAAATGAAATGATGGTAATGATGAAATGAATAAGTCATTGAATATGACTAATGATGCACTGTTGCCTTTACTTTCCTTAATATATTTTACCATGCGATTATGTTCACAATCGAGTCGGACACGCATTCGCATGGTCATGGACAACTTGTATACAAGGTTTGAGTAATAATTTCCTCGAACGGTTCCTAGGGCCCTGGGGACCGATTCGGCCTAGGAGGAAATAATGATGAGTGCTATGGGAGCACGGATAAGACGGGGTGGCATAGAGGCTCGCCACCTACTATGCTGACCGCATTATCTTAAAATGAAATAAAATGAGAAGAGTCCATATGGTTTAACAACACCAGTGACCATGTAGTCAGGATGCATGCTAATGAATGTTTTGTGCAGGCAGAGTAAGTATATCAGATAACCTGTATTTGATGCAGGTACGAAAAGTCGGCTATCGGTAAAAAAATCACATAATTGTGATATTGTATAAGTTGGTTTAACTTTCCTGCTTAACATGTTCAATTCATTATGCTAGAAAGATGCCTTGCTATAAATAGTGCTCAAACATAACATCCATGCTAAGTGATGCTTGAAGTGAGAACTGTCATAATGTTTAAGATGTTAATGTTAACGATGCCTCAATGATGCCTTTTCATGATAACACCTAGTATGCCTCAATGATGCCTTTGCATGATAACACCAAGAATGCTAAAAAGATATGTCCACATGAATGCTACAAAGAATATGTTTACATGCTTCACTCTGATTATTGCCCATGAACTGTAAACTGATGCTAGGCCCCAAGTAGAAAGACCATTCTAATAAATGTTTGCTTAAATGATCACTTTAAATGTTGGTTTATGCGAGTGGGTTGGATTCTGCTCGCCAGTACATAGATGATGTGCTGACCCACGTTTTGTGGGCAGGTGCTCGTGCTTGGAATGTTCTACACACGAAGATTAGCTGGATTGGTTCCGCGGCATCGAAGATTTGTTGGGCATACAGAAGCTCTTCTTGTACAAGATGATGTCTTCTGTTTATAAAGGGCATAATGTATGGAACATTGTAATCAGTTGTATCAGTGAGATTGTGAGCCAAGTCAGTATATCGAGTGGTAATCCAATGTATCCAAATATTAAATGTAAGCTGTATAGCATTGTTCAGTTGGGTTCCAATGTAAAGTGAGATGTGCTGTAATCATTGTACTTCAATACAAGTCTTGTACTCTTCTTCAATTATCAATAAAGAGAATAAAGTTCTACATATCTCTGTGTGGCTTCAAGTTACTCTTTTTCTCCGCTGCTATAAAGAAGTGATGTACTTCTATTCAATAAGAAAGATTGTCCTCATTAAATTCAATTTATCTGCTTCTGCCGCTGCGATGTGTTCCTATTTGAAGAATAATCGATTATGTACCATCTTTGCCTTGTACAAGTGCAATACCAGACTTGTACGGCATCACGCCCAAGCGAGGACGATCGATTCCAAGAGATAAAATATGTGAATAAATGACTCTATGAATCGGGGCGTGACAACAGCTGCGGCGGATCTTCATCAATGCGAAGATGGCCTCCCTGAAGCCCCTCAAAATGACGATATCCTCCAGGACACCGCCGGAGGTAGTGCTGGAAACGAAGAGGCCCTTCAAGACAGAGCTGAGGGCAGTCAGGCCCTTGCAGATGCGCCTGTCGAAGACGAACTCCAGAATGTGGCTGGGGGTGGCCAAACACCAGGAGAAGTGACTCCCCCACATGAGAGCGAGGCTGAGAGCGAAGCCTCAACTAATCCATCCACTTCCGGCCGTGTCATGACAGTATACATGACCGGGGGTGATCTTGAGACTGATGCGCCGCCACAGGACATTGTCCAGCGCATAGACTCGCTAGAGGAAGGACTCAAAACCCTCTCTGCCTCAATGCAAGCACTGACTCAAGCAGTGTTTGAGATGCGGTCGGCCTTGATCAGGACACCTTCAAATGGTCCCGACCCAGGAGCCAATGGAGAGTCGAGTGTGCCCCTCCAACGGACACCCTCAGACACAGAAGCACCCCGGACGTCGGAGCCCTCAAACGCTCCACTCCAGGTGGTACCTCCTTCCCCGACTCCTAGCTCCACGGAGGACGTGGTCGAAATGATCAAAGATCTGCGGGAGCGCTACGAGTCCAAGAACAGGCAGGAGGAGCGCCAGAGGATGGGCATTCCCCAGCCTTATCCCCTTGAGTGGAACAAGGTGGTTTATCCCCCAAAGTATAAACCACAAACACTCACGCCGTATGACGGGAAGGACTCTCCACGACGGTACCTGACGTACTTCCAGTCGCAGACAGGGCATCTTTCGAAGGAGGACGCGCTCCTCACCAGCATCTTTGTTGGGGCCCTGAAAGGGGTGGCGTATGACTGGTACTGCAGCCTCCCCGATAATTCCATATCGTCCTTCGACGACCTGACACGCCTCTTCCTCGACCGCTTCTACGACGGTGGAAAGGACATGACGATGGCGTCTCTCATTGAGATACGCCAGAAGGACAAGGAAACGGTTCGGGCATTCATCGAACGCTTCCGTCAGGCCTGCTTCAGGCTACCTCCAGGCATGCCAGAGCATGCGCTTCTCTCCACTTGCAGCATGAACATGCTGCCTGCAGTAAAGCTCTGGCTTAACTCTACTCCCCCTCCCGACTGGAGCTCCCTAATCATCGAAGCTGAAGCTGCAGAGAAGAAGGCGGCCAATGCACGTCTTCTGGGTGTTAGCTTCCCCGCCTTTGACGATAAGGGGAAAAAGTCCGCAATCAACAACTCCGGACGAGAAACAAAAGGGAAACAGGCATTGACTGTTAATGCCTCGAAGGGCGCATCTGCGCCTACTCAAAAGCCTCCACTGGCACCGAGACCCAAGAAGGTTTATTCATTCAATGATGACGACACCCTGCAACTCTTTGAGATACTGAAGCAGGGTGACAAGATCAAGCTTCCGGACCCGAAGCGGCCCGATGAAGTCGGGAAAGTGGACAACCCAAGGTACTGTCACTACCATCGGTTTGTCGGACACCCGACTAAGGACTGCTACGTCCTCAAAAATTACATCCAGCGCATGATCAATACGGATGTAATCTCCGTCGACTACGAAGAGAAGACGGTGTCAGCTAATGTGGTGTCACTTCAGTTCGGCACCTTGCCGCCGACTACCACACAAGATGGCGTCGTCCCCATCCCTAAGGCGACAATGGAGGTGGTGAACTTGTCACCTACCCGTGACAATGTGAGTGGACTTGTCCCACTCACCACATCTCGAGGAGAGGTCCTCTGGGTTCACCCCGACCTCGTCTCCGAGGTAACTCAACCGGAGGTACGCCCTACCTCCAAAGCAAAAGGCAGGAAGATCAAGTCTTGCCGCACGGTCTCTTCTTCAACGGAAGAGGCGCTTCCTGTGCAGACGCGTGCACAACAGAACTCCCAGCCCGGTGAAGCTGCCGCCGAAGTGGTGCCTCCTGGCACCATCCCTGAGGAGGGTCCATCCAAGCCCTCAGCAGCCAATAAACAAAAGCAAGTGGAGGCCCGTTTCGATAGACCTCTGCGAAAAAAAAATGCTTCGGGGCTAGCCCGACAATTTTGACATTCTGGCGCAACTGGCCAGTACTCCTGCACGCTTGTCTTTGTTCGAGCTCCTGCGTCTCTCCAAGGACTCCCGAGAAGCTCTCTGCGAAGCTCTGAAGGATGCCGAATCCTTTCTCAGTCAAATCAAGCAGCCGGAAGACCTCCCAACTACTTGTGCACACTGTCATTGTGCGGATGAAGTTATCCCAAATATAACTTTCACCCAACAAGACATGCTGCTCAAGCATCACCGACATAACCGACCGTTGTATTACACAGGGTACATCGGTTCGGTAAAGGTGAGCAGGATTCAGATCGATCCGGGGTCTTCCCTAAGCATCATTCCAAAGGCGCTGCTATCAAAGCTGGGGATCCCAATGTACCGGCTGGCGCCCTCCAATACGACCATCAGTGGCTTTAACGCTAGCAAGAGCGAGCCACTGGGCAAGATTCGGCTGAAGTGTCACATCGGCAGCCTCAAAACTGAGGTGACTTGTTATGTGGTGGATGCCGAGGTCAACTACAACATCTTACTCGGACGACCATGGTTACATGAGTACATGGTGGTGCCCTCCACGCTCCACCAATGCATGAAATATGTATCCACCAACGGCGTCATCCGGACGGAGTTTGCAGATATCGATCCCTTCAAAGGGATTGAGGCCTACTTCACCGATTCCGACTTGTATAAGCCACTTGACGAGGAGGAAGCCAACGACGCCGATGATGAAGCAGAGACGGCAACAGAGCCGGACTTGGAGCCCGAAATGACTCCCGACGCCCCCTTGAAAATCCGATTGAAGGGCAAGCCTCCCCAGAAGGTGCCTCAAATGAGCATCAAGCTATCAGGGAAAGCACCGACTCACGAAGCTCCCCTGAAGATACGCCTCAAGGGAAAGCCACCTCAAACAGTGGCTCCCCTGGTAGTAAAATTACAAGGGAAGGCGCCGCTCATCGGAGGTGCAACCGAGGCACCTCTCAAGGTGCGTCTTAAAGGCAAGCCGCCGCAGTCATCCAAGATGCCGGAGAGGGCTCACATAACCCTCTCAGACCCCAAAGTCAGAGCGGTGGAGGACTCTCCTGATCCGGCCCCAGTGCTTACAGATGAGGAGCTTGGCGAATATATCTCTGCTGATGTAGACGCACCCTCCTTCGACAATGTAATCCCACGGGATAAAATCTCGTACTTTATCAATAATAGAGTGTCTTTCAATTATTCTTGTCTTCCACACTGGAATGCCATGTATACATTAGACAACGCTCTACGGTCGTTGCAAACACAAGTAACGACCGTCTACCATAATCAAATAGTCCCGTCTCAAGGAGTCTTCATAGTCCCTCCACGGAGCCGAGACCAAGGCACCATCATCTCGGGCAAAATCGAGCGTCGTCGGGACCTCCCGTCAATCGAGCCCGAACCTGATACCGGCAGAGTACAAGTCTATCGGTACACAGATGCGGCTAAGCACATCATCCAAAAGATGGGCTACGACCTGAAAAGCAACAAAGGCTTAAACTACGGCAAGGGTCGGCATCTCCCTGTCCGGCTTTCGATGCCCAATGGAAAGCCACAGGATTACTATAATCGGACTCGACGGGGGTTAGGCTATGTCACGCCGCCATCAACTCCAGAGAGTTCAGACGCAGAAGACATAGAACATTCCCACTCGTCTGAAGCATCGACGTGGGATTCCGATACCAGTATCGGATCAGTCTTCAGGAAAGTGCTGTCAGCTAACATGACATCGGCGCAACCTCAGAAAGATGAAGGCGAAGACCAACCGCCGGAACCCTTCGAAGAGGAACCCTGGGCTCAGCGCCTAGGAGAACAATGGGAGTCTCGTTTTGAGTTACGAGAACCTCCCACCGAAGACGAAGTCGAACAGATCGACCTCGGGGATGGGTCTTCTTCTAAACCCATCTTCATCAGCAAAAGCTTGAGAATCTTTAGTCCAACTGGCTAAAGAGTATATTGACGTCTTCGTCTGGAGCTACGAAGACATGCCGGGTCTCGATCCACAGATCGCGATGCATAGGTTGAACATCTTACCAGATGCCAAACCTATCAAACAACAACAGCGACGCTTCCGCCCGGACATCATGAATGCCATCGATCAGGAGGTGGACAAGCTCTTGACCAGTGGCTTCATCCGTGAGGAACAACACCCGGACTGGGTAGCCAACGTCGTCCCTGTCACCAAGAAGAACGGGAAGATACGAGTCTGTATCGACTTCAGGGATCTCAACTCTGCTTGCCCGAAGGATGAATTCCCGCTCCCAATCACCGATGTAATGATCGACAACACATGTGGCTTTGAACGCATGTCCTTCATGGACGGGTATTCAGGCTACAATCAAATCAAGATGTTCCCCGATGACGCAAAACATACGTCATTCAGGACTCCGAAAGGCGTTTTCTGCTACACAGTAATGCCCTTCGGCTTGAAGAATGCCGGTGCAACATACCAACGAGCGATGAGTACCATCTTCCGTCAACATCTTTGCAAGACAGTTGAGTGCTACGTTGACGACATCGCAGTCAAGAGCCGCCTCAAAAGAGATCACCTACAGGACCTGAGGACGGTCTTTGATCTCATGCGGGCACATCAACTCAAAATGAACCCCGCTAAATCCTTCCTGGGGGTTTCTAGCGGCAAATTCTTGGGCTTTGTCATCACGGTAAAAGGCATTCATGTCGATCCCGAGAAGACAAAAGCCATCCTCAACATGGACCCTTCGAAGAACCTTCGAGAACTTCGGGGCTTACAGGGACGTCTGGCATACATCCGGAGGTTCATAGCAAATCTCTCCGGTAAATGTCAACCCTTTACTCAGCTCATGAAGAAGGGAGTCTCTTACGTCTGGACAGAGGAGTGCCAAAAGGCTTTCGACGACATCAAGGCTTACTTGACAAGCCCGCCAGTCCTAGTGGCACCTGTCGTCGGCAAACCATTCCTCCTCTACGTCCGTGCCATGGATCATTCCCTCGGCGCTTTACTGGCTCAAAACAGCGATGCAGGCTACGAGCAAGCAATCTACTACCTCAGTCGAACACTCATCGGGGCCGAACACCGATACAACCCCGTTGAAAAGGAGTGCTTGGCTTTGGTGTTTGCCATTCAGAAGACTCGTCATTACGTCTCGGGCCAGACAATTCACGTCATCTCCCGAGTCAATCCACTCAGAGTTCTCATGACGAAGCCAGGGTCATTAAACTCCCGGCTGGCTATATGGGCGATCCTACTAACGCCATACAACATGGTGTTTGTCCCGTAAAAGGCGGTCAAGGGTCAGGCTCTGGCTGACTTTTTAGCTGCACACCCCATCCCAGAATCTTCGAAACTCTATGAAGACATCCCGGATGAAGTCCAAGAATCAAACGTCACTGAAGGAAGCCCCATTTGGCGGATGTTCTTCGATGGCGCTTCAAGAACGGGCCCCAACGGCCAAATCATCGCAGGAGTGGGGGTAGTCTTGGTCTCCCCCGATCAGCTGGTCATCCAGCGCGCATACTCTCTTTCGAAGCCGTGCTCCAACAATGTTGCTGAGTACAACGCACTCGTCATGGGACTCCAGCTAGCACAACAGCTGGGGGTAGATCATCTGGAAGCCTACGGCGACTCGAAACTCGTCGTAAACCAGATTCGAGGGCAATACGAGGTTCACCATGAAGATTTGATCCCTTACCATGAAGTTGCATTGAACATCATTTTAACCTTCACTGGGTTCTTCATCGAACATGTACCCCGTCTACAAAACTTGGAGGCTGCCGCTCTGGCTGGCCTCGCAGCCTCATTGGCCGCGCCCCTTGGGACTCAACACTATATCACGGTAACAGGACGAGATCTGATTTGTCCCAGAAACAACCTGTGCTTGCAAGTGGCTCATGCTATATCGACAAACACTGGTGTTAATGTCCGAGACTGGAGGTTCCCGTTCATCGACTTCGCTGTCTACGGAATCCTTCCAGAGGACCCGAAGGAAGCCGTCTCAGTCAGGAGATGCTCTCTTCGATTCTACTACGATACGACTACCAAAATGCTGTACCGACGCTCCTTCGATGGGCTCCTCCTTCGATGCCTGTCCAACGAAGTAGCAGCCGAAGCTCTTCAAGAAGCTCATGACGGAACTTGTGGAGCTCATCAACCCGGTCCTAAGTTGCAAGATCGACTGCGACGTATGGGCTACTACTGGCCAACCATGGTTGCCGATGCTGTCGAATATGCCAAGAAGTGCCACGCGTGCCAACTTCATGCAGACTTCATACATACACCATCGGAGCCGCTACATCCTACAGTCGTCTCCTGGCCATTCGAAGCCTGGGGCATGGACATTGTAGGACCAATCACCCCTCCTTCATCAAGAGGACATCGTTTCATCCTGGCCATCACCGATTACTTCTCCAAATGGGCGGAAGCAGTCCCACTAGCGGAAGTAAAAAGCTTCAGGGTGGTCAGCTTTATCAAACACCATGTCATTTACCGTTCGGAGTACCCAGGCAAATCATTCATGACAATGGTCCCCAGTTTATCAGCCACATTTTCAGCAGGTTCTGTGACAAGAATCGTATTCAGAACGTGGCCTCAACCGTCTACAATCCGGCAGCAAACGGATTAGCTGAGGCATTCAACAAAACTATCGTTAGGCTGCTCAAAAAGGTCGTGTCATCCAACAAACGCGACTGGGACGAAAAGCTTGGCGAATGCCTTTGGGCCTACCGCACAACGGTACGGACCCCAACAGGCAACACTCCATTCTCCCTGGTCTACGGGAGCGAAGCAGTACTGCCTCTCGAGATCCAGATCCCCTCACTCCGAGTAGCGATCACAAACAAACTCACAGAAGAAGACAATCAACGTCGTCGTCTGCGGAAACTGGAGGCACTTGACGAAAAGCGTCTCCTAGCTCAACAACGCATCGAACTTTACCAAGCCCGTATATCACAGGCTTTCAACAAGAAGGTCAAGCAAAGAACTTTCCAAGTTGGCGACCTAGTTTTAGCAATCAGAAGGCCAATGGTGTTAACTCACAAGACACCAGAAAAGTTCGAGCCCATATGGGAAGGACCCTTCATCATTGAGACGGTATACTCAACGGTGCTTACCGCCTCGCCAAACCCAATGGGAACTTGTTCATGATGCCCATCAACGGCAAGTTCCTAAAGAAGTACTATTCTTGACATCCTCCAAGACATGTATTTCCCCAAACAACCTCTTTTCACAAAATCAAACGCTTCCGGAACCCAGCTGTTCCGTGGCATCCTTCCGTAGAAAGATAACCACGTCCACATTACCTCTGAGTTGTCTCTCTACATCCTACAAAGCGGAACCTTACATTTCGTGAGCTTACGCTATCCTTCATGTTTACCACGTCCACATTACCTCTGAGTAAACATCCCGTACAAACAACTCCTGTGTTGTCGTACATTGATCGCAGAACTTCCACGTCCACATTACCTCTGAGTTGTTCAGCGTATCCCCCAGGATCATTCCTACCACGTCCATAAATACCTCTGAGTAGGAAGATTCTATCATTTGAACCTAATGGTTGCCATGTCCACATTACCTCTGAGCAAACATGTTGGTTCCTTCAAACTTATTATCTGTACCTAAAAACCAAGGTGCGCAAAAGATAATAGGTCCACATAAATCATCAAGTTCATGAGATCAAAAATGAACACATCACAAAAAAAAAGAGATAGTGTATTTCTTTATTTTTTCAAAAAGGGAGTACAGAAATACGCTATTTCCCCAGCAAGAGTTGCAAAAACACATAAAAAGAAGAGAAGCTACAGTCCCCGATCCTCTCCAGGGTGGGATGAGAGCTCTCTGACTCGACGTCTCAGGTCGGCAGTGCGAGTTTCCACAGTCGCCTGGACTCGGAGCTCGGCTTCTTGACGTATTAATCCGACAGCCTCAGCGGAAGTTTTATTCTCATACTTCTCATCAAGCTGTCGTCGCTGCTGAGCCAAAGCAAGGGTCCGCTGAGTAAGAGTCGCTTCCTCCTGCTTGAATGCCACGTGTTCAGCCAGGACACGATCAGCTTCTAGTTGAAGTTGGGCCCGCTGGTCTTCAAGACGGCGCATCTGAGCATCAACCTCTGCGATGTTAGCGTCCACCGCAGCCCGCTTCTCCGTCATCTTCTCCATAGATTGAGACAACTGCTCCGCCGCAGCCTCAGTCCCAGCCACTTCATGCTCCCAACTGCTCACATCGGCTCGATGGGAAGCCTCGATTTCAGCCATCAACTTTCCTATCTCTGCATCTATCAAGACAGAGAGGTCATTTCGTTGGATGCGCTGCAGTTCTGCGAGCCGCTCGTCCAGCTCAATCACCGAAACCTCCAGAATTTCGGCCATATGGTCATGGCCTTGGTGAACGCGGATCAGCTCGATACAAGGCATTGCCAAAGCTTTTGCTGTCGCAAAGCTCCCCTTGGCATCCATCACTGCAGATATATCTTTCTCCAGCATTTTGTACACTCCCTCGACGAGGAACTTCACATACTTGTCGGCATCCGCCAGCACCTGCGGCGTCATAGCAGGAGTTGGAGGAGCTACTACAGTTTGCGGACCGGAGGAAGATCCGCCAACCTCGATCTGAGAGGTTTGAACCTCGGCAGCAATAGGCTCTTCATCAACAGGGGCCAGACTGCTAGCCCGAGGAGCCGAAGGAACAGAAGGAGCCGGCACATGCGTCGTGATAGTACCCCAAGTGGAAGGAGCAACAGAGGGTTCCACACCCTTACCCTTCTCAAGCCCGGAGAAATCACCGACGTCAACGGCCACCTCTTCTACCCCCGACGTTCTATCAGCATCAGCTACCTCCCCCGGCAAAACGGGGAGATCAACATTTATCTCCTGGCCAGCCCCAGGAGACAAGACTGGCAGAAGGGTCTCATTCTTCTCAAGTGCCTCTACAGGGACAGAATTTGTCGCTACCGCCTGATCGGTAGCCATCTCTATGTCCATGGTTGAAGCCAAGGAAGGATTTGGCAATGATTCGGCCGACCTCCCTTCATCATGACAAGGAGGGGAATCAACCCTCTCCTCTATCCTCACTGCTTCTGCTGCCCCCGCAACGGACCCTTGCAACGCTGGAGGGACGTCACCAAAAGGCGACGAACTCCAATCCACTTCATCATCAGGATGCCTCGAGTCTGTAGGACCCTCAGCGTCCAAGGCCTCCACGGCAGATGGTACTATCCCAGAAGTTGTTGCGACTTCAAAGTCAGGATATACTAAAACCTCCGCAGGAACATCTTCGGGACCCTCCTCCACAGGAGACATCATCATCGGTGGAATGCGCTCCTCAGAAGAGCCTGCCACCTCCTTCGGCTTACTGGTGCCCGGTTTCGAAGCACGAGACTTCTTCTTCAATCCCTACAAGAAGAAGAACATAAGTCGCCACAATGACATAAAAAACTGGAATTATGAAGCACTCCTTACCTCAGCGGGAGCTGAGCCCGTTGGCGTTACAAGTGGCGTTTCCGTAATCTTCGGGGTCGACGTCCTTCTCGACCTTTTTGGTACAGAAGAACCAGCTTCTGGGTTAGCCCGCCTTTTCCCGACAGACGGGTCTCTCACTGGTGCCACAGCAGCAGCCCGATACCCCGCCAATTCTGGCGGACAATATGACCGAGCTGCCACCAACATATTCGTTGTTGCCTCCAACTGGGTTCCAATGATGAAACTAGTCTCCCTGTCATAACCAGGAGATATAGTATTCATAGTACAATACAGCTTGGCGGCCGGATATAAGATCGGCGGCCGAAGATTGCGAACTGGTGTGGTAAACTTAACGCTAGTGCATCCAGCGTTATAATACTGCCAGCCCCGGGCTCCATCCAGCAAACTCCCGATGAAGCCTAGACTGCTACTGGGATTCTGCAGCATTAGCTGAGTATAGCCAAATTGACGAGCAAATCGGCTTGGCAAGTACGGTTCCAGATAACATCTGTTTTGATTACGGTAGACCAGGTGCGAAGGCCGGATACTCTGCAACCAACGAAAACTCCATTTCGGCAAAGTAACCGCATCCTCGCCAGAATCAACCAAATCCTGGTCGGCCTCGAAATTCTTGAAGATCGGGCCAACCTTCACGATTTCTCACCCCTGAAGGAAGGACAAAACCCTCCTACAAACGGGGACGCCAGTGTAAGACCACTTCCTCTTGTAGAAGCGGCGAATGAAGGCATCTCCTTCAACATGGTCCTCCTCAGGGCCAGGACTCATCACATTCGGATGATGTAAGATCAGCCACCCCATAAGATAATGGAAAGGCAGCTCGGCCCGGGGAAAGTTGTCATTATTACCTTTCTCGTGGATCACATCATCAGCAAAAGACCTCAAACCGCGCAACAGGTTGCACACCATCGCGGGGAGGAGAGCTAAAGGTCGTCCAAAGGCCAACTTCACTGCAGGCAAAATGAGATTCCGATGTACCCTCTCAACGGCACCGGATCCCCCTGCAAATATGCAATCCCGGAGCCATATCATCAAGTAGGCCGTCAACACTGCCTTAGATGACATCCAGTGTGCGCAGTGCCAGAAACAGCTGTACGTATCCTTGCCGCTCTCATTGGAATGTGGGGTCCTCTCGTCCAGCCGGGTTATTTCAGAACTCACTTCCGCGGGGTTCAAGCCCTGCGGAGTCGCAAACCGGATCCTCGAAGGATCCGCCAAATCCTGCCTGAAGACATAGTCCCTCCAAGCAGTCACGTGAGGCTGGGTCTTACCCTTGTCCCTCCGGTGCATCAGATAATGATGGCTCGTCACCTCTTTAAAAACGGCCATCATCTCCGGGTCCTTATCTTCCAAGACCTGGATCTCTTCATTTGATGGGAAATATTCCTCGTACGGTTCCGAGCCCCAAGGAAGCTTGGACACTTCGTACATCTCATGAAGGGCCAATCCCAACTCCCCCACTGGAGTAAAGAAGCTGCCAGTCTGGGCATTGAAAAGCTCCAAGAGCGCAAGGAACATCGGTTTATTGAGGTCCACGCCTGCCTGCGTGGCCCGAATGGCGGCAGTCAGCCCTATCTCTTTAAGCTCAACTTTGAACCTGGAAAGCACCCAGGAGGTCAACTCGTCCCACTTTGGGATGTAGTGACACCAACCTTCGACTCTAAAACCAGCTGTCGGATACGTGACCTTCGACGTCAGCATCCGATTTGCAAAAGTCGGGGCACTGAAGGGAAACGTGTCATTTGGGACTTCACTATAGATGCTCCCGGGACGCAAAGCTCGGTAACTGAACGAAGAACCGGTTCGTGAGGCGGTCAAGGTGTCTCGCTGGTTCGAGGTGGTGTCAATCGAAAGGGAACCCCCCAAGGCACCTTCTTGAGAAGGAGTAAGTTCCCAACCCATCCTTCTCTTCGAAGCTAGACGATAAAAGGCTGTCAGTGGCAACTGGCGGTCAACCTGCCGCATGTATAACATCATGCCCTTAGCAGCAAAGAACCAGTCTTCTCTGATCTTCAATATCTTCGCTTCGGAAGAGACTAATCGGTCGCCAAACAGAAAGACAGGCTTTAAGAAAGTCACACCTTCAGAATCAGCAGACTTCAGTTTACCGCTCTCCATCATACTCTGGAGGAAAAACGGCAACTGGACCTGGATTTGTAGCATCCTCTCACGAGGTTGGTCCTGAAGGATAGCATCCTTTGCAGGGTTGATCACCGCCTCATCAAAATCAACTCCCATCTGACAAAGAGAAGCGTCCAGGAGGACCTCATTCAACAAAGGGATCGTCATCGACACTGGCACAACAAAAGTGGAAGTCAGGCAAAAAGACAAAATATGTCAAGCAGACTGGCGCATTGCCAGGGTATGAACCCATGCGCATCTGCTTCGGCGCATCATCAGGGCATAGGCCCATGCGCGTCAGCATGTCTCGGCGCATCATCAGGGCGTAAGCCCATGCGCGTTGGCATTGGAGCTTCGGCGCATTATCAGAGCGTGAGCCCATGCGCGTCAGCAAAGGCTTCGGCGCATCTTCAGGGAATAAAACCCATGCGCATCAGCCATTAAAACCTCGGTACATGATAGAGGTATAAACCTATGCACGTCGGCAGGATAGAACCTCGGCGTATCATCAAAGACCGAAGTCTATACGCGTCGGCAGTTAGGGCACAGGGCCCAAAGCAGAGACGAAACCCACCTGTCACCTCAGGATGAACGTCGGCAAGAGTCGCAAGAGTAATAGGTACATCCTCATCGACGGACTCCTTCGCTTTCTCCTTTCCCTTGCCGGCAGCACCGCGAGGAGTCTTGGGAGCCATTCTCTCGAGGAAGGAGAAGTTAGGGTTTTGAAAAAGAAACTCTAAAGAAGCAGAGGCACAGAGAAGAAGAACCCTTTCTCTCTCCAACTCTTACCTATTTATAAGGCTTGGTCGCACGCGTGAACAGATGACGTGTGATCTCAGCCGTCGCCTCGGGTTCTGTGTAAGGATAGCAGCAAATAAAACCAAAAGATCATCATTTATCTTTTCGGTTATCGAGGCACCATCATCATTAACTGAGAAGAGCATGCGCTGAACAGGCATGCGCCCAGAAATCATGCGCCCTGACCTCCATGCTTCTTATTCAAAGTATTCCAAAACTTATTCAAAAGTTTTGAAAACTTTGAAGGGGGTCTTGTAGAAGCATGGAATTTCACAACCAGAAAGCCCATGCGCCAGACACTACATGCGCTAGAACTCAGACGAAGAACTTCACAGCAAAGTCAATAAGTATAGACATTTGAACAAGGACTTTTCATTTTATATATAAAAGTCTATTACATGTCTAGAAAAGGTTGTAGAAAGGAGAATTTCTACAAAGGAAAGATCCTAAGTCTACAGCCAGCGGCCACCATGCGCCTTCAGATAAGCGCAGCGGCCACCATGCGTCTCCAGATAGGCGCAGCATCACCATGCGCCACCAGTGAGGCGCAGCAGATACTATGCGCCTCCATCCAGGCGCATCCCGCCATCTCTTCAGCAGCTCAGTTATGTGCATCCAGCCCAGCTATGTGCATCCCTTCAGCCAAATTCTTCCAGCCAGGCTCACCTGGCCGAGCAGAGCCCAGTTATGTGCCGCTCTTCCAACCAGGCTCGCCTGATAAATGCTTCGATACACAAAGCATTTAACCCTCTGGCTGGAACCAAGGAAGAGAAGAGCACCGCAAATGCTGTGGCCAGGGGAGGCTTCGAAAGAGCCTCCAAAGGCGAAGGAAGACCGTGATCGAAACCACGGCTAAAGGAGCAGCTTTCAACACAATCAAAGTGGGCGACACCCACTTTGAAGGAAGAGAGAGCCTAGCACCGCCATTCCGATCTACGGCTCTTCCGGAATAACGGAGACAAGGCCCGAGCATCCCTATCTTTGGATGCAACAGGCACCTTCCGCCTGCCTCGGAAGCCCTCGACTCCGTCTTTTGGATGTAACAGTCACCTTCAAGAGCATCGAAGGCAACACAGCGTCTCATCTTCACCCTCGGGAGCACTTCGTCAATAGAATGCACCCGCATGTTCAAGTTCATATTGGAAGTACGTGAGGGAATGAGAAGCAAATCTTCTCTCCATGCCACTATTTATAGGCCGGGCAGATCAAACCCATGCGCCAAGTGGATGGCCCTCCGAATTCCGTGCAATGAATTTACATTAAATGGATGAACCGGACGCCTCGAATTCAGCCAAACGGCTATTTATAGCACTCGAAGAGCGAGATAGCCGCATCATTAAAAGACATGTCCGATGCGCCAGCCAGACAGCGCATCACACGGACGCGCCCTTCGGCATCAGGCGCATCACACAGACGCGCCCTACAGTACTCGGCGCATTACAGAGGGTGCGCCCTCACACATCTCCATACCGAGTGGAACGCCAACCGACGCGCCCACTCAGCTGTCTATCGAACGTCACCAACATTAAATGCTGAACTGACAGAGTTGGCAGCACGCCTCCCAAAGTCTGAACAGTTGACAGCTTTTTCAGAAAACGAAGCGTCGGCAACGTCAACATCATCATGACTTTATTTCGACGGCTACTGCCACATGGCCACTCCACCATCAGCATGTGCCTCTACGGCCATGCGTCCAAATCAGCATGCGCCTCAAAAGCCAGGCGCCTCAGACTGCTCTCTGATCCCGAAAGACAGAAGGAAAGTCGCCTGCATGCGCCTCAAAAGCCATGCGCCCCAAATGGTTTGTAACTCCTAAAGGTTATGAGCCGCAGCCTCCTCCTGCGCCCAATCCAAGGCGCAGCTCACCAGATCACTCCTCTCCACCAAATCCGAGATCTTCGAACCATGAGTCGACGACACGTGTCTTTTGACTCAACTCATCCAAGATTTCAGCAACGGAAAGATCTTCTCTCTGCTACGTGCCGGCTCACAACAGCAGTATGAAGAGTTCTCCCCCTCGATCAGGGCGCAGCATCCGTGCGCCTCCATCAGCAACCTCCACGTGGCGTCCCCACACCGGCGCATCCTGCATGCGCGCATGAGCAGCCAGCTTGCAAAACTATAAATAGAAGGATCATCTCCTTCACACACACACAGAGACTCAGAACAGAAGACTCACAACACAGAGAGAATCGACAACAGAGAATCACCGGAGAGGCAGTTCTAGACACTCAACGTCTTCCTCCTCTCAGCAAGCTCCGGCACCCAGAGCAATCAACACCTTCAGAGAACCGATAACCGTCGTCAGCCGGTCAACGGAGTCAACGCATTACCACTCGCTCCATTGGCACTAAGGACCCAGCTTAAACAAAAGTGTACTCCTAGGACTACATCTAAGTCCTATATTGTATCACTGTTCTGTTTGTATTAAGATTTCAATCAAAACAATTTTAATGGCAAACAAATAGGAGTTTCGTTTTGAACAACGACAGCCAACTACAGAGGATGAAATTGTCCAGATTGATGTCAGAGACGGAACTACATCCAAACCGATATTCATCAGTAAAAATCTCTCTGAAGATAAAAAGGAAGAGTTGATACAACTGATTAAAGAATATATCGATATCTTTGCATGGAGTTATGAGGATATGCCGGGTTTAAATTCCAAAGTAGCTACTCATAAACTCAATATTCTTCCTAATGCCAAGCTTGTGAAATAACAATAGCGGCATTTTCGACCAGATATGATGGACGTAATTGAAGCATAAGTCAAAAAGCTGATCACATGTGGCTTTGTTCGTGAAGAACAACACCCAGATTGGGTTGCCAACATTGTTTCTGTTATGAAGAAGAATAGAAAAGTCAGAGTTTGCATAGATTTTTGAGATCTTAATGCAGCTTGTCTAAAAGACGAATTTTCACTTCCGATTACCGATTTCATGATAGACAACATATGTGGTTTTGAACGCATGTCTTTCATGGACGGATTTTCAGGATACAATCAAATTAAGATGCATCCAGAAGATGAAAAGCATACTGCTTTTCGTACATCCCTCGGAGTCTACTGTTATACAGTTATGTCGTTCGGACTAAAAAATGTCGGTGCTATGTATCAACGAGCCATGACAAGCATTTTTCAAGAACATCTACGGAAAACAGTCGAATGTTATGTAGATGATATTGCTGTCAAGAGTCGATCAAAGGATGATCACATTCAAGACTTGAAGATAGTATTTGAGTTGATGCGCCAACATCAACTGAAGATGAATCCTACTAAGTCTTTCTTAGGGGTTTCTAGTGGCAAGTTTTTGGGATTTGTCATCACTTCTCAAGGTATCCATGTTGATCATGACAAAATTAAAGCGATTCTTGAAATGCGTCCTCCACGTAATCTAAAAGAACTTCATGGTTTCCAAGGTCGCATTGCTTATATCAGGAGATATATATCCAATCTTTCTAGGAGATGTCAACCTTTCTCCCGTTTATTAAAGAAAGGTGTATCATTTGTCTGGGATGAAGCATGTCAGAACGCCTTCAATGACATCAAACAATACCTTACAAATCCACCTGTTTTGGTACCCCCAGTTGTGGAAAGACCATTTTTGCTATATGTTCGAGCCTTAGATCATTCCCTTGGTGCTCTTCTTGCACAGAAAAGTGATATGGGTCATGAACATGCAATTAATTATCTTAGCCGAATGATGGTCGGAGCTGAACACAGGTATACTCCTGTGGAAAAAGAATGTCTGGCCTTAGTTTTTCCTATTCAAAAGATACGATATTATGTGTCAGGACAGACTATTCATGTCATCTCCAGAATAAATCCTATTCGGGTATTGATGAAAAAACCGAGCATTCTCAACTCCAAGTTAGCCACCTGGGCGATGTTGCTCACTCCTTATGATATGGTTTATGTACCTCAAAAATTAGTGAAGGGCCAAGCATTAGCTGATTTCTTAGCAGCTCATACTATACCTGAAATATCTAAGCTATATGAGGACATTCCAGATGAAGTTGTGGATTGCAACATGATTTTGAAGGATGACATTTGGCAATTATATTTTGATGGAGCATCACGGGTTGGACCTAAAGGCAATATTGTCTCTGGAGTAGGCATCGTCCTGATCTCTTCCGATAAAATGGTCATATACCGTGCTTATTCTCTTAATGAGCCATGCTTCAATAATGTGGCAGAATATAATGTTTTGCTGATTGGTCTCCAAGTAGCAAAACAGTTGGATATTGAGTTCCTGGAAGCTTATGGAGATTCTCAACTGGTTGTTAATCAGGTCAGAGGGACATATGAAGTTAGGAATCCTGACCTCATTCCTTATCATCAAGTGGTAATCGAATTGGTCCTTTCATTCAAAGGATTCTTTATCGAATTCATACCACGTTCTCAGAACTTGGAAGCTGATGCTCTTGCTAGCTTAGCCGCAGACTTAGCTGTTCCAATTAGAAGACAAAATACCATAACTTTGTTGGATCGAGACTTATTCTGTGTCAAAAATAATTTGCATATCGAGCATAATTATACTACAGAATCAAGTTCTCAACAAAGGAATTGGAGAAGTCCATTCATTGATTATGCGGTTTATGGGATTTTACCTGAAGATCCAAAAGAAGCTGCATCAATCAAGAGACGATCGTTTCAATTCTACTATGATTCTTCCTTACATATGTTATATCGTCGGTCATATGACGGACTTTTGCTACGTTGTCTCTCTGAAAATGAAGCTAAACAAATGCTTCGTGAAGCTCATGATGGTGTCTGTGGTGTCCATCAACCGGGTCCAAAATTACAGGACCGCATTCGAAGGATGGAATATTATGTAGAACCCTAGAGGGGGGTGAATAGGGAAATAAAATATAACTTGATCACAAGAAGCAATATATGACAAATAAAAAGAGAGAGTAAGAAGATCAAACACAAGATGTATCCTGGTATCCTCGCTTGAGGCAATCCAGTCCCGGAACTCTCTCCGGCTTAAATCTTCTATTTAATAAAATAGTACACACGAGTTTGGATCCGAAGAACTCGCCAACTTCAACACGAGTTTGGATCCGAAGAACTCGCCAACTTCAACACACGACTTTTCTTACGAAGGCTCGCCAACTTCAAAGAAATGAGAAGAGAACTTGATCTTCTAACACTTGAAGATCAAAAATTACAACTCTTAATAACTCTAGCACTTTGGGAGAGGATGATAATTAAAGCTTGGTAGAGTATTAATGGTGGAGATCTTGGTAGTTTGGAAAATTTATGGCAAGAGTTGGTGAAAGCTTCAAGAGAGAGAAGGCTTTCATTTATAGAGAAACCAAGAGTAGGTAGCATTTAATGCTCCTGGATACAGCCTGACCGGCATACCGTCGGTATGTACCGACATACCGTCGGTATACCGGTCGAACAGTAACGGTCATATTAATATCCGTTGGAAGCATTTAATGCTGCCATTAATGCAGTCTAAGCCATTCAAAAATCAAATTTTGTAAGCCGGTATACTGTCGGTATGCCGCGGTATACCGTCGGTATGCCGCGGTATACCGTCGGTATACCGATGTGTGTCACAGAACGTTTTTGTAATAAACAAAATGGTATACCGTCGGTATGTCGGAGCATACCGTCGGTATGCCGAAGTTTGTCACAGGAAGTTCTATAGCTCACAAAACGGTATGCCGTCGGTATGCCAGAGTATACCGTCGGTATTCCGATGATTATCACAGAACATTTTTAAGGTAATCAAAACGGTATACCGTCGGTATGCCGGAGCATACCGTCGGTATTCCGATATTTGTCACAGAACGTTTTGTGGTCCACAAAACGGTATACCGCCGGTATGCCGACAATTCTCACAGAAAGTTTTGTGGACAATAAAACGGTATACCGCCGGTAAGCCAGAGCATACCGCCGGTATGCCGATCTATAGGATATTAATTTTTAACTTTAAGAATCTTTTAGTTTGTCATCCAACCTTAAGTGTTTACAGAAAGACCTAGACCTTGTACAGACTCGAAATCATGCAGTGTAGGAAGCCGTCTATGCAAGGAGCGCCGGTCTTTACTTCAGTCTTCAAGGCTTATGGATGGTAAACTTGAATGGACAGACTTTATGTAGTAGAGCTTCTGAAATGATATCAATCTGAAAACAGAGAAAACTAAACTACGAAGATGTTGTTAGTATTATCAAAATAAATGTGCCAACAATCTCCTCTATTTTGATAATTGACAAAATAGAGAGATAGCATCTTCAGGAAGTGACTCTCCCGTACATAGACAACTCCCCTTTAATACGTTTTCTCCCCCTTTGTCACTTAGTCAAAGATGGGAAAAATATAATAAGAATAGCATAAATATGGAGCACAGTATTATAGACAAAATCATGTATTGATAGATAAAAGTAGGAAATGGAATACATGCATGACACCCATAACATACTTCATAAGACTAAAGTGAAAACTCTCCTCTACGAGAGTTAACAAGACAATAAAAAAACAGATAACAAGTCCCCGTAGGACTGCAAACAACAAGTAACAACCAACTACTGTTCTCCGAAGGACCTCAAAAGACAGAAAAAGACACAAACATAAACAAACTAAAACAACAATTTATTCGACACCACCATCAAAAGGAAGCAACCCCTACTCGTCAGCCGGATCATCCCCACCATCCTGAGCCTGGTGGAAAGCGCCAAAAGGATCAATGCCGTCAGGGTACATCAAACCGTAGGCATTGGGATCAGAAAAGCGGGAGGCCTGGTACATTGGATCCTGAAGATTCAGATCCAGAAAAGCATCCCGGTCCTGAAGGGTGCGCTGAATAAAATAGACCTGGTCATGGAAGCGGGATTGGATCAGAGTGCCAAAGCCACGAGTGTTGGCTCGCATCTGCTCCTATGTCTGAGCCATACGCATATTGAAATACTGCTGAGTCAACGGCATGTAGCGGCCGGAGGCAGGAGGAGTAGAGACGGGTGCAGCAGGAGCAGAAGCTGGCGACTCTTGGAAGGAGGATGCACGGGATGTGGAGGCACCACCGACAGAGCAAAAAACAGCGAGGAAGGATGAAACACCGTCCGAATAGCATTGGGAGAGGTCGACTTGTTTGGCTTCCAAGATAAGAGTGATGAAGGAGCCATAATAGAGATTCTGCTTCCCCGCGGGCAGGACGCCGAAGAAAGCATGGAGAAGAGTCTTGGAGAAGGAGAAGGGCTTCCTCGAGTACAAGTAGTACACGCACACCAGGGCGTCACCAGTGATGGCATCATAGTTGCCGCCCTTGGGATAGAGAGTGGCACACGATCCTATGGAGCTCGTAATAGAACGGCTCCAGTTGGGCGAAAAGAGTCGGGATATTAGGAGGTTTGGGGCCCTTGCAAATAATAGCACAGAATTCGTCAAAGGAAACCGACGCCGAAGAATGAAGAGCAGCCAAGCCCGATAGAGCCTCTCCTCTGTCCGGGACGCCAAGAATGCTAGAGAGGTCACGAGCCATCAGACGGAAGTGACGGTCGTTGACCATCGTCTCAATGGCGCCGTTCTCCATGTCCGGGACCATGTTACAGTAGAAGAGACGAACGGCGGTGGGGTAGACAGACACCTGACGCCGAAGAAGGAAAGATAGTCCAGCCGCCTCGAAGAGAGAAACATGGCTGGAGAAGAGATTCCAGTTGATGGCACGGCCTTTGTAGACGTTATGGTGCACGAAGTATTGAAACCAAGATTCGGCAGCCAAGGGAGAGGTGAAGACCCACTGATCATAGCCATGGAGGAGAGCCACCGGGGTGAAGGGATTCGAAGCGATGGAGGAGGAACGAGCACGCTTGGGGGCAGCCATTGGAAGAAGAAAATAGTGGGAGAAGGAAGTAGGATTTGGAGAGTATGTGAGAAGTGGAGGAGAAGGAAGAAAAAAAAGAGGTTTTTAAGAAGATGTTGGAAAGGGGAATGGTGGTTAATGGGGAACGATTATAGAGAGGAAGTGGAGAGGTTTGTGGGTTGAAAATGATGATAGTGGAGATAAAGTAGGAGTAAAGGGGAAGAGGAAGAGATGGGTAGTTAATGTTGATGGGAAGTTAAGATATGGGAAAGAGGAGAGGAGGTGGGTAATAAAGAGGGAAGTGAAGGATGTGAAGGGTATTAATGAGGAGAAGAAGGGAATTGAAGAAAGATGGGCCTGAGCTGGATTTGACACAGCAGTCCGTCGCGCATCGGTATACCGTCGGTATGCCGACGTATGCCGATGGTATACCGATTTTTGGCACAGAACATAATTCTGAACCAAAATCGATATGCCGTCGGTATACCGCAGTATACCGTCGGTGTGCCGGCCGTGAAGAGCTTATTAGTCGAAATTTAAAATACCCAATTCTTGGCAAAGAAAAACGAAGCGATCCTCCGGGAGCGGTTTTGTGAAAATATCGGCTAGCTGATAAGTAGTGTCAATAAATTCAAGACGAATATCCCCCTTTTGTTGATGGTCATGAAGAAAATGGTATCTAATCTCAATGTGCTTCGTGCGTGTGTGACAAATCAGATTTTTCGTGAGATTGATCGAGCTAGTGTTATCACATTTAATAGGGGTGCAAGTATGAGAAATGCCATAATCTAAGAGTGTTTGTGACATCCAAAGAATTTGTGCACAACAGCAATCGGCCGCAATATACTCGACCTCAGTGGTTGAAAGAGCAACATAATTTTGTTTCTTACTAAACCACGATACCAAGAATTTCCCAAGGAATTGACATGTGCCGCTAGTACTTTTTTGGTCAATCTTGTATCCAGCAAAATCGACATCCGAGAAGCCGTGAAGCTCAAAGGATGACGATTTCGGATACCAAAGGCCCATGTTCACGGTACCTTTGAGATACCGAAAAATACGCTTTACGGCACATAAGTGCGATTCCTTTGGATTTGCTTGATATCGTGCACAAAGACAAACACTAAACATGATATCAGGACGGCTAGCAGTTAGATAAAGTAAACTACCAATCATACCTCGATACTTACGAATGTCAATCGATGTGCCATCTTCATCATTGTCAAGCTTTGTCGTTGTTGCCATGGGATTCCTCATTGATTTGGATGAGTCAAGTTCGAAACGCTTGAGGAGATCCTTTGTATATTTTGCTTGATTGATGAAGGTCCCTTTGGGTCCTTGTTTGATTTGTAAGCCCAAAAAGAATGATAGTTCACCCATCATGCTCATTTCAAATTCTTCCTGCATAACTTTAGCAAATTCTACACAAAGTGTATTGTTAGTAGAACCAAAAATAATGTCATCGACATAAATTTGAACCAATAAAAGAGTGCCACTATGGGATTTGATAAAAAGTGTAGTGTCGACTTTATCCTTAGAAAAATTGTGTGAAACAAGAAAGGAGCTAAGGCGCTCATACCAAGCACGGGGAGCTTGTTTGAGGCCATAAAGGGCTTTGTGGAGTTTGAACACGTGATTAGGAAATTGAAAATCTTCAAAGCCAGGAGGTTGTTTTACATAAACTTTCTCTTTAATAATACCATTTAGAAAAGCACTCTTAACATCCATTTGAAAAAGTTTAAAATCATTAAAGCAAGCAAAAGCACATAACATACGAATGGATTCAAGACGAGCAACCGGAGCATAGGTTTCGTCGTAGTCAATGCCTTCCTCTTGGTTATAGCCTTGAGCAACCAATCGGGCTTTGTTACGATTCACTAACCCATCTTCATTAAGTTTATTTCGAAACACCCATTTAGTTCCAATAATGGGGTGATTGCTAGGTTTTGGGACAAGTTCCCAAACCTTGTTTCGCTCAAATTAATTTAGCTCTTCTTGCATCGCTATCATACAAAATTCATCAAGAAAGGCATTATTAACATTTTTAGGCTCTATTTGAGAGATAAAAGCCACAGGATAGCAATGAGACTATCTGTGAGTACTGGGTAGTGCCGAGACGTAGCTGGGAGTCATGTATTGTTGCTAGATGACTCGAGTGTCCCCTGACGGTGATGCTATGTTGGGTAGCAAGATTCTAGAAATTGTAACCGGTTGGCTTGGTTAGAAATTGTTTAGTCGAGTGATGACTCGAGCTAGTAAGACAGTTAGTATGCTACGGGTAAATAGACTTGGCTAGAGAATATTGTGGCTTAGAACATCTGAATGTTGACTTCGATTGGTTGGATACAAATCAAATGTGGCTAATACAAAGTTGGTTGCTAAGCTGAAAGTTTAAAAATATTGTCGGGGAATCAAAGGGATATTAGAAATCTGTGCCTTGATCCTAAGGTGTAATGGATGTCAATCCATCTTGATCACCAAAGGATAGTCATTGCATAGATACATGATGCTGAAGAATTGAATTGTACTAGAAAAATAACAAGTAGTGACTCAGAATACTGTTGTTGCCTAGAGGATGGTTAAGTGATACATAAATTGTCGGATTGAATGGGATAAACTACTTGACCATTACTGCATGAGATTAAGAATGCCGTAAGATAGTTGATGATTGAGAAACAAATGGAAACGAGAAATTGCAAACATGTTGGATAATGTCGGTATAGGTGATTGTTGGTTGGGATATAGATTGTTGGCTTATGACTTAGTGGTTTGACTCTGTCATACGGACCGAATAGTATGATTCCATAATTATATTAAGATTATCGGAATCGATGACCCTTGAATAGTTAGCATGGGCTTATGGGTTCGTGTGGGTACAAAGGAATTTGAATAGAAATGTGAATCATTAGGAATTTACTTGATGGATTATTAGAACGATGAGAATCGTATGTCGGGTTGGAATTTGACCGTAATGTTGATAGATCGATCTTAGTCGATCGTTGGGTAAGTCTAGAGTGAGCCTCTGTGGGAATTATTCCTTGAGGAAGACACTAGATAGATAGACTTGACCCTAGAAACTGTGGGCTGCATGACCAATTGTTGGCATAACCAACAATGGCGATTAGTTATTCAGACTGAGTTAAAACCCATAGGTTTGGGTAGAGT